>JAWWES010000037.1:1277798-1299262 GCA_035583135.1 Lophotriccus pileatus | reverse complement strand
TGATCCTCTGGGGCACAGGGTGGGACTCTTGGGGATGGGCCTGTGCAGGGCCAGGAGTTGGACTGGATGATCCTTGTGGGTCCCTTCCTTGGGATATTCTATGATCCCAGTTCAGGATAAGGCATTTCAGCTGGGGGCTGTCCCAGGCAGGCCATGGAGCCCCCGGGAGCGGCAGGGAGGGCGCAGGGATCAGTATGAAAATAAAACTCTGTGGATTATAAATAGTACAAAAGGGAAGGAGGGGCTGGTGCAGCCTGTCCGTTGTATTGGGTGCAGCCACCAGCACACATGAGTGAAGAGACTCAGGGCCTGCTCCTTCCCAGGAACAGGCAGCGCTCCCACAGGGAACGCCGTTCCATGACATCCAGCCCCCTGAACACAGGGAATGCCGAGGACACAGAGTCAAACTCCCAAGGAGGAGGCTGGGGATGGTGCCACACCCAGTGGGAGTCCCTCAGGAAGGGATCATGCCTTTGCTCCGCTTCCTGTCAGCCATGGCCCGCCGGTTGTGGTTGGCCCTGGTGCTCTTGTTCGCCTCCTTCTTCCTCCGCTCCTGCACTGTCTCCCGGTTCTGCCCGTGGCCCTTGGCATTCCCAACAACGGCAGAGCTGTCGTGCTTGTACCTGCAGGACACAGGAAGGAACATCACAAGCCCATGGCATGGCTGGGGACAGAATCCCACATCCCCAAAACACCCAGGGGGTGAGGAGTTCAGCCCTCGGGCCTTGGCTCATCCCAGGGATTCGCAACAGCCCAGGATCAGCACCAGCCACACAACAACTGTGCCCTTTGACACACTGAGCCCATCAGCTTGAAAACAGCCCTTAATCTGCCCCCAAACCCCTGCAGGAGCTGTTGGAAGCTGTGCTCTCCAAGATCCTGCCTTGCAAAGGGTTCTGCTGCTTGCGATAAACGGCCTGGAATGACAGGACACAGGGAATGGCTTCCCACTGCCAGAGGGCAGGGATAGATGGGATATTGGGAAGAAATTCTCCCCTGTGAGGGTGGGGAGGCCCTGGCCCAGGTTGCCCAGAGAAGCTGTGGCTGCTCCATCCCTGGAAGTGTCCAAGGCCAGGTTGGACGGGGCTTGGAGCAACGAGATGAGCTTTAAGGTCCCTTCCCACCCAAACCATTCCACAGCTCCATGACAAGCCAACCCATTCAACGGGATAGAACAACCAGCAGTGAAGCAGGAGGTGGGTGGGGAAGTTCACACCACGGTGCTGGTGACCCTGATGTAGAGGAATGTCAGGAGCAGGAACACCCTCAGCCATTCCAGCCAGCAGCAAAGCACCTGCCAACTGGAGAGCCAGGGATTCACCCCCCAGAGGCTGATCCTTGCTTACCCCTTCCTGGCCAGGAATGCCTGGCGCCTGGCCTCGGCCCTCTCCCGCAGGACAGCGGGGTCCTGCACAAAGTGGTCCTGGAAAGAAGGGAGGGAAGAGGTCAGGAAACTCAGCAGCCCCCTGCAAACTCCTAGAGCAAGAGGGGATTCTGCTGGGAACAGAGTTAATGCCGGTCCATTATCCCCACGGGAATTGTGTCAGGGACTCTGAACAAGGCCTGGCACAAACGCTGGCCAAGGTCCCTCCCCACGGCTGTGCCCAGCACCTCACAGAGCCCCAGGGACCCTCTGCTGGCACTGCCTGCCCGTGGGACAGAGCAGATTCAAGCTCTCCACGGAGCAAGTGTCACTGCCCCAGCCTGGTTATCCCGGGAGGCAGCTGAGCTGTCCGGGGAATGTGTCACAGCCCAGCAGTTCCTCCTCTGCTGCTGCTGGAAGAGCCACTCCAAAATCTGCTCCCCTCACCCTGCAGGGAAGAAACAGGGTAAATCAGAGTCACCTTTGTTCTTTCCTTTTCAGCTTCCTCCTCCTCCTCCTCTTCATCCTCTTCCTCCTCCTCCTGCCCTTCCTCCTGTCCCTTAGGTCTCAAGACCTGAGGAATTGTGAATGGCCTGAGAACAAACACATGAACAGTCAGCAATGAACACACTGCAGCCACAAACACTTCACTGAACCTTCCTGGTTTGCATCACACCTTTAAATAATGAAATTCTACAGATTTCATGGACTTTTTCTGAAGAAAAGAAAAGAGGAAGGAAACTCAGTAGCTAATGACACTTTGCTGAGGGTAATTAATACGTTCTTCCCTGGGGAATGTTCACTATGAAGTTGTCACTGAAAATAATAGTAGCCAAAAAAAGAAAAGGGAGCAGGTCAGGGAAAACCTCAAAGCTCACAAGGAATTTCTCCAAGCAAACAACTGCTTCCTTTGGGAAAGGGGGCTTTAGTAAGGAATACCCTTTGTTAAGCTTTAGCTCCCCAGTCAGGAACCCCCAACCCCAGACAGAAATATTAATGCTCAGCAAGTGTTGTGCTCCAAACCCTCTGTGAGTGGTCAGGAGTTATCCATGGAGCCCAAATTTCATTGCTGTGCCCCTGTTTCACACAGAGGGGAAATCCTTGGAGAAATCCATCCGGATTTATAAATCACCCTGGACACGCAGAGCAAAGGGCCTGGGGGTGGAGGCAGAATTTACCATATGCCTTTTATTCTTTAAAATATATATATATGTGTGTGTGTGTTTAAATTCTGCTGGAATTCAGACCCACCATTCCACTGTCAAAGAAATAAATGTAAAACCAGAAAAGCCTTTGTTATTTCAAACCCACAGATCCAGTTTTCAGCAGAAACATCTACTAATTGTTCCTGGGGAGAGTGAGCACCTGAAACAGGGGGAAAGACCTGGGTGCCACACTAACAGGCAAACCACAGAAAGGATTTAAATGGAACCCTCACCACACTTTAGGAGGGCAGAAGAGGGACAAAGGAAGCCCAAAGCTTCATTTTGGTTTGAGGTTAAGAACAGTGACATCCTCGTAACACAGAATTTAAAAGGCTGCTTCCAGACAAGTGTTAAACCACGTGTTTTCTACTCCCAGCTTGCATTTCTAAAACAAATACTCTTCAGTCTCCACCCCAAACTAACCCTTTGCTTCCCAAAAGCTGACTGTCTGCAGCTGCCAGTCCTTTTGATGGTGCTGAGCAGCCCGTGAGGGTCTGAATTCCAGCTGTCAGAACTCAGAGATGTCACAGGGAACTGGCAGGGAAAAGTCCAGTTGTACAACTTCCCAAATTTTGAAGTTTTCCTTTGCTAACCAGCTGTTTCAGGTTGCCCAGCTACACTGACTCTCCATACTGGCCCATTTTAACCTGTTGCAGGGTGGTTTCTATGGGCAGAAGTTTCAACACAATGGCAAATTCTCCTCTTGGATTTGCTGCTGAGTTGAGGCAATGGCTGAGTGGGGGCCAGAGAATGTCCTGGGACAGGCCATGGCCAGACTCTCAACCCACAGGAGAAGGGAGACCCAACTGTCACAGAGAAAGCAGCAGCAGCAGCCAGAGGGGTGGTCTGAAGGGCAGTGTGAGGACACAGGTGCTAGTGGAGGGACGGAGCCAAAGGCCAGAACTGACCAGGTTTGTGGGATCCAGACAAGTCCCCTTCCCCACCCACCTCCTGCTGATCAGCTCATCGTCCGAGTCCGCGTCGTTGGCCCCCACTTGGTTGCCATCGTAGGTGTCGTCGTACTCGTCCTCGTAGTCCCCGTAGGGCTGAGCCTGCCCCGGGCCCAGGGGCAGCTCCTCCACCACCACCCTGTACTGGCTGTACCTCTCCCTCTGCTCCAGCACCAGGCTCTTGTCGTTCACCAGGCTCCTGGTCGTGTCCTTCTCCCTCCTGCACCACAGCACAGAACGGGGAAAGACAAAGGCAGGGTGTCACAACCTTCCCTACGAGGGGTTTTTTCCACTCTTAGTGGAAGATGAAGCAACACAAGTCTCTTCTCCAAGGCCACAGGAACTCCTTAAAGCCCCCCATTTCCCAGCTGACTTATGGAGTCATGGAATGGTTTGGGTTGGAATGACCTTAAAGCCCATCCAGTCCCACCCCCTGCCACGGGCAGGGACACCTTCCACTAGCCCAGGTTGTTCCAAGCCCCGTCCAACCTGGCCTTGGACACTTCCAGGGATCCAGGGGCAGCCACAGCTTCTCCGGGCAACCTGTGCCAGGGCCTCCCCACCCTCACAGGGGAGAATTACTTCCCAATCTCCCATCTACACCTACTCTGTCAGTTTGAATCCATTCCCATTTGTCCTGGCACTCCATGCTCGTGCAAATATTCCCCCTCCATCTTTCTTGTAGCTCCCTTCAGGTCCTGGAAGGCCACAATTAGGTCACCTTGGAGCCTTCTCTTCTCCAGACTAAACAACCCCAGTTCTCTCAGATCTGCTCCATTCCTTTAATCAACCTCCTCTGGACTTGCTCCAACAGATCCAGGTCCTTCCTGTACTGAGGGGTCCCAAATCTGGAGGGAGTGGGCCCGGTGGGGTCATTTGTCCGAGGACTCTTTGGCCACTAAAACCATCCACTCCTGGCTTGGAACAAAGTCACCCTTAAACAGAGGCCCGGGAAGATCCCACAGCAGATCAGAGCAGGAACTGGAGGCCACCACCACCCTTTGAGGCAGAGAGGAAGCTTTTCCAGGAAGCCAAATGCAATCCCACTCCAGCTGAAATGTGGCCAAGGAGCACCAGGAGAGCCACAAACCATGGGTGAGGATGAGAGTCAACACAGCTAACAAGGCAAAGAGCAAACCAGAGGATAGTGACTGTGATTCAACCTCTCAGAGCACTGCAAGGACTTTGGTTTTTAAATTTGGAAGACAAGCAAATTATAGTCATTTTAGAGAAGGGCAGAACAGGAATCAGAGGTATTAAAAAGCAGGCACTGAGTGTCTCAAGCTGCACAAGCATAAGCTCTGAAGACCAGACAAGCACATATTTACAGAACAACAACAAGGGATTCCACTGTCCAGCATTCCCAGGACAATTTGCAGTCCTCAGAGTCCAGGAGGAACAGGTACCAGTGGATATAACCAGAGAAAGAACCTGTCCAGGGCAGTGGCACTGACTCAGGAGGGGACAGACTGAGGTGACACAGCTCCAGGCAGTGGGGGGGTGATCCCAGCAGCCTGATTTCCATTCAGAATCTCCACACAAAGGAAGTTTGCAGCTCTGTGGTTCCCTCTCTCCCATGACTCACCATTCCAGGCCTGCATTCAGCTGCACAATGCCCTCCCAAGAATGCAGTGAGTTCACACATCCCCAGGCTGGGATCACTGGGATAACATCTCCCTGGGCATTCAGCACTGGGTAATTGCTTCCTGCCCAGCTAGTCTGGTGACTGCAGAGCTGTGTGAAATGGCACCAATCCCAGCAGAAACAGTGGGCCAGCTCCTCTGGCCCCATGGTGCTCAGGACATGCTCTGACTTAGGAGACAGATTCAGCTGAAACAACTAAAGCTGGACAGGCACAGACAAGTGGGATCCCTTTTCAGGATCAGCACAGTCTGTGTTAGTACATTTATTTCCTCATGCTCCTTTCCCTCCTCACCCTGCTGGGATTTCTCTTTCACAGGGCCAGGCCCTGCCCCAAACTGCTCACAGTGGCCAGTGCAACAGCACCCAGCCTGCTCTGGCTCTTGAAGTGCCAGCATGCTTAGCAACAGGCTGAACACGAGAGAATCTGGTGAGCAAGAGGCATTAAGAAGGACGAAAGAAAGAGAAAGAATGAAATATTGATACAATTCTAATCCAAAGCAGACCTCGGACTGAGCTTGGAGAGCCCTGTTACTCCAACACTTGGGTAAAACGTCAGGCTTCTGGCTGGTGGAAGAACCACTGAGGAAGGGGGATTTTTAGTGCTGAAAAGACACTCTTGGTATTTATGGAGTGCTAAATCCTGGGGAGCCAGGTACCACAGCTTATCCTTCGAGTTAGATGTGGTCAGCTTTGGGTGGAGGGGGTACCATGCTCATCACAGCTGGTTATACCCACAGTTCACACCACTCAGACCAGAAACAATGTGTCTGGAGTCCTGCAGAGAGTTCTCGGTGTAAAAACTGTTCTGAAACAATGACACAGCCTGAGAGAGGCCAAAAAACACCAGAAGAGCAGCACTAAGTGGGCAAACCCAAGAGGTCCCTTAACTACAGCAGGAGGCATGAGAACTTCTCACAGAGTGATGGTACCACTGGAGAGAGGCTCAGCCTCCCACCCAGCTGGAGGGCAGTGCCCTGGGAGCAGGGCCCCCCAGCCCAGCTCAGGGATCCTTCACAGCTCCCAGAGCTCTCCAAGTGATCTGCAGAGGGAGCTCTGGGGTTATTCCAGCCACTGGGTGCTCTGTGCTGAACCCGGGGCTCTCCGGCCTTGTCCAGCTGCTGCAGCAGCTGCCCAGCTGTGCAAGGCTTTGGGAGACAGGGATAACCCAGCTCACCTGTGTAAGGCTTTGGGAGACAGGGATAGATCAACACACCTGTGCACAGTTCCCTGCACTGAGTGAGCCAGCACCACGAGGAGAAAGGTGAGGTCTGGGAATTCTTAGCTATGGCACATGTCAAAAGTCTTGGCCAGAGAGAAAAGAAAGGCCTTTCCTGCCCAGCCGAACCAGGATCAGCACAGTGGCACTGCCCTGAGAAGCTGGACTTGGGACAAAAGTGGTTTCCTCCTGAGAGGTTGATGCAGCTTTGCAACCAAAACCTTAACTGGGAGCTCTCGTGGTCACGGGGCTCAAACTCCAGATTTTTAGTTATCTTCTGTGTAAATATATCCCAACAGAGAGATCACACTTGGCTGGTTACAGATAGTGTTTAGAGTGCAGTGAAAGGTGGAGCAAGATGGGCTTTAAGGTCCTTTCCAACCTAAACCACTCTGGGATTCTGTGATATGACAAAAAAGAATCTGAAACAAGGGAACCATCTTACAGAGGCAGAGTTGATATCAAGGGCAGCCAGCACATAAATCTGCATGGAGTGTGGCACAGCACAACACACCAAACTGGGCAGAAAACAAAGTAAAAACTGGTGGGGTTTTATAGAAATCCCTGCCCTTTTATTATATATTTTTTATAGAAATTGCAGGGAGACTGGACTAAGTGACCTTTGAAGGTCCCTTCCAACCCAAACGACTCCATGGCTCCAAATGCCCTTGTGCTGGGAGCTCACGGCAGCAGGAGCAACACAAGGTGTCTGAGGCACTCAGTGTTATCAGATTTTGAAGTAGATGGATATTGAAGCTTCTCTTGGCTCTAAACCAGATCATTATTTATTCTCAGCTCTGAGTCACAATCCCAGGCTCAGGGATGGTCCTTTTCAAGGTTTTGTTGTTCAGCACAAGTTTAACATTAAGCCCAAGGAGCAAGAGCCTGCCATTACAAATGAGCTTGGCAGAGCCACCTCCAGCAGCAGACACAGCACAGGCAATTAGGAAAAGCACCACCTAAAACCAACCCCCTCTTCATATTTCACTTTCCTTTTCCAGACAGACAGGTGGGAAACAGTTTTGATAGAGCCTCACCCCCTGCCAACACACTGCTGCAGGAGGTTTGTGAGAGATACAAATGTGCAGGTTCAGAGGTAATTTATTCCCCCTGACAAGCAGAGTTAATGAGCAGGGACAGGACACTCACCTCTTGCCTTTCTGTATCCGAGACACATCCACTGAGTCCCTGCTGAAAACATCAAACTCATCATTCTGGAAAACATTACAGCGAGAGGTGACCAGGGGAGTGGGGTCTGGCTTCAGCTGTCTGTTAGGAAAAACAAGGGGAGAGAGGATAAAAACAAAGGTGAAGCGAGGAAAACCAAATCCTCTCCTCCCTAAGCCCCTTGTTTATCCTTTGTCAGTCTCAAAGTCATCCAGAGCACACCAAGACCCTCCCCATGGCTCTAGGCCACCCCTTCACCTCACAGCTCTAGCCTGAGCTACAAGGCAGCTTCCAAACCTTCCCCTTGTGGGGAAACTAAAGCAACTCCCAGAAAGCCAAAAGGAAACTCTCCTGCTCCTTTCAGAGTCAGTCAAACCCTGCAGCACCACAGAATATTCAACAGACTGCCTGCTCCTCACACTGCCTCAGTAGAGACAAACACTAAGTATGATGAATTACACGCTGCAAAAAAATTCCAATAATTTGCTGCTGCTGATTGCAAGGTATTTATCTCCCTGTGGTTCCTCCTTAAATCTCTCTCATGGCTCCAGGTTTACAGTTGTTCAACTTATAAGACAAAAGGCTGTTCTCTGCCATTGATTTTGGTGTGCAGCGAGCTCAGCTGGGCAGCTGCAAACGCTGCTGTGCTCACCTATAAATCAGCAGGGATCAGAATTGGACATTTCCTATTGAACCAACGGCTTTGTTTCAAGATGAAAAAGGCAGAGGGGGAAAAAAAAACCCTCCAGCTCTATCTCATTTAACTGCTGGCTTTGCAGAAAAAACAACCCTTCCTTAAGCCCACCCAGCACCAGTTGTGCCAAAGTCAGCAGATCTGACTCGGGAGCACCAAGATTGTTGAAAAACTAGGATTTTTTTTCCATAGTTTTTCTGATAAAGATGCTTCCCTTTAACGCAACAGTGAGACAGTCTGCCCACTCCTCCATGAAATGTGAACAAACAGCACATTCACATCCTGACACTCCGTCAGGAACTGCTGGTGCAGCACAAAAACACACTCACAGCTGCAGATAAACTCCGGCAACTCAGTCCTGCCACCAGCTCTAAACCCCTTGTACAACACAGGCAAGCAGAACAAGCCTGCCAAGTTTGTCAGAGGACACATAAAAATGGGTCTGAATTCCCATGTCCAACCTCTGTCTGGTCCAACTTCCCCCCCAGACCAGCAGCCTGTTGGATAATCACGTCTGACCCCGCAGGGTGAACCGCAGCTGAATGAGCCCCTCTGAAGATGCCCTTCCCTGCAGGACACCTGGGATTTCCACACCTATGACCCCAAACTCTGCAGCAAAGTAACTTTGGAAGGCAACACATTCTGTTGCCTAGACCAGTGTCCCAGTGACAGAAAATGGTGCTTATTTGAGCATTTCATGTACAAGTCTTTTTGTCCCTGTCACAAATCACAGCCCCAAAAACCTGCCCTACTCAAACACTGAGCAGAGAACATTCTACTCCTTGGCCGGCGACAAGGAGAAGCTCTCACTGCAGTTTTACACCCCAAAAATACACACATGCACCTTCTCAGAGCTCTGCAAGTGCTGAGCCCTCAGTGAGAACAGTGTTAAATGCTAACCAACCAACCAGAGGTCGTGTCACACCTTTGCATCCTTCGGTCCAGCTTGTCCAAGTGTGGCACCAGCTTATCCTCTAGGATGTTGTTGATCACCTGCTCTGTGTTGTATCCATACTCCTCCAGGCAGGCCAGGATGAACCCCTCCCCGAGGTCAGGCAGCAGGTCCTTCACTTGGGAGATGAGGGAGTCCAGCTCCACGCCGGACACGTGGGCAACGGGCGCAGCAGCACCAGCACACTGTGGGTACCAAACTGGGGGTTACTGGGCAGGGACAGCAGCTGAGGGCAGGCAGGAGAGCAGAGAAACAAAGGGAGAGCAGCAGTCTGGGCTATCAGAGCTTTAAACACAAAGAAGGCCGAGACTGGAGTCAAAAGAAGAGAAATCAGCTGTTTGGACTGAACACACAGCTGCTTTGGTCAGCCCCCGAGCCAGCAAGGACACTCTGGAGAGAATCCATTCCTCACAGCTGTGCATTTCAAAATATGCACATGAACTGCAGGGATGAGGCAGAGCATTTGAATAATCCCCAGCAAGGGAAGACCCAAGCCATGGGAGTTACAAGCAATTTGCTGAGAGATAAAGGAGGATTCAGGTGTGGATTCAATTCTCATTTCCCAAGGCATGTGGGGCTGCTCTGAGATCCAGGGAAGGTCAGAAATGACACTAAATCTCATGTTGTCACCAAAACTGAGCAAACCAAGCCTGCTCAGAATGAAGGGCAGGCAGAGCAGAGCCCTGCCCCATCCCCAAGCTGTACCCACCTCATCCCCCGGGGCACAGGCAGCCCCTGCATCCTCCCCGTCCTCAGCACAGCTCTCCACTGTTGCTGATGCTCCATTAAATGCTGCTGGTGCTGCTGGATCTTTAACAGCTTGTCCTTTTTTCCTGCCCACACCTTCCCAGGCACTTTCCACTGCCTGGAGGATATAGGCTGTCCTGGTCTCATCTCTGAGAGCAGAGTTAAGGACATTCCTGGATGTGCATGTTCAGAGATCTCCTTGGAGTAACTGTAATTGTCAGTGGCTCCCAAACCTGTGCCTGCATCAACACCCATGGAATGATTTGGGCTGGGAGGGACCTTAAAGCTCATCCCATCCCACCCCCTGCCATGGGCAGGGACATGTTCCACTAGCCCAGGTTGCTCAGAACTGGCCTTGGACACTTCCAGGGATGGAGCAGCTTCTCTGGGAAACAATTACGCCCCCCTTCCTCTTTTTTTTTCTTAAGGGAAAACTTTCCAGCACCCATTGCAGCTTAACCAGAGGCAGCAACAGTGGACATGTCCCTGGTGTGAAGCAATCCAGCCCCCAAGGTGGGAGCAGAGGATACAGTGTGGAGGATGCCTGCTGGAGCAGACTGACATCGTCCTCAACGGGAAACAGCTCATCGTAGTCACGGAGAAATCTAAAACGCAAGTTTAATCAGCTGAACTCAATTAATTACCACTCCCACCCCTGCTGTGCCTCCCTGACTGCCTCAGTGCTCAGGTAGGAACGCACAGAACCTCTCACCCAGCCCTGGATTCCTGCCAGGCCTGATTTTGCTCCCACTTCACTGCAGCAACACTCCCCCCAGGCCCTCAGAGCCAGCTGGAACACCCTCAGTGTGAGGGGCTGTAACCCAGCGCTGCATTACAGGGAAATGTGGTTCGTGGTGTGAATGTGCTCAGAATGCCAGCACAGCCAGCAGGACGAGATGGAATTCCCAGTTCTGCCACTTCCTTTGCATGTCCAGCATTAGTGTTTAACATCTTTCTGGTGTGGTCACCCCAGCTGGAAAGCACAGGTCACTCTAATAACAGCCTAACTTGTCAAGGGAGCTAATGGCTAAATTGCTACTCTCCTCTTTGAGAGCCTGGATTAAAGAGAGTGAAGAATAACATTCCTCAGTGTCATGCAGCATCCTCCTCACCTTTACAATGAGGTCTGTGCTGCAGGCTGAAATCCTCTCACTGCAGCTCTCCCAGCTACTTGGAATGATTTCTAACTCCCCAAAGCCTCATAATGCTGTCTCAGGCAATCCTGGTGTAAGGAATGGGAGAGGAAGGAGGTACCTCCCCTAGGGCTCCTTCCCAGCCAGACTCACCTCCTCTCCTGAAGCACTGAGGTGAAGATCTGTAGAAATTCCTCAATAAATGGCTGAATATTCTCACAGCTGCAGAAAACACAGCAGGGTGAACACTCAGAACTAAGGCTGCCCCACTGCACAAGCTCCATGTTCTGCCTCACCAGCCAAACTAGTCACACTCACACACCAAGGCAAGACCCCATTTAAAAAACAGATTCCAGGCCACTTTTTGGCTTTTGTGGGAGCAAAAGGTCAAATGGAAACAAGTCTCTGTTATGGCTTCAGCAAACACTTCAGCAGCTACACCTAAAGCTGTATCACAGCCAGAATTACAAGACAGGCTTTACGAATAGTTTGACGCCTCAGACTTGCAGTGAGCAGAGAAGGGTGTGTAGTGCCTTTGTAATTGTGCCTTTATTACATGCCTTGGGATTACAGCAGTGAGCCTCCCAGGAAGTGTGTGCTCACCTATGCCCAGCAAAGTCCCACTGCACCCCCGGCCACAGTGCCCAAACCTCCCCAGCCCACCCCCTGCCACGGGCAGGGACACCTCCCACCAGCCCAGGCTGCTCCAACCTGGCCTTGGACACTTCCAGGGATCCAGGGGCAGCCACAGCTTCTCTGGGCAACCCCACCCTCATAGGGAATTCCCATATTGGGAAGGATTCCTTCCCAATATCCCATCTAACCCTGCCCTCCTTGAGCTTAGAGCCATTCCACTTAATTCCTCTGAAGTATTCGTAGTCCTTCCACGTGTTACTCTGGTTCATTGATACTGTCAATATTCCAGTGGGTACTGAAAGCCAATCCCAGGGAAGCAGGGAAAGGCAAGGCTGCTGTTGCTCCTTTACAGCACAGACAGACTGAGGGATAAAGTCCAGGTCACAGAGGAAGTCAAGGAAGCAAATCCAACCTCATAAGGAATTGTGGTGTGATTCCTGGGGATGTCCTGTGCAGGGCCAGGAGCTGGGCTCCGTGGGTGGCTTCCAGCTCAGGATATTCTGTGATTCCATGAATTCCACAACTAAACTGCTCATCTTGGGCAGTTCCACTGCTATCAAAGCAGGAGAAACATCCAAGCAGAGCAAGAACCCCAGAGCACAGGTGAAGAGAGACCAGCCCAGGGGAGCACTGGCCTGGCAGTTGGGATCCAGGTTCTTGGCTCTGTCCCCAGTGTACAATTTTGGGTCATTTCACTTCTTTTCTCTGCTTTAAAATCAGGATAGTTTATACTTGCCTTCCTTTTGTTATTACTCAGGGCTATCAGTTAACAATTTTCCCAACAGGAGTGGGGAAGAACTAGATAAAGGCAGAACTAGATAAACACCCAGGTTTAAAATGACTGTTTTCAGTGACCTCTAACTCTGCACTACATCTGGGGGGGTCTCAGCCAAGGTGTCTACACACACAATTAGAATTTGCATAAACTGAGGTTAGAAAGCTCCTTGGACCACAGCTCACCACAGAGATTCTGGACCAAACAGCTTCATCTGGAACATTCCTGATACTCAGGACAAGAGAATTCTGATCTCAGCCAAGTCTGGCTGCAGCCCCGAGACAAATAGCAGGATTTGCTCATTTTCTCCAATAAATTTGTAAATGAGGGAACAGTTTCCCCCCCAGCAATCAAATACCTGGCAAGGAGCACAGAGCCAAGTGCCAATACCTGCTCTCCAAGATGGGCTGCAGACAGACTTGGTTTATCAGGATGTGAAAAGCTTCTATCATCTTCTTCCTGGAATGTGAAATCCTCCTCCACAAATCAGCAAAAACACTTCAGAGAGAGCAAAAAGACACTGTTGGTGGCAGCACAAGAACCTGTAACACACCTTCATGCCAGAGTTAACCTTCTAAAAGAGGGATTTCATTAGCAGAATCAATGCCTTGCTGCAAAGACCAGAGAATGGAGCCATTTCACAGCCATTAAGGAAAATCCATGCTCTAAACAAAGCTCTTCTCAACCCCCAGCTGTCCTGACAGCTCCACACAGGATACCCCCAGTGTACCAGCACAGCCTGTGCCTTCCCATGAGACCAGGCTGTACACAGACATATCATCCCTGTTCTTACACTTGGTTACAATCTGAATGCACCTCCCACCAAATTCCTTCTTACACAGCACTGAAAGAAATGATTAGTCACCCCACTGCCCAGGAAAATTTGGAATTACAAGTATCATCTCTTCAGAGCTCTTCGAGGCAGCATAAAAAAGGGACAGAAGGACTCCTCAGGGACGGGTATGCAGCATGAAGGGAATTTTTAACTCAACCCTGGGAAGCCTCTCTGAAAAGGCCAACACTTGCAGTCATTCTCACCTGTTATCCTCATAATGCCTCTTCTTGATTGCAGATTCCAGCTCAGGAATTGCCAGTTCATAAAATGAAGCTAACCTGTAGAAAGGGGGAACAAACTGTCAGCTGAGGTTCCAAAAACCGCCTGCTAAAAGACAAATCAAATGGCTGGTTTCATTAAACCCTCCTCACCAGCAGCACTCCTTAGCATCACCCATTCTGCTATTTTTTCCCCCAAAACACAGGCATGTACACGAGAAAGAGCAGCACTGGAAGGAAATCACACTCAGGAAACCATCAACGTGTCTTTGAAGAGGTAGGAAAGAAATGAAATTGAAAAGCACCATCTGATAAGATGGTACTTATCAGAACCATCTGCCCAACCCAAAAACATCCCAAACACAGACCTGCAAAGAGCCAACAGACACAGAATCACAGGATTGCTCAGGCTGGAAAAGCCCCCTGAGACCATTGAGTCCAACCATCCCCCAGCACTGCCAAGGCCACCATTCACCATGTCCCCAAGTGCCACATCCACAGGGCTTTGAAATCCCTCCAGGGACTGTGACTCCACCACTGCCCTGGGCAAACTTAACCCAGTTTGAGTCCACCCCAAAACAACCCCTCCCACTCCAACCTCCTCCTGGCCCTCGTGCTGTGTGCCAAGCACTGCACATGAAGTGGGACACGATTTCCAACCAAGCCTTGCTATCCAGCTCTGCTCCAGGTGGGCATTCAGCTGAAGGTTCCCTCTTGCTGAAAGCCCAAGAGGGTGTTCCAGTGGGATGGGGCAGGGAGAACCAGAGCAAGTTTGGCCCAGTTTCCGTTCCAGGCAGCACATACAGACCCTTTCCTTCAGGGACAGGGCACCAAGAGACCTGGAGAGGTGCCCTCCCAGATCACAACCAGCACCACTGCACCAGCAGGGAGATGGCAATGGTTCCCAGCACTCTGCAGGAAGGTCTGGCTGGACTCCACCAGGAACATTCTGTCCACGTCCCTCATTAAGAGCCAGCCATGCTAAGTGAGTGTCCTTGAGGCAAATGTAGCAGAGCTGGTCGATACTTTCCGTGGGGGAGAGGCCTTAGCAAGTGCCAGCAGATTGGTTGAGCCCAGAGGTTCCAGAGGACACAGATCAGTCTTTCCTCCCCACATTCCCAAGTCCCAGCCATCTGGCCATACTGAGGATGAAAATGTTGTCTCACTGCACAGAGATGGAGACTCAGCACATCTCTGACATCAACAGGAGAGTGAAAAGCCAAAGGTTTTCCCCTCTGAGTGCCCAGGCATGGAAGCAGTGCTGTTTGCCAGCCCAAAGAGCCACCAGCACCCTGCTCTCCTTCCAAAATCCAGCTTGGATACAACACCCTAGGAGGACAGGGTTTAGGGGACTCAGCCTGTGCCCCCTAAAGACTTCAGAGCTCTGCAACTTGACTGGAAGCAAAAGTGAAATACAAACCCGTGTTTGCTCACACTAAGCAAACAAAACAGGGGAAATAAGGACAGTAAATTAACACTTCCCTCAGCCCTAAACAAGGGATGGTGAAGGCAAGACCCTACTAGGTGATGTGGGAGCTTAAACCACCTGGAGCACTGTGGGAAGGTGCCACTCAGGGACCTGCAGCCTCTGTGGGGACAGGCTGTGCTGTCTGGACCTTGAGCCCATCCTGACTCATCCCCACCGTGCTCCAGAGCTGCACAGGGAGTCAGTGCCAGCCCTGCTGTGACAGGGCTGCCTTGTCACCCTCTCCCAGGCACTCAGCTTTTGCCAGACCTCAGTAATGCTCTCTACCATAAGACCTGGGCATAATATCAAACAAACCCACTTGTTTTCAGCCCTATGAAATACTTCCTGCTTCCCTTGCTTGGATCCTACAGCAGGAAGATCTTTATGTCCATAACTCGTCCCTCTGCACCCTTTGCAGAGCACACCAAGTACTGCCCAGCTGGGTTTTGAAGTGGTCCTGGATGCCTGGCTCTAGGATCCCTCAGTGCTGAAGGTGAATATACAACAGCCAATCTAGACATCCCTATCCACTTATTTATTCTGCTGCATTCCTGTCTGTGTGAACCCAGCAGCCTCTGCATTAAATTTGTCTTCTCTTAACAAAGGAGGGACTGGGACAGGACACAGCAGCACATTCAGTGTTTTCCCTCTGCCAGGACAAGCTCTGCCTGCAGAGCAGGACGTACCTGTAACAAAACTCGTGCTTTTGGAAGGTCTGGCAAGCCAAGGGGAAGACATCAAGAAAGGCCCAGAGTGTTGTGCAGGTGTCACATAAATACAGCACGATGTCCTTCAGCTCCTGAGGGGGAAAGAGCAGTTGCTGAGGGAAGAGCCAGGCAGGTTCTCCCAGGAACACAGAATATTCACCAACAGGGACACTGCAGGTTCAGGCCAGGCCTTTTCCTGACTGCAGAGTCTAAACTATAAACTTGTTACAGGGTCTGGGGGCAGAGACAACATCTCTCCTAAAGCCTCCTAAACTCCTTTAAACTCCCAAATCCTTCAAAGATCTATAATGCAATCCCAATTGCTTGCTTTCATTAAAGATCCTGGGAAATTACAGAGATTCTCATCAGATCCTGTTCTGGACAGTGGCTTTGTCTCAAAATACCCTCCACACATGGAATCCTACCCCACGGAGCTGGAAGCACTGCATGAGAAACAGAAACCCGGGAATCAAAGGGGTGATTTCAGCAGCCTGGTCCAGTGCAAGGTGCTTTTCCAGGGCAGCTGAAACAATCCCCCCCTCCCCAAACTGAATGACTAAGATTTTGCAGACCACTCTCACTGACAGGGGCCTGTCTTTGTACAGCCCCCAGCACCCAAAACCCCTCTGAATTAACTATGTGGTTAAACACACATTCCTGAAGGAAAAAACCCTGCTCTGATCCCTGCCAGGGTCAGGGTGGGAAGGTTTGATCACCACGTCCCGTGACAGTGAAACGACGATGTGTAACCACGAGCCACCAGTTTTTGGGAACAGAACGGCCCTCACTGTTCAGGCTGCAGGAGCACAAGGGCACAGTCCAGGCAGGGGCAGCCCTACCTGGAGGGGCATGTTCCCTGCAGTCACACTGACTTTCTCTTCCAGCTTCTGGGGCTCAGCACAGGCTCCTTCACACTGCAGACCACACTTGTGCAAGATGTTGTTGAACACCTAAACCAAGAGAACAGGGCAGTGTTAACACAGAGGAGCGAGGCAAGCTTTGCCTGGGAACAGTCACTGCCCACCCCAAATGCAATTTGGGACTGTTTCTGTAATACCTCCTGTTTGTGAGTTATTCCCAAAGCCCTCCTGCCCTCCTTCCTGAGGCTGGCAGGGCAGATTTTGTGAGGTTCTGGGGAGGAGCTGCCAGCTGCAATGGTTACCAAAACCACTGTTCTGCAAACTGTTCCGATATGGCAGGGCACAAAAGGCAAATGGAATCTCTGCTGCCCTCCCCAGTAACTCATTTGGAGGTTTGGTCTTGCTTCCCAAGATATTTTTTAAATGTGGTATCCCCTCTGAGATTTACCCCTACCAGTTTCTTAACACATGGGAAAAAAAGAACAGTGTGGGTTTCCAAGAAGTCAAGTGATATTACCGGTGTCTTGGGGTAAATGATACAGAATTGTGGAATCATGGAATAGTTTGAGTGGGAAGGGACCTCAAAAATCATGTAGTTCTGCTCCCTGCCATGGGCAGGGACACCTTCCACCAGCCCAGGTTGTTCCAAGCCCCCTCCAACCTGGCCTTGGACACTTCCAGGGATCCAGGGGCAGCCACAGCTTCTCTGGACAACTTGTGCCAGGGCTTCCCCACCCTCACAGCCAACAATTCCTTCCCAATCTCCCATCTATCCCTGCCCTCTGGCAGTGGGAAGCCATTCCCCCCTTGTCCAGTCACTGTGTGCTCTTATAAATACCTCGTGTTTATTTCTGTGCACAGGGCAGCTTTTTGAGGACATAAACAGGACATTTCAGGGTACAAAGACTTCAAGACCCCTTGATTTCCCCCTCAGTTTGAATGTGAACCCTGCTTGCTCAGTCTGGGGAATATAAAAGCTGTTTATATACAGGAAAGCTTATACATGGAGAGGTGCTAAACAGCTTTTGCACAGCCACAGAGCACCCCTTGCATCAGATCCTCCCTTACTCCTGAACCTGCAGTGCTATCCCTAACCCTCTCTACTGTGTTAAACTTCCTCTCATGGTTTCTATTTTGTTGATTGAAGTTCAATTCTTCCCCTGAACTGCCCAGTGAAAATTCCTTGAGATTCACTGCAGGGAAAGTCAGAAGCTGAGGGAAGGTGATGGGAGAGTCACCAAGTAACGGTTTGAGATAAAGGCTCAAAACCTCCCTGAGGCACATTAACATAAACCAGGGAAAGGGAGCAATAGCAAAATCAAGGGAGGGTCAGGTTGGATCTCAGGGAAAGGTTCTTCCCCCAGAGGCTGGTTGGGCACTGACCAGGCTCTCCAGGGCAGTGGGCACAGCCCCAAGGCTGCCAGAGCTCCAGGAGGGTTTGGACAACACTCTGAGGGACAGGGTGGGATTGTTGGGGTGTCTGTGCAGGGCCAGGAGTTGGACTGGATGATTCTTGTGGGTCCTTTCCCATTCAGGGTATTCCAGGATTCTATGAACTGCCTGCCTGCCTGCAATTGTTCCCTTCCACTCTTCAAGCCCAGCCACAGTTCCAGAGGAAACCCCAGCAGGAAAGCAGTACCTGGAGGACAGTGGGCAGAGTCTCATCCAGGTCACCGAAGTAACTTGGCTGCTGAGTGAAGATATTTTCTGAAAAGGGGAAAGAGACAATTTCCATCAGTTCAGGCACTGAAACCAACAAATTGGCCCCAGAAAATTGTACCTGGGACACTGTACCTGGGACATTACTGACACCCCCACACACAGCTCATGACCACGCAGGACACGGGCCCAGCTCAATCCCCAGCCCAAGCACAGGCCCTGCTCCCAAAGAGCTGCTCCATCAGCTCCCCAGTGCCACTGGAGATGCAGCAGTGGGAATATGCTCCTGAGAGCAGAGCACACGAGGTGTCAGGTGATTCAAGCTCTGGGGGCTGGATCAATGAATAATGCAAATACTATCACTGAGCGGCCCCAGTTCCTTTATTTGACAACTGGAGTTGACTTTTAATTACTGATAACAGTTCAGCACACACTGGAAAATGTGCTGCAGAATATTTCTTAAAGGTAATGAGGCTTTAGTAACACCTGCTATTACATTACTAGGCCTCCATTATCTTTACAAAATACTCCACTGAGTAATGCCGTGCCATAAATCATCGCCAAGCACCGAGGCTCCTATTTTCCTGGGAATTACTGCTCAGACAATGAAAATTAAGAGCTCTCCAGCAAGGACAGAGCTTGGGAAAGAGTTATGAGATGAGTTTCAGAAAAATTTAAACCCTGGGAAGAACCTGAAGTTTATGAAGGTATGAATTACGCCCCAGAACTGCTCATGCCATCATTGTCACAACATAATGAAATAACCAGGTGGGCAAATCCTTGGCCACCTGTGTGCAGAATTACTGTGTGCCACTCCAGGGCATAATTCAAAGGAGGTTTCATACACTCAGATCTTCTTTGGAATATTTTAAACCCCAGGTAATCTAAGATCCACATCTCAAAGAGATCTATCCATCTTGTCATGCCTTTCTTCCCACCTCTGAGGCTCAAGAGAGGAATTTAGAGTAGAAGTTACTGAAAAAAAAAAAAGGATAAAGGGATTAAAATGCAAAGGTTTATCTCAGCTTTTCTGGCTGCATCACATGATCTCTAACACTTGTCTTGTTAGTGAGCTTCGAAATGAGACAAAAATAGCTACCAAAGAAAGGGGAAAGTTTCACCCCATGAGCTTCATTCAAAGTGGGTATTTTCTAAGAAGAGCTCACTTAATCCAAGCCTAGATACTCTTCCAGCTGTGCTCAGGTGATCTTAAAGATCACAAGCAGTTCCCTTGTGAAGGGAGCACAGGATAAACACAGAAGTTAAGTCAATATGCTCCATCCTCACCCCTCAGGTTCTGGCACCCAGGGCTGAGACATTCCTGACTGTCCCTGCCGCTGAGGCACGCAGAGAAATGCAGGGAGAAGCACAGCTTGAGCCACACTCTGAAGTGCTTGTGGTTTGGAGGCACTAAATGCATCAGTGTCTGCTTTGAAGATTCAAGCTCTCCCACTGCACAGAGCAGTGGTTGCCTCACGCTGAGTGTTTCACTTGGCTCCCAGCTCTGGGAACAGAAGCACTCACGGGAGCAGTTGGACTGTGCCCCATCTCCCAGTCTCCTCCCTCTTTGCCCAGGAGTTGTTTGCTCCTTCCCGTCTCTTCCAGGATTTCACAGAGCCCCCACATTCCTCTCACCACGGCTGAGGACACATTTAATTGCAGGGGAAAGGACTGAGCCTTGGTTTGAGCCTAAGAGCAAGAGCCCAGCTCGGGGCAGCAAGGCATGACGTGATGTTTCCTTGGCATAAAGCAAGTGCACAGAAATAAAGAAAAGCACAGTCTGATCTAGAAATGATAGATTCTAGTTGCTGCTGAACAATTCATTTTCAGAGTGGTAACACTGGTATAAACCCCCACTTGTCACTTGTCATTCAAGTAAGGAAAAGCCTAAGAGCAACAAGTTGTTCCTTGGCTTTAACTGACCGATCATCTTCTGGAGCAGGAGGCCATTTCCTTTCCCAAAAAGCACACAGAGATCCAGAATCTTAGGGATGTCAAACAGGAAGTTGTTGTAAATGATTTCTCCAAAGACAGAGGGAGTGATAAAATGATCCTACAAAATAAAAAAAAACAGAAGTAATTTAAAGGATAATCCACACCTTGCTCTGAGGGAACTCCAGCACTACAATGACACCTGTAAAAACCTCTGCTTGAAACAGCTTCTGTGCAGACATCTACTCCCACATTCCCAGCTGCCTGTCACTGCCACTGATTTCTTCACCATGAAGTGAATCAATCCACCTAAAAGTTAAACCAAAAATGCCCCTGCAGTTCCTGAGTCCCCAGCTGGGGACAAACAGCTGAGCTGGCACAGAAGAGCTCAGGAGCAGGAGCGAGTGACCAGGCACAGGCACAGCCTCGCTGGCACTCACAGAACACACCAGGCCACAGCCTGAGGTTTTTGGATCCTGGGAGAGCAGAATCTGGGCACCAGAGATCACAGAATCAGCGAGAAGCACGAAAAAAGGCCCAGGAGCTGCAGCTCTGTACCCAGACTGCTGAACGCTGTGCCAAAAACTCCTCACACTGAGGGAATTTCTTCCAAAATTCTAGATGAAAGAAAGGTCTGACACGGAGAAACACACATCTGAAACGTGATTTTGGATTTCCAGAAGCCCAATTTGCCCCTGACAGCAAATGTTTTCAGTTCTGGTGAAAGGCAGGGCACATTTTCCCTGCTGAAGCAGAGGGACAGGTCCATTTTCCAGAAGTCCTGCTGACTCCTGCGTGACAACAGACCATTCATTCATTCCCCTCAAATCATTCAGCTATAAAATGGTTTCAGATGCTCGCCTGCCTCTTGGAGAGGTGAGATTTAATCAGACCTTGGAATGAAAGACCCCACAGAGGTGTTGAGTGCCTCTGCTGAAGTGGTGCCAGCTGCTGGATCCAGCACTCCTTCTACCTGCTCCTGTCCCAGCCCTCCAGTTCCCACCACGAGCCCTTTCCCAAATAATTTATCCCTAAATAACACATCATGGACCAACAAGGAGATCAAGGCAGTAGTTGCTAAAGTACAAGGTGCCTCATCCATCCTGCCCAAAGGCCTGGAGAAAATTCCACAGCTCCTGATGGGAGCTGCACTCACACCATCAGTGCTGAGTATGTGTTTAATTACACAATCATGGAATGGGTTGGGTGGGAAGGGACCTTAAAGTCCATCCAGTCCCACCCCCTGCCATGGGCAGGGACACCTTCCACTAGCCCAGGTTGCTCCAAGCCCCATCCAACCTGG
>JAWWES010000037.1:1262598-1273073 GCA_035583135.1 Lophotriccus pileatus | reverse complement strand
TTCCCTGTGTCCTGTCCCTCCATCCCTTGTCCCCAGTCCCTCTCCAGCTCTCCTGGAGCCCCTTTAGGCCCTGGAAGTGGCTCTCAGATCTCCCTGGCGCCTTCTCTCCTCCAGGTAACCCCCCCCCCCCAGCTATCCCACGTCCCAGACACCCCCCAACACCGCCAGTTCACCCCGGCCCTGCCGCCACCGCTGTCCTGGGCCATGTCCCTCTGTCCCGGTGCCGGTCGCACCGGGCCCTGTCCCGCGTGCCCGGACACTGACACCGACACCAACTCCCGCTACCCGCCACCGCCGCCCGAGCCCCCTCGGCGCGCGGGTCCCGCCGCGTCCCAGCCCCGGTCCCTGCCCCAGCCCCGGTACCGGCACGCGGGTCCCGCGGTGTCCCTGTCCCAGCCCCGGTACCGGCACACCGTTCCCGTGGCGCTTCCGCGGCCCAGCGGCCCTTCCGGCAGCGGGCGGAACTCCCGGGGCTGGGCGGGCACCGGAGCTGCTCCGCCCCGGCGGAGGGACCGGCCCGGCATCGCGGGGCGGGAGCAGGGACGGAGGCTGGTGTGGATGCGAGGACAGGAGCCGGGATCGGGCCCGGTGTGGATCCCAAGGGACTGGAGCCGGGATCGGGCCCGGTGTGGATCCCAAGGGACTGGAGCCGGGATCGTGCTGCCGTGAGCAAAGGGGCGGGTTTAGCCCCAAAGCGGGCCGGCCGCCGCCGCGGGACCGGGGCAGTGACAGCCCGTGACTTGTGTTGGGATGGGAAGGAGCCTCCGGCTGTTCTCCCTTTGGAGGCAAAACCAGCTGGTCCAACAAATCACCTGTGTAAAGAAGGAAGCCCCGATATCGCAGCTGCACTGCCCCATCCGGGGTCACGGGCAGGGGAAGGGGTTCTGCGGGGACAGGGACCCGTCCCAGCCGGGGACACCCGCAGCCCCTCAGCGGTGACCGCCCGGTGCTCCTCAGGGCGGTGTCTGTGCCTCACAGCCGGACACTGCAGGACGAGGGCAATTCCTGTCAGTTCATACGGGCACAGCTTACGTCAGTTACACGGCACTGAAACTCCTGCAGGAACCGGGCGCTTCCCAGCCTGCGGGGCGGCACAGGCGCATCCAGCCGTCGCTGATCTGTGCTCTGAAGGGTCCTGGCTCTCCCCCGTGACCACAGGGAACTCCTGCTCAACTTAGAGTCCAGCTTTAGATGGCAAAGTGGCCTAAAATAGAAACCACACCATGCGCTGTGTCATGCGCTGATTAGGGACGGGCTGGAAGGAGGTCCCGGCTCCCAATTCCCCGATCCTCGCGGAGTCCGGACAGCCGGGGTTGTGCCTCCCCGCTGTCCCGCTGCATGTGCTGGCACCGGGGTGCCCGTGAGCCCGCGGGGGGAGCGGGGAGGGGGCTGCACACCGCGAGGGGTGCCCCAGCCCTGCCCCGGCCCCGTGTGCCTGTCCCACGGACGCGGCTCTGTTCCCTTCACACCCGGTCGGGTGTCGCCGGTTCGCACTGCAAATGTCACAACGGGCTGTCTGGAACCCGCCATCTCCCCCGTTCTGCTGAATTAGTAGTTTTTATATGAAATATTCATTATTTCTCGAACATCGCTGCACTAAGGCCTCAGGACGGGAGCCCCGGCGGTGCGGAACAACCTGCCGGGACCAGCCCCCAGCGATGGTGTCGATCCAAGCTTTGCTCCGACTGCTTTGTGGAGGAAACCGCTTGGCAACTGAAACATGATTCCCTTGCAGAGGCATCTGTTTGTCTCCCCTCCTGTGCCAACCCTCCTCAGAGCAGTCCTGGCGCGATCCCAAGTGACTCAGTGGGCTTCGAATGTGTCATCGAGCTGTTTTGAGTCACTATTCCTTTTTTTGGGGTGTTTTTTGTTACCTTACCAACTGTGTATTCCCAATTTGATTTCCTGAAGCACTGTGAACTCCTGGAGCCTCTGCCCAAAATATTGGAGATATTAATTCCTCACGTATAACCCAGTTAGATAATTATATGTAGACACATTATTTGTACAAATTTATCTGGCAAACAAAAAGTGTGTCTGCTCAACATGCCAGAGACCTTTAACACTTCATGACAGCAAAAGTTAAACCTGAAATCTTAACAAAATCACAACTTTCTGATCTCACTGTGCAAGGAAACTGCCAGCCTGCCTGCCCAGATAAGGCAAAGCATTAAAATCAGCACTCTGGCTGCTGGCTCTGCGGAAAATCATTCTTTCAAGGTTTGACTCAGAGCCATCTGAAGTTACAGGGCAAGCAGGCTTGGGATCAGATGTGAAGGGGTGAACTTCTCCAGAAAAAAAAAAAAAAAAGCTTTTGGAAAGGATCTTTTATTGAAAGAAACCTTCTCCGGTGTGATTCATGGACAGGAGGAAGCTGCTCAGCACTGGATGTAACGGTGGGGGAGATCAGATGTCACCAGCCAAGGCTTGGGACGAGTGCCCTGGTTCTGTGACAGCTACACAGGCATCACCTCCTGACTCTGGCTGTGTGGAGAGGCTGCTCTCCACTGCCCTGCTCCCCTGCTGTCCCCTCTGCTGCTCCAAAGGACGTCACAGAGGGTTCAGCACTCCTCACACACGGGTCTGAGGGTGCAGGGAACCCCAAAGGACCATCATTTCAGGGTGAAGTGAACAGAATAGAGTAAAATAGAACAAAATGAAAGAGTTATGAAATGGCCCGAGGAAAATGTCAAAGTAATCTAAAAGATAAAAAAAGACAGAGCCATAGTACTAAATTGCAAAGTTGTAGAAATTGGCCATTAAGTGTTCAAAGCAGCTGAAATGCAATTACAGTAATAGCAATGAATCAGGAGAGCCCTGGGCTTTGCAATATTTCAATCCAGCTCTACTTTTTCCTTTTTTTTTTCCATTTTATCTTAATGATATACATTAGCTTGTCAAGGACTAATGGAAGTTACAAACCTTGGAATCATAGAATGACAGAATCATTTAGGTTGGAAAAGACCTCTGAGTTTGACTGATCACCACCTTGTCAACTAGACCATGGCACTAAGTGCACACCCTGTTGTTTCTTGAACACCTCCAGGGATGGGGACTCCACGCCTGCCCTGGGCAGCTGTGCCAGGGCTGGACAGCCCTTTCAGTGAAAAAATGTTCCCTTATAACCAACCTGAGCCTCCCCTGGCACAGCCTGAGGCCGTTCCCTCTCCTCCTGTCCCTCTTCCCTGGGAGCAGAGCCCGACCCCCCCCGGCTCCCCCCTCCTATCAGGGAGTTGCAGAGCCAGAAGGTCCCTCCTGAGCCTCCTTTTCTCCAGGCTGAGCCCCCCCAGCTCCCTCAGCCGCTCCTGCTGTTCCAGCCCCTTCCCAGCTCCGTTCCCTTCCCTGCACAGCTCCAGCCCCTCCGTGTCTCTCCTGTCTGAGGGGCACACAACTGCCCCCAGGGCTGGAGGTGGCCCAGTATGCCCAGCTCAGGGTAACAATCACACTTTACACAGCCATAAAGACAGACGTGTGAGTGTTAAACTATTGACCTGATGGATCCTACAATAATTTATAAACTATTTTTTGAATTTCTCATCGTTCTCCAATTAACTCCTTTGAAGTCTATTTTCATCATGAAGTCTCATTGTAGAATATTTCTTATTTTGGTCACTAATTAAAGCCACCAGAGATGGCCCAAGGTACTCCTTAGCTGACTCCCTGTGTGGCACTGGGGCTGTGCAGGGACAGGAACAGCAGTTCCCCTCTGCCAGGACACTGCAGGTACAGCATCTGCCTGGGCAGTGGCACCGAGGAGTTGCTCTACTGTGGAGAGTTTAATGATGCAAGTTCCCGTGGGTGGGAACTCCCAGCACAGCCCTGAGCCAGTTACCAGCCTGTGTCTACAGGAAAAAACGAGCACTGAAAGATATTCAGTTAAAATAATATCATCTTCTAAAGACACTTGAAGCAGATCCTCTGATCTGACAGCTGCGTGGCCTCTCTCTGCCTGCTGTTTCTCTAATTATTCAACCTCAGGAGGAAGGTTGTTAAGTGCTTATTAAGAAAAATAGATATGCTTTATTATGAAAAGCATTTTTTTCAGGCGGCTTTTTTGCAGCAGCACAGCACATGATACAGGTTAAAGTTGTGTCAGTTGGCTTTTCCAAAGAAAAGACAGGTTCAGCACAAAATGCCTTCACCTTTTAAGTATTTTTAGCTCATGAGGTGAAAAATATAATGGAATGGTTTGAGTGGGAAGGGGCCTTAAAGCTCATCCAGTTCCACCCCCTGCCATGGGCAGGGGCACCATCCACTAGCCCAGGTTGCTCCAAGCTCCTTCCAACCTGGCCTTGGACACTTCCAGGGATCCAGGGGCAGCCACAGCTTCTCTGGGCAACCTGGGCCAGGGTCTTACCACCCTCACAGCCAACAATTCCTTCCCAATATCTCATCTCTCCCTGCCCTCTGGCAGTGGGAAGCCATTCCCTGTGTCCTGTCCCTCCATCCCTTGTCCCCAGTCCTTCTCCAGCTCTCCTGGGGCCCCTTTAGGCCCTGGAAGGGGCTCTCAGCTCTCCCTGGAGCCTTCTCTTCTCCAGGTGAATTCCCCCAGCTCTCCCAGCCTGGCTCCAGAGCAGGAAGTTATGAATCCAACATGAATCCATTTTCATCTAATAATTATCTCCTATGGGTTATTCACTTTTTAAAGATAATAACATAAGCATCCACAAACCAAGACTTCCAGACATCTTCCCACACTGCACTGAATACTGATGGCTTCAGCTTTTACTCCCAGGTATAGAAATTCCTTGCACAAACAAGGTGTCATCCATCACCCACAGAGCAACGAACACGAGCAGCACTGGTATGTCCAATACAAATTCAGGAATGCAGAGCCCTCCTGCCTTTCACAGGTGGACATAGTCTGGCTTTGGCTGATCCAGACAGGGCTGGGCTGACACATCCTTGCAGAGCCAGGCTCAGCCATCTGTGCTCCTACCTGCAACCACTGTCCCCAAAGCCATTTGCATATTTGCTCCAAAATGTGGTTGCTCTTCTACTGAACTTGAAGTTCTGAGTCCCCCAGATCTTTGTGTTTGGGTAGTCCTGTGATAATCATCTTGATGTGCAGCCGAGGCAGCTTCACTGCTGCTTCCCCTCAGTGCCGCGTCACTAATGACACGTCTTGTTTTAAAATGGGGTTATTACCAGACAAAAAAAATCCTAAAATGAGACTGTTGCAAAATGTTCCGACCAAAATGATATGTATGTAATAAAAATCTCATTATTTTCAAATTATTCATCTACTTGGCAAGGGAATGAGTCAGAGCATCTGTTTTGGGGCCCCATCAGGAAGACTGGCAGTGGGTGGCTCTCACCTGCCACATTTGAATCAGGGGTGTTCTGACCCCGATGTCACCTCCACCCATGTGGATGGAATGAGCAATGAAATAGAAGCTTATTTGAGGGGAGCAGGAGGAATGGAAGCACCTACAAGACAAGAAATGCCATGTAAATACAGTGGCCAGGGATGGGGCTGAACATTCTGCTCAGGCATTCTGAAAAAAACCAGGAGAGTAAAATGAGTAAAACACCTAAGTAGGATAAAAGGTGAGAAAACAAACAAGATAGAAGAGAAGGGATGAAGGGAGCTGCTTTTGGGTAGCAAACTGGCTAAAGGAGGCAGTTTGGAGTCCTGAGAAAGCAAACTGCCCTGTGTCCCATGATCTGACTGTTCTTACTGGATCAGGACTTGGTGTGCTGATTGTTTTTTTTTAAGGCATATCTGAGCTTGCCATCAGTTTTTCATCATAACAGAAACAGCCTGCAAAGGCTGAGGGGGATGTTGGGGCCCATGAGTGAAGTGTATAAAGGTCACTGGATGGGAGCACGGGCAGGGAAGGGCCCAGCACACCTTTGGCTTTGCTGTTCCTTGCTGTCCCAGGTGTGGGACACTCCAGGAGTGCAGCTCAGGTACAGGATGGGCACCAGAGCCGGGCTCTGGAAAGGACATCCCAGGGACTGGGATGGGATGAGCCAGAACAGGATGCTCTCCACAGCCACGTGCAGATTTTAAAGGTGTCCTTACCGAACTCAAGGGACATCTGGGTTGCAACTGCAGCTCGAGGAACGTCTTTCCACACCAGGTGCCCCTCTTCTTTCCCCAAGCAGCCAACTAGTGACTCAGTGGCTGTGCCTCAAAGAGCAAGAGAGGTTTGGGAAGGACTTGTTGGGCCTTCAGGGTCAGTTCTCAGCTGTTGGTGGCAACTGCATGAGGGTACAGCAGCCCTGGGAAGGATGACCCAGAGCCTCAGGACTTGAGCTGCTGGAAGCTCCGGTGTTCTCATGTTTCAGCCCAGACTTCTCATGGCCATCGGATACTTGTTTGCTCGTGTATGAACACCCCTGCTCTTAAGGGAGATGTGTTTACTGTTGTGTTTACTCATTGAAGTTTCATGGAGAACACCCGTTTCCCTTCTCAGCATTCAGGTTTTCTGGCTAAACAAATTATTTCAAGATCCTTAAATAGGGAATAAAATCAGGATTACCCTGTAATTACTTTCCGGTCACATTTTGTCTCCCTTGGTAAAAAGTGACAAGAGCTGCATGCATAATTCCAGAGAAGGTTGCAGCAGAGCTTCCTGTAATGGCATTAACATTTCCCCTTGTCTTGGAAATATCTCAGTTGATCCATGCTTTTTGTCAGATCTGCTTCATACTGGGAGTTCACAGTCATCTGGAGATCAACAAATACACCCAGATTTTTCTCTTCTTCTGTCATTTCCAGCTGATGAGCTCCCAGCTTGCGGCAGAGATTCTTGTTAGCAATTCCCAAGGGCATGACCTTGTACTTTCCACTATTAAATTTCATCCCATTTCCAGTGTGCCAGCTCTCCGTGTTATCCAACTCTTGCAGCAATACAGCTATTCCCGCTGCTCGGCTGGTGCCTCCCAGCTTTGTGCCATCAGCAAATGCCATCAGCTCACTCCTACCTTTTGTTCCAAGGCCTGTCTGAAAAATATTGCTGCAAGATCAAGAGCTCATCCAGATGTGCCTTGCTGGGCCAGGCTGTGATCACTGGGGTCCAGTGCTCCAGAGGCTGGATAGGGAGAATAAGGGAACCCAGAGGCTGGATAGGGAGAACAAAGGGAATCCAGACACTCTCTGCTCACTCTTCCCTTTGCACTCCCTGTGGACCCACAACTGGTGTGTATTTGAGGTGACTTCCCTACCTTTTCCATCTAGCTACATTTTATGGACCTGCTTTCTATTAATTTATTGAATAAATTAATAAATCTGTAATATATCTGTTGTCTAAAAAACAATTGTCAAAGGTATAATCTTAGTTAAATGCAATCAATCTTTAGTAAAGCTATGTCACATTTTTACTTTACATTTTTACACTTATTGTTCCGGCCCCAACTACTTTTTGCTTTATATTTTATTTTTTAAGCTTTTAATGTTCCTGAGGTCACACTAACAGGTGTCTAAACGACTGGATTTCTTTACTTCCTCCTGCTTAAAACCAGCCTGTGCTTCAGGATTTCCTCTGTAATTCATTACCACCCTCCAGCTGACAAATTAAAAACTGTACTGGATGAGTGAGGATACATTCCAGGTCCGTCAAGATTCTGGGTTTGGGAACACCTCATTCCCTGAGCTGTCAGGTTCTTACAGGCCTTGCTCTCCCTTTGGGTCCAGTAATTCCCATTTCCATAAAATAATCCTCACAAGCTGTCATTCTTTGTCCTGATCGTCATGGGAAATACAGGCAAAAGTCATTTAACATGGGGCCATTTATTAAAAAACAGACCAGAATACAAGGAACGGAGAGGTTCAGGACACAAGACATGGAATGTCTCCACGCAATGCATGTGACCATATTGGTAAAGATGAAATACATAAATAAGCAGCTGGAAGTGCCTAGCTTTTCCTGTCACAGGGATGGCACTGCAGGAGCTCCCCCTCCTTGAAAACCAGGAGAGGCAGCCAGCAGGTTCTGCTGTGCAGCAGCCCCGGGTCTCCAGGATCCAGCTCCATGAAGTAGGTCACATTTGATCTCCCTCCAGGCACACTCAGAAAGGCAACATTTAACAGGGACTTCTCAAAATTCATATTTTGCTTGCTAATGCTGTCAACACACGTCCTTTTCAGATTCAGCTACACTAGCTCAACATATTTTCATTGCTTTTGGGTGTAAACAGGCCAGGAATTCTGTTTCTCCCTTCAGTTACCTGTATTACTTCCAAAGTTCCGCTTAAGGTACATATTGACATTCAGATCACATTTTCATTCAGATGATAGCTTGTTGTTGGGAAAAGAAAATCTCTTCAGAGGGTCTGATTAACTTCCTTTCAAATGTTGGCTGTGCCTGACTGAGGGAGCAGAACTAGAACACAACTCACTGTGTGGCTCATATCTGAGTGTGAAGGCACGGGATCCTGTATTTTGCATTGTTCTCTCCGAACATTAATGCTCCTTCCAGCTTAGACACGACCTAATGACAGACTGAAGTCCATCTGTTACAATGACTAGGCTTGGACTCAGAGGGAGAGTCCTGGGGATAATTTAGGAGTGCATTTTATAGCAACTTGCAAGCATTTCATTTCAGATCAAGGCGAGCATGAGGAGCAGGTGGAAATCTCTCGCAGAAGTACAACCTGACCTACATACGGTATTGTAAATTAAAGATATGTATAAAAATAAAACATTAATGATCCATCGCAGTTGCAACAAAACCCAGATATAAATCTTGCTGCTGGAAAGGAGCTTCATTGCACAAGGCTTAGTAAAGGCTTCATTTTGGAACTGGCGACACTCCTGCCGCCTCCGACAGCGGTGCCGCTTTCCTCTCCGGCTTTCTTGTGGTTTCTGTAGCTTAATGCTCACAGACCTTTTGCTTTATCACTTGTGTCTCAGTTTCCATGTGTTTTTTGGCAGTCCTGCCTTGTGCTGGCTCCCTGTTCCCCATTACCTCATGCTTTAGGAGCTGTGGGCTGTGCAGGGTGGCTCGGACAGCACGTGTCCTGGTGGTGTGGGGCCACACATGTCCTACAGCTGAGCTGGGTGGCACCAAAGCAATGAAGAAAAACATCAGCCTGAAGACCTTGTGCACCAGAATGGCTTTTATACTCAGATAGGGTGTTTGTCCAGGGGTTTTAGAGGATCCTAAGGAGGAGCGGTGGCAGTGGATGCTGCAGGGTGTGGGTACACCTCGGATCTCAGAGCTCCTCAGCCCACCTCAGCCCCCACCTACACTATTACCTGTCTCACAGACTGGGTGCCAAACCTCCTCCTGAGACACCTTCTGCCCCATGGCCTCACACCTCCCGCCTCAGCGCGGCTCTGGGTCGCTCAGTCAGTGCTGGTGTTTACAGAGTCCCGTAGGAGGATAACGAGTGAGGGGCGAATCAGCTCCGCAGAACCATGGAACTGTTAGTGTTGGAAAGGACCTCCAGATACCACCCAGTCCAACACCCTGCTCAGGCACCGTGACCAGTGCAGGTGACACAGGAATGTGTCTGGGTGGGTTTGGAATGTCTCCAGAGAAGGAGACTCCACGGCCTCCCTGGGCAGCATTGCCACCCTCCATGGAAAGAAGTTCTTCTCATGTCGAGGTGGAACATCTAGTGTTTTAGTTTATGGCCACTGCTCCTTATCCTGTCACTTGGCACCACTGAAAAGAGTCTGGCACCATCCTCTGGACACCCCTTGGAGATACTCGTATGCATTGATGAAATCTCCTCTCAGTCTTCTCCAGACTAACCAGGCTCAGCTCCCACAGTCTCTCCTCATAACGGAGGTGCTCCAGTCCCTTAATCCTCCCCGTGGCCCTGCCTTTCACCAGGGGCTGAGGGATGGTACCTCCCGAGGTACGGGGAGCGCTGAGCCGAGCGGGGCTGGGACATCACATATCAGAAAAATGTTTTCACTGTTCAGCTCGTCAGACGCTGGAATGGGCTGCCGGGGAGGTGGTGGGATCGCCATCCATGGAATTGTTTAAGAGGAGTTTGGATCTGGCACTGGGTTGGTGTGGTTTATTTGGGGTTACGTTGGCGGTGCTGGGGTGATGGTTGGACTGGATGATCTTAGGGGTCTCCTTCAACCTTGCTGATTCGGCGATTCTGTAATTCTCGATTCTGTGATTCCGTAATTCCGTGGTTCCATGATTCTGTAATTCTGTGATTCTGTAATCCTGCCAGTCTACATTTCTGCGATTCCGTGGCTCCACGACTCCCCGTTCCCGCTCCCCCAGCGGGGCCGTCCCCCCCAACTCCCTCATGGCCGAGGGCGGGAGCGGCGCGCGGGCCCCTCCCCGCGGGGGGCGGGCTGAGGAGGGAGGAGGCCGCGCGGCCGCCATGTTGTTGTGCCCGTGAGGCGGCGGCGGCGGCGGCGGCGGCCCCCCTGAGCCCTCAGCGACCCCGGCCCCGGCAGGACGCCGCGCCCCGGACGGGCGGGGGCTCTGCGCCATGCCCTGCCCCGCGGTAAGGACCCGCCGGCGTGCCCGGTGTCCCGCGGCGGGGAGGGCCGGCCC
>JAWWES010000037.1:1244738-1262574 GCA_035583135.1 Lophotriccus pileatus | reverse complement strand
GCGGCCGCGCTGTCACTGAGGGCCGCACCCGCCCCCGCGGCCGCGGGGCCGCCACGGCGCCCTCCGCCCCGCTGCGCGCGGCCCGGCCGGGGGCAGCGGCAGGAGGCGGCCCGGCGGCCTCCTGTGCCCGGGCGGGCCGGGCCGTTCGCGGCGGGGCTCGGGCGGCGGGGCCAGGCCGCTCCCGCTGCCCGTTGGGCCTCGCGCGGCGCCGCCGCACCCGTGCCCGGCCCGCGGGGGTGCCCGGGGGTGGCCGATCCCCTTGGGGTGCCCGGGGGTGGCGGTCCCCCCGGGTGGTGGCCGGTCCCCGCGAGCCCGCCGGGATCGCCCCGTGCCGTTGGCAACCGCCGGACCCTGCCCGGCTCCTCGGGCCGCCGTGTGTCAGCTCCGCTCGGCTGCCCTTGTGCGCGGGCCCGAATTCCCGTGCCTTTTAGACGTGGGGCTTGTTAAGGCTTTTTATTGACATGGTGTCGCGGCTTTAATTGCGCCTCTTCCCCCTGTTCCTCTTAACAGTCCTGGTCTTTCACTGGGATCTGAGCAGATGTTGCCCTTCCTTGGTAAGTGCTTTGCCCCCCAGCATGGAAGTTTGGGCATCGAAGTTGTTCCCGGTCTTGCTGGTTCTGTTAGAGAATGTTTTTTTAGTAGATGAGACCTGATGTTTCTTCACATCTCTGCACAGGAAATTGATTTCTTTCCTTTCCGTGCACACTTCCCTCGCTGGGGGAAGGTTGGGTGTGAGCTTGTAACTCTTGCAGTCTTCAAGTGTTATGGGTTCTTTCCTGTGTGCTTCACCTGTTTGTTTGGTTGTGTGATGTAGCCGTGTCAGTAAGGCTTTCTTTTAGAAGAAAAGAGCTTTTCTAGTGAATCATGTCAGGTAGTGCTGAGTGTGAAGGTGCAGCTTGGCTTTCTGGTGAATATAAAGGCACATTTAGATTCCTTGGTGAGTCCACTGGGAAGGGACAGAGGGTGACGGAGGGAGCTGTGACAGGTTTCTTGTAGTACCTGTCATGCTCTGAGCCCTAGATAAAGAGCTGCTTTTTGTCTGTTACTAAAGCACGTGGTATTTGAAAATGAACTTTTTTTGGTGGAGGTGAAGGAGTTTTTATGAAGGAGTGCTTGTGAACTCGGGGGGGAGGAGGCTGACATCTGATACCTGCTTTGCTTCAGCTGTTACTGATCGTTGTGGTTTGGGAGATAGAAGTGGTGCTTTCTTTCCTAGCACAGGAAATACTGAGCTCTCAGTGTTGAAACTTTGTGCAGATAAGTGAAGGCGGGGCATGAGGGTCTAAAATGCTTCAGTGACAAGTGTTTCTGTGCCTGCTTTGGAGCTTGGGGAGGGGACAAAGGGGCACAAACAGTGGTGTTGGCCAAACCATGTTGGTTTTTGAGTGATTGCACTAAAAGGTGCTCTTGTCCTACTTCGCTTTATAGGAGTGATGTATAGAGGGCCAAGCTGAGTTCTCTTGCTGGCAGTGCTGTAGGTGCCTATCTAGGATGCTGTTAATATTCATTACATTAACTGCACTAGCAATTATTAAAATATCACTGCTAACCTGCTTAAGTAACCTGCCATGCAACCCACTAATGATACCACGGAGGTGGAGTAGGTCAGCCTGATAAGCTCTCATTGTATTTTATTTATTTTTTACATAAAAACAGCCATCTGCAGCTGGAGGAGACAGAAATGGAGCATGCCCAGGCTTCTGAAATAGAGGATACAATATTTTATCTCAGATCTCAATCCACCTACGTGCAGCCCAGGATGGTGGAGAGAAGTATGTTGTCAGCTTTCAGGAGTGGGAGGAACAGGGCTGTGCAGTGCTTTGCTGGCAATTAACCTGGAAAAAAGGAGTAACTTAAGGAGAAGGGGATCCTTGGGCTGCTGGAGTAACAACAAGTCTGCTGTAGCAAGGAAGAGGAATGGAGTGACTCGGAGGAGCTGGGTTAGCATCCAGCACAGAGTTCAAGATCTCTTTGCCTTCAGAGATCAAAAGGCTGTGATGGCTGTTCCTGCCCTGGTGGCTTCCTACTGGGAAGTGTAACTGGATATAAGGAGATAGGACTCTTCTACTTGGTATCAGTGGTGCCTTCCAGAGCACGTGACTCCAAATAGTGCATTAGAGCTTATCAAATGCTGTGAACTAGAATGAAATGTCCAGATACTTCAACATGCACTTGTTTCATAGTAGCTTTCGCTGGCTGAGTCGAAGTAATGTCATGTTTCCTTCAAAATAACCTTTGAGGTACTGAAATGTCTGAGCCAGAACGTGCAACTGTTCTGCATTTGTCTCTAGCCTGGGTAGCTGGTGGTGTAAAGAGCTGCCTGTTAGATCCCATATGGGTTTGAAACTCTGAGAAATGAGCTTCGTGACTTGTGATCCCACCCCCCTTCCAGATATTGGTGCCGTAACTTCCCAGTGCTGTCAGGAAAACTTCAGGAATGTGCCCAGCATTCAATTCCTGCTGTGATTCCTGTGAATTACTGGATTGTTAAAAGACAACTATTTCTTTCTACGTAATGCTTCCAGATTTCAGGCTGACCGAGTGGCTTGCACAGAAGACCTCAAAGTGGAGCTGGTGGTAATTCAGGAATTTGAAATGCTGACTTCTAACCGAGAGCTCAGCTCCTGGTGCTTTACAGCTTCTCCCTTGGACGGTGCAGGGTTGCTGTGTCCAGACTGGTGCATCGACTCGCATACGTGTCAGCTGCTTGTGGGATGGGCAGAGGTCACAAACCACAGCCTCCTTTGGTGTGAACTGTCCTTATTCGGAGTGTGTTTTTCAGCAGAACAGCCAGAACTCTGCCCTCGCTTTGGGGGGAGCAGCTGAGAAGCTCTGACAGAATGGACTCGATGCCGTAGCAATCTAATGGTGAACTGGAGCACCGGTACCCCTGGCCTGTTCTTCCCCTCACCTGATGAGTAGTTTCTGGTGGTGGGGTGATGGAGGTGAACCCCAGCTGGCCGTCGTGATTCCAGGGATAATGTTTCAACCTGTAAGGAAGCCTCCCTGCTGCTCAGAGCTACAGGCAGTAGCAGCAGGGAAGAAATGTGCATGTCTTGTTGCAAGCAGTGGTATCTCTCACCTTTAGTCTGCTCTGAGGTGTCAGGTTGTGCTTGCTCTCCTCCAGCAAGTGCCAATGTGCACCTGGAAGTGAGGCCTGGACCTGCAGAGCTGTCCAAAGGGAGCTGAGGGGGAGGGCAAACAGGCGGCTCTCTAGAATGTTCTTTGGCATGGGGAAGCTGCTTCTGGAGTCACTGATGTCCAGCAAAAAGCAGTGTTTGCAAAGGCTTCACTTACAATACAATTGCTGATTCCTAGCTTTGGTTTGTCTTCTGAAGCTTGGAATCTTACTGTGAAGCTGGGAAAGCAGCAGTTGGTTTGACACCTGAATGTGGCTGCAGGTGAAGCTGGTCACTGGAGGTCTGCTCTCTAGGGCTTACTGGGGGCAACTGGGTATGTCACAGGTTTTGTTCCTCCTCATGGGTGGAACAACAGTCCTTATGTGTCCTTATTAACCCCTTGTGAGTGTTAATGCTAACAATTGTAACAAGGTAGCCATAGAAAGATCCAGCTGGAAGTTTTTCTGGAATTTGTGTGTGGGGCAGCTAATGACATTGCAGTAGCTGTCGTGGAGGTGGTGGAACTCTGAGAAGAGGAGAAAAAACCTCCAGACTCTGAAAGAGTTACTTGCATAAGGGGCTCTTGCCCTTCCTTGGGAGAGTTGGATTTCAAAAAACTGGATGGCCCTTGTTCAGCAATACTGCAACTAAATTGTACAAGCTGCTGTACTGAAGTATTGCCACTTCTGAAAAGTGAATACTTTGAACAAGCTCCAGTGGAACTTGATTTTATTTTTCCTCTTCACTAGGAATGGAGTGAAAAGCTGTAAAGCAGCAGTGGCTTGGGGGCACGCTGTTGTATATCACCAGTCATGCCAGTAATGAAATGTGTCCTCAATAACACATGCTAATGGATTTTAAGCAGCATTAAACTTCTTTTTTAGAGAAATTTAACAAAAAATACTGAATTGTAAATAATTTAGCATGTAACTTTGCAGGCTGGTGTTGAAAGAGGACAGAACATCAAAGAAACCAAGGCTTGGAGAAGCGCTGTAGGTGACAAGTAAAGCAAGTTGTCCTTTGCCTTGCTCAGCACATCTCTCTGCTTTCGGCCTTCGTTGTGTTGGACTGAGTAACCAGGATGGAGATGGAGTTGGGGTTGCTCTGCACAGCTTTCACCTGAGATGCTGATCAGGCTGATGCTTTTACTGACTTCTGTGGCGCTGGTTGTTCTTCAGGTTGTTCTGCAGCGTGGGAGTGCTCAGCTTCAGGTTTTTAGCGGTTGTGTTTCTGGTGGAGGGTTAGAACTAGTGCTGGACTGAGCTTAGCTTGGCAAATTGTCGTGTTGCCTGTGGAATTAGCTTGAAGTGAGAATGAAATCTGAGACTCAGTGTTAGTCCCTGGCTACTTGGGAAGAGCTGGACTTTAGGAGAGGCAGCCAGAACAGACCAGCACCCTGACTGGGGTGTGTTCTTTATAGGGGCAGCTGTGACAGGGAATGTCCAAAGGTTTGAACTTCCCAGGCTGGACAGCAAGGGAGGCTTGGAGCTTGCAGAACATGGCCTAGAAGGCAGTGAATACCCATGTAGGAAAGATCTGTGTTCCGTTACTTTGCTATTTAGGTGTCTTTTCCTTGCTGTTGTGTATGTGGGTCTCAGCTGTGTGTTCTGTGCTCCCTCCAGTTGATTTTAGTCCAGTCATTCTTGCATTGTCTGCAGGGTGACATTGTATTGGTTTAATTTCAGAACTGAAGTTGTTCTTTACTGGGACTGTCTCTAGCGGATGTACCAGGTCTAACCTATCAGACTTGGCCTTTACTGGAAAAAGAATTGAAAAGGACTTTTTTCACTATAATCTCAGCTTCCTACTTTTCAAGGAAACAACGTTGGTAGAGGAACTTACTACCTGTGCTTCTCTCATGCTTTACATTATCTCCATGGCTAAGAATTCTACCTAAACCTCTTATTTATGGTTCTTCTTACCCAATTTTAAGAAGGATTTTCATCAGGGAAAACCAGAGAAAATGGTTTGAATCTTTCTTTAACTGTGATTTCTGAAAGCAAAGTAGCATGAAGTAGATCTCTGGGGTGCCTGCCTGTGTGACGAAGTCTTTTGTATACACAAGTCTAATAGTCTCTAAGTATTTTGGATTGTTCTGGTATTCTGAGGTTTAGCTTCTAGAATATATAGGCAGTATGGGGGGAAGTAATGCACTTCAGGTTGAATTTGTGGAGGAAGACTGCTGCATTGCCATAATTAAGTCTTTGTAGTTTTTCTTTCCAATACCAGAGATTTGTGCACTGGTATAGACATTATTTATAGAAACACTGTTAGAACAGTTTTGTGTTGCCCTTTTGTGGGCCTCATTTGCTTCTCCAACTTTGGGACTGGAAACTAGGGCTATAATCAAAGCATTAATTCTGTGGTGTTACCTGGGAGGACGGAGCTTCAGGAAGAAATAAAAATAGTTTCTCTTTCCCTGTGCCTTTAAAAGAAGGTTTTGACTCCTCTATCAACCAGGAAAGGGCAGACTCGTGACAGAATGAGACTTGTTTTCTCTAGTGCTGCTTTCTCCACTTGTGGAAGTGCCTGGGGGAAACTGCTCCCCAGCACCTGAGAGGGGAGAGGCCACAAATCCTGTCTGTGTGGGTTGACATGGAGTCTGTGAAGACAAGATGCACTTGGTTGGCTCCTGAGCGCCCTTGGAGAGCGAAGCAAAGGCAGGACTCGCTGCAGGGCCTCTCCCAGCTCACCCTGAGAGCAGCCTTTCATGTAAGGCTCCTGTGCATCATAAGACTCCCAGGCTCTGGGAGTGTGACTCCTCAGTTCCTCTGCGGGTTCTCCTTGACTCTTCTGGGCAAGTAGGATTCTTATTTTTTGGGGGTTTCCTTATAGCTGGTGGCAGGATTTCAGAAAACAGCTGGAAAACCAGATCTTCCCTCCAATCTTTCTGTCATGGGGAGTTTAGCATAGTGTAGGGTCAAGGGTAGACTAGCAGAATATTGATTTTGGTTATTGAGTTGCTGGAAATTGTAGTTGAAAACATTGAAGAGTTGAGCGAAACTGAAGGCTGAGGTAAGGAAGTGGTGACAAAAAGACTGAGCACACAGGGGTTAAAAACCATTTATTTGAACTACTGTACTAGTGGAACTGCTTCTGACTGTGGAGTCTTAATACCTTCAGCATCTTACAGTAGGTGTTACATGGGTGTGGTAACTTCCAGTACTTCTGAAGTGAAACCTCAGTTTTTACAGGAGATGTCAGAATGATCCAGTCTAACAGCTGATGTGGTGTTAAACTCTGTCGTATCACTCTTATGCTATCACTGTGGCCTTTCAAAATGAGTTAAAGTCCAAAGCTCATGGAATTGGCTGCCTCTGGGTCTGGAATTGGTGGAAAGTTTCCTTGGAATTTTTAAGTTTGGAATTGGTGGAGAGCATTTCCATGGAATATCCTACCTGGTAGTTAGGAGGGACGCAACAGCCTGACTCTCCCTGTTCTCCCTGCAAGCAGATGAGGACAAGGAGGGAGCTGGGGCTGTGATTCCATATCTTGTAGCCATAATTGGCCTAAATGTGTACCTGGGAAAGCTCTGGTTATTCCCTGCTATCTGCCAGGGTGTAATTGCTGTCACTGAAACTTAAACCAGAGATAAATGAGAGGCTGGGAGGTTGTGCTGGTTGTAGTGGTGCTGTTTGCTGCACCCTCCTTGGGCTGTTTGCTTTGAGACCCTTTCAGACCCAGTGCTGCATTTGCTGCAGCTGCAAACTCTTCTTGGTTTTCTCGCCTGCAGCCTTCGGTGTCTTCTCCAACTAAAACTGCTGTTACCAAAGCTGACTTTTACTGTTCTGTGGGCCTCTCAGTTCAGGATTTTCAAATACTTGTCTGTCTGCTGGCAAAGAACAGAAGAGCCAAAATGTGAGGCAGTGAGAAGAAAACTCACCTGCTGTATCACAGAGCAGCTTTGCTTGACAAGTGATGTGAGGACACGCCTCTCTCCACTGTGCTGCCTGTTTGCTGTGGTCTGACCAGAGGAGAAACACTCGAGTTGTTTTGACCTCATAGCTTTGATTGTATTGTATTTGAATTTTCTTAATTTCCTTTTTGTTTCCACTTCTAAGAACAAATAGTGTAATGTAGGCATAATTGAACTTTTGATCCACGAAACCTGACTAAAATGTCTAAGCAGATTGCATTTCTAGGTTATTTTGATTATTTTCCGTTAATAAATGGAAGCTGAAAGCAAGTGAAGTGTACTTAATGTAAACTCACAAGTTTACTGCCTCTGCCTGCAGACCTTTTCTTTCCATCTAAACACTGTGCCTGGGTTTTTTTAAGAGTGGATAGGCTTTTCATCAAATTAATGACTAATCCTGATCAAACAAGTGTTCATCTTTACAATTAGAGAACAGGAATGCTTAATTGTTTGCTGATTGGTGAACATACTAGTCATGAGTACATTTGAGAATTCAGATTCTTAATTTTCTCTCACTGCTGGTAGCAGGAATTTGCTGTGAACAGGGCATTATATTCTGGTTGGATACCCATTATGATTAAATTATCATCTTTGTCTATGTTCAGTGAACCTTTCTTTGAGTAACTTCCAAAAGAATGCACCTTTTTGCACTTTGCGAAAAATCTAAACTCTCTGAGGAAAAAAGAGGAAGATGGAAGAAAGGTAAATATTTTGAGGTCTGCTCAGCTTTCCTTGTAGGTTTGGCTAATGGATTATGGTCAAGGCATAGTTGTGTTCTAATGCAGAACACAATAGCTTGCTTGTTTTCTTTTACTTTGGGCTGGAATCTCTTAATCCCTTCAGACTCAAGCATGAGTATCACATGATTTGGAGGTGTTTGGTTAGTGTACTTCCCTGCTGCAGAGCATCCCTGTACGTAACAGAGGAGTAAATTGGGACTGCAGGGAGAAGCCCCATGGAAATTTTCAGTTTTGGAGATCCAAGTGTTGAATAGTTTGTGCTGGCAAAACTGTGTGGTTAGTTAGGCAGGAAGGAAGGAAGGAGCCCAGATACCTGCTCTAAAACTCCAAGTTCATTATAAAAAGGGCTGCAACGTCAATACACTGACACTGCACTGGGTGTTCAACAGACCTGCAACACTGAAACCACGGGCTAGGGGGATTTGTGGGGAAACTTCCTTGCAGGAAAACTGGTGGTGCAGCTAACTGAAGGTCCTTCCTTCACAATCTGTGACCACTTGGGACATCAGTGGGGTTATAGCTATATCAGTAATGCTCATAACCCCTTATTAAAGTAAAATAATAATAACTATTCATTAACAACGAATTTATAAACGTAGTAACTTCTTGTATAGGTGCATAATGGTACCACCGTGCCTGGTTACTGTTGTGTTGCTTTTCCCCCTTTCAGTTCTGCAGGCTTTAGGAGCTGGAACCAAAATGCCTTCCACATGTCAAACTGGAATTTTGGCTTATAATGACAGGATGAGTGCTGGCAGTTGATGAGGGTGACTGGTAACCGCTGACCTGGGGACAGCACTGGGCAAGGGGTATGCTAGAATAGAATAGCATCCCCTGGAGTGCTGAATATGATAACCAAGAGGATGGTGAGAAGACTCCAGGGAGTTGCAAGGTGCTGGTCTTGAGTCTTGGTGCTGCTTTTGCAGAATTTGGTCCGTTAAGCAGGAGGTGAGTGCTTCTTTCCTGGAGCTGCTGCTTGCCCAGGTGTTTCACCCGCAGAGTCGCGGGGGTAATTGGGGCGCTGCAGTCGTGGTGGCTCTATACTTAGCTCATTACTCCAGGCAAATTATCTTTTCCTTCTCAAGTGTTGACTGGCAGGCTGGTTGGAGAGCTGTATAGCTTTCCATTGCCGGGGCATTCCAACTCCTCTGTGGAGTTTGCATTGCACGGGCACTTCTTCCTGGGAGCTCTGGAAAGGCTGGTGGTCACTGAGCAGCAGGAGGGCCCGAGGATGGGAGCTCTGTAGTAATTCAAGGTGGTGTTGGGGCAAAGGTTGGACTTGATGATCTCGGAAGTCTTTTCCCACCTACTTGGTTCTGTGATTCTGTGAATTCACTGAGGGGAAAACAAGCAATCCCAAACCTGCTGTTGTAATCAGCTCGGAGCAGGAAGCAGTCTTGAAACCTCCTTGATACTCTGCTGACCTGTGGAGGGTGGTTGGGTCCATCCCTGCCGCTGCTGATGCCTCAATTGGGTGGGTCTGGTGTTCACCTGGAGGAGTCAGCCTGAGGAGCTGTGGACAAAGGATTTTGCTTCACTTGACAAGTGTACGATTGTTATACCAAGACAATAGAGCTATTTCGTGCTTTCCTTTTTAAGCCCAGTTCTTCACTGAGCTGTTTGTGTCAGGCCCCAGTTTAGGAGCTGCGCTGCTGCTCTGAGGGTCACACCCAGAGCCTATTACAGGTAATGGGGCTGTTGCCTCACGCCCCAGCCCGCCGTGCTCCCATTCAGCTCTCAGGTATGAAGACTTTTCCTCTTGCATAAGACAACTGCATTTGTTCGGCTCGGGCAGGAAACAGTTGGCAGCTCCTTAAGGAGTGAGTTCCATGCTGCTGTGCCCTGTAGCTTATTTTTCTAAACATTAGTATTTCAAGTTATTGTCCAGCTTTTTAAACTGTACAACTGCCCGAGGCTGGACCACTGCTCGCACAAAGGCAGGGATTACCTGCCAGCCTGTGCTGGATGCAGATCCTTTCCTGCTTCCAGCACCCTTTGTGCTCCTAGACCCGAATGATTTGGTATTCAGAGTAGACAACACAGCAGGACTAAGCCTCATGGATTGAACGTATTTCAAAATTGCAACATGGCTCAATTTGCTTTTTCTCTTTTGAATTTCTAAGTATTTCTGACTACTGTGTTTGGTTTTTTCTGGTTCTCCCAACAGAATTCAGTTTTCAGTCTCGTCATAAATCCTTTCCACCATGTGTCAATCCCAGCAGAGCAAGTCACGTACTAGTTAAGAAATGATTTTTCTATAAATATGTTACAGGTCTAGTAAGATTTGTTATTGAGCTAAAGTGACCTCACTTACCAAAAGCAAGGAGTGCTAAAGTAAAACAAGCCAAAGAAGCTGGTCTGAAGTGACTTCTGTCATGAGAAGCATGAGAAAGGACTGAAGGTTTTTGTGCAATCTTTACCATATTAGAAGTAAGCAGGTGGGCTGGGGAGAATCTAGTTAAGCTTACAGTTTAAAGAAAGGCTTATTGCCAAAACACCCTCAAAACCTAATTTATGTGCTTCAACTCCCCAGTTTTTATACTGCTTCTTGCCAAGACAATTAAGGAATTCCTAGAGCTATTCTGAATTTCCAGGCTGGGTTTGGAACACGATACCCACTTCTGCAGGTGCAGAGAACACTCCAGCCTATTCGGGTAGGTTGGTGAGTCTTGGTGGTTTTATTGCTGGTTTATTTGATTTTCAGGAGTCTGGAGATGTTGCTCTGAAGCACATTTGTGGTGCAGTTGCAGGTGTAGCCAGCTGGGTTTTTGCTGCTTGCAAAAGGTCAGCTTTGAAGCTTCCATGAGTTGATAAACAGCAAACTTCAGGCTGGTGTTGCAGCACCTGTTTTCTAGAGTTCCAAGCCTCCTGTTTGAGTCTGGGAAAACTTAGGAGGAAGAATTTAGGTCCCTGTGTGGTGTTGATGTTCTTAAGATCTGCTTAACTATTTGTAACTAATTAAAATGCAAGAGGTGAAGGAATACCCTGGGGTCAGTTCAGAGAGGACTTGTGCAGCTGAGTGCAGATCAGTGGTAGAAGAACTCAGTGCATCCATCACGTCTGCAAAGAAAACCCAACCAGCACCTTGTTTCAGCAGCACTTGGGTTGTGCCATTGTGCTCTCCCCTGGGTCACCTCACAGTGAGTGCTGGTGAAAGACTTGACTTAGCAGAGTTTGGACATGTTGAAACAAATTTGGTGGCTTGAAACTTGTGTGAAGAATCTGCTGCTTGTCAGGTGACTCCTGAGGAGCTGCTCCACCTGTGACCCTTCAAAAATCAAGACTTGGTTACTTTGATTATTTTTGAATAACATTTTAACTCGGAGGTTAAATGACATATTGGCAGCTTATTGCATGTCAGAATGTGAAAGAGAAAGTGTGAACCTTTCTGTGGAGCTGGGAATCCATAGATCAAGCTCGGTGAGTGACAGCTCAGCCTCTACATGGAATTCAGAGCATCTTTGCCATATTATAAAAAGCTTGTTGCCTGGTGCTGATCTGTTCCTCCAACACTGAGCTTTTTGTAACCTTTAAACTCTAAGTATAGGGTAGGAATTTATCCAGTTAAAACCTGCATTTGTTTGAAGAGTTAACTCCTGCCTGTTCACCTCTGCCCCACATCTCCAGATCTCAGTTATTTAAATACCAAGGTGTGTGTCACTCACTGGGTAGGGAGGTTTTTCCTTTAGCAGAAAGAAGTAAATGTGACCTGTAGAGAACAAGTAGCTGTGCCTGTCTTCCTACACCTTCCTCATTCTTCAGTTTTGCATATTTACAGCGTGGAACTGTTAAAGTAGGATTTAGAGTTGGTCTGCAGGTGAGTTCTTGCCTGTGAAATTCTGGAAACACTTCTGAGATTAGTGTCTTAATTTCAACCTTATCTTGAAGTGATGTGTTTTACGTTGTCTCTGATGTCAGTTTTACAGGTTTTCTTTGGGGAGGAATGGGGAAGAGTCCTTATTGATATCTCATCTAAAGTAGGCTGGGTAAATAACATATGCTGGAATATCTTAAAAATGAAGTGCTGGTTGAAGTAGGTTGGATGGAAGGGTCTGAAAGCTTGAGTTCTGGAGTAAGGAATAAGTCTTCTAGTTTGTCTAGTTAGGCTTGTCCTACTTTGAAGCCTCACTGAATTTTCAAGTGGAGAAGTAGCAGATTTGTTTGGCGTTGAACAGCAGGTTTGAATTATATCCTTTTTTAGTATTTTGAGATAGCTTGGTGTAAACCTTTCACAGAAATGCTGCTCTTATTGAGCTGGTGAGTTAAGTTCATCACAACTCAAATGTTGTTCTTTCTCTTCCTTCCAGTCCTTTAACTCCTTGTCACAAGTGACAGTGTTCCTTGCAGGCAGATTGGAGGTAGAAATCTGCAGCTTTAGCTGTGTTAGTGTTGTGTCAGCTTTTGCATCCCCCAGGTTTAAGAGGCAGTCTTAGTGCCATGTTCAGACTGATACTCTGGAGGGGATTTTTAACCCTTCTAGACCAGGGTTGCTGCAAGTGAAGCATTTGACAGGTGTTTTTGCATGGCTTTGTTGTGCTTCTGTAGGTAAATGCCTGTGCTGGGGTTGCTGGTTTACCTGCACTGGGCAGAGGATGGAGCCTGGGAAAGGTGCAGAGCAACAGGGCTGCTCCATGGACCCTGTGCCTCCATCTGCTTATGGCATGGGGATCTTGGGCTGACCTGCTGGCACAGGCAGCCCTAAATGCTGGAAGGGTATCTACTACAGCCAATTTCAGATTATCCCTCAAAAATGCAGCTCCTGAGGCTGTTCTGTATCTGTGGTATTGCTTGAGATTTATGTAGGAAGTGGGAGCAGATGCATTCCTTCTTCTCAGAGCTTTTATTAATTGGTAACTGAAGCAGTTGAATTGCTGGGGTTTGTTTAGTGTTTGTGGTAAGATTTGATACGCTGCTTGATAAATGCTCATGTGTTTTCCACAGATAATGTGTGCTTATTCCTTGTGGGTTACGGACTAGGGGGCTTTTGGATTTGTGCATGTTGAGGTGGTTGTGTTTTTAACCCAGCAGAGAGGACTAATGCACTGAAACTTCAGACTGGAGAGTTACTCAGTAACACTGTTATTGTCATTGAGCTGCTAAAAAATAATGCTGAGAACTTAGCAAGGTTAGATGGATGTTGTACAAAACACAAATGTATCTATTTGCCTTGCCCGGAGGAAATAAAGGCTTCAGTGGTAACTGTGCTCAGGCAGAGATTCCTCCTGGCTCTAACAAGACTGAACGTTGTTATTGATGTTCTTTACCTACACCACTAGGAGCTGTAGTTCTGATTTGTGAGGTTATTTCCTGTGAGCAGAGTGATTCTCTGTCACTTTACCGTAATGCTCAAAGGCAGGATTCACTCCCAGCGTCTCCCGGGGAGGGCAGAGCATGTGCAGGGCTGTGTGTGCCCGGGGTGAGTTACTGCAGAGCCCTGGCAGGTCCCTTCCCTGGGATCATGTATCCGTCTGGGAGGGAGAAGCCGCTCTGCCAGCACACTTAATCTATTTTTGATTCATCAGGATCTCCAAGACAGAAACAAAAAGCACTTTGTCCTGGCTGGACTCGAGGACTGACACTTGAGTGGCTCTTTCCATTGTCTATTTACTGGCTTGTGAGCTGCTCCTGCAGCGGAGCACATTGTTGTGGAGCAGCCACTTCACTGCCGGGCTCGCAGGCTTTGGGCCGCAGCGGGAGCATCTCCGAGCAGCAGCCTCACAGGAGGCACTTGTTTGAGCGGTTCCAAGGTCAGCCTTGGCAGTGTAACTCACTCAAACTTCCCTGGCAACTGCTGGCCCTTCAGTGGGAGAGGTCAGTGCCAGGGCTGGCTCACTGCTGCCTTCCTCACCTCCTGCCTGCTGTGGCTCCCTTCCCCAGTCAAGAGAGGGGTGTCACTGGAGGTACCTTTTGATCAGAAGCTCCACAGAATCTCTGGAGCTTTGGTGGACATTCCAGGGAATCATTTGTGCTTATTTATGCTTTATTGCTGAGAGAACCTGATGGAATATTCTGGAAATACTGCAGTCCAAGTTCTAGTTTATTTTGTTATAATAAACCTTTCTACACTGTTGATCCCAAGTATCCAGATACAGGTAGAAGATTGAGTCTTGACCTCGTTGTGTAATTTTCCTATGGCCATTTTCTGCAGCTCTGATCATCAGGGTTTTTAATTTCTAATATGCAGACCTGTGTGAGAATTTCCCTGATACTTGCAGGTGATCATGAAGTATTTGGTTTGTCTTGAAGTAGCTGAGCTTGGTTTCCTACTGTTAATTCCATGCTCTTTAGGTTTCTGTTTGCGTTTACCTCTCTTAAGCAACAATAATTAACTCAAAGCATTGAACTGATAGAGTTATTGTGTTGGGAGAACAAACCAATAACCATAATGCATTAAGCATTACTGCAGCTTCCTGGTAATGAAAATTCCAGTAGTGGAGGACTTGATTTAATTTTTAAGCTTTGAGAAAATAGTAGCGGTGATAAAATGATTTCTTAACTGAGCCTCACTTAGGCAGCTACTTAATGCTAGGAAAAATCTTGGGGTATGAGGAAGAATCATGGTTGGAAGAATCATACAGCTGTTGATGATAAAAGCTGTTTGTGTTAACAGAGGAAATGTCTGAGCTCTTGCTGTTCACACTTGAACCCCAACCTGCAGCGTGCAGCTATGTTTTTAAATTACTGTTGCTTCCCCAGACAGTCTGGATGGCATTGTTTACTTCCTTCTAGTAAGTCTGGATGTATTTAAGCTGGGAACTGCAGAGTTAAGGGCAGTTGGATATTCCCGTCCTCCCACCAGACCACGCAGTTGAATTAAGAATGTTTCCGTCTCCTGAAGTGGGTGTTGAAAATAGGTAAGAACTGCTCACTAAGGGGTAGAATGTGGGACTTTTAAAAAGGGACAATATCAGGCACAAAATCTGGCTTTTGATGAGGAGAATCTTCCTTAAGGTCTCTGGGGCAGTTTTTATGTACAGCTGGCATGGCCGTGGCACTGAGGATGCTTCCAGGAGAGATGGATCTCTCTTGGCTGCAGATGGCTTTGGCACTTTGCTTGGCGTGAAAGGCTGGTTAAGCAGCACAGCTGGAGCAGGAGTGCAGATCCAGCCTCTGAGGGGCCCACGGGACAGCTCTGAGGAACCTGGCTGTGTTGTGTAAGGACAGCTCTGACTCAGTGGGGAATGGAAGCACGTGGCTGAACTTAAGCAGTATCACTGCACAAGTCAGAATGAGGGCTCACAGCCTCACCAGTTTGATCCCATTACCCTCTTAAGTGACATCACACCTCCAAAGCTTGTTTCTTACCTCACTCTGTGTTATTGTGCTTACTTTTAGGCACTGATTTCCAGCTGTGCAGGCTGAAGCACTGCTGTATGTTCTGCAGATCAGCTCATGGGTGAGTGGGCACTGAGTCAGACATTCCTGCGCACAGACGCTCCTCACGGGCAGGGAGATCCTGTTCTGTACCAGTTCAGAAGCTTCTGGTATAACAAACTTGCTCCAAAGCCAACTTCTCATGGTTTATCTTATTGAATTTTCCATCCATTTTACAGATACTGGCATGGGTTATGGATTAACACTTAATGGGTGTTGTATCATGGGTATTATATCTTAAATACTGGTATTTTGAGCGCTGGTTGAAGAACTGAAGATGAATGCTTATGGGACAACAGTGGGTTTGGAGGCTGGGGTGCCTTAATGGCATTATTAAAGTGAGCTGTAGAATTAACAGAGCCATTCTAAATATACTGCAGCATTGCAGTTGTGGCAATGATTGTGATGCCAGGCCTGGACTATGAATACAACTTACGTGTGCACACTCATGTGAGAATGACAGAACAGCACGTGCTGGGCTTGCAGATAGTGTTTCTTTCAGCACGATAAGGAGTGTGGCACGATTATCCTTTGCTTTTGACGTGTCACACAGCCCCAGTGCTGTGAGGCTGTTGAAGAGAGAGTGCAGGCTGCAGGCTGTGGGAAAATCACTCCTTAAAAAGAGAACACACCTCAGTTCGTGCAGTCCATGCACAGAAATCTGCTTGTGTTGAGTATGACATTGATATGACATGTCAAGGAGATGGACTTCTCATGCAGATGGAAAACTAGAGCCATCTCCCAGCTTTTGGTCTCCCAGGCTTTCCAGTTCTTCCTCTTGCTTAGGTTTTTAGGTTGCTTGTGTACCAGTTTATTGCTCACCAGTCAGGTAGTTAGAGGGGAACACCTGGTAAGTAGTACCTGCAGGCTCTATAATGGATTGAGGTGAGAGGCTCAAATGTCTGCTGCTTTCTTGCTCCTGACTGCACAATGTGAAGGGAGTTCAAGGTGTTCTGGACAGGAAGGGACACGTGTCCTAAGAGCCAAAGTGTCTGAAGGGCACTGCCCAGGAGAGCTGTCCTGATAGCAGTGAGGGTGGTTAGGAAATCTGTGAAATACCAGCTCCAGACACCTTCTTAAGATACCTGGACTCCTTGGCAGAATTAGTTCTTTAAACACACAAACTCTTCAGGCAATCTAAAGCTGGTTGTTATTGCAGGCAAATGTCTTGATGACCTGAAGGAGGACCTGTTCTCCCTTGGAGTTGCCCTCCCATGCTGGCAGGAGATGGGTGTTTTTCCTCTGAACAGCTCCTGCCATAAGGCATCAGGTTCTCGAGTGAGAAGCCTTAGTTGAACTAAGTGGAAGGGAAGGGGCCTTGAATACCACAAAGTGGGATTGCCAATGACTGGTGAAAGATCTATACTTCACTGCAGACTTCCCTTCAAGCGTCCTGGGTTTTTGATGGAGTTTAATAGACAGGAAGTGGGGTTGACACTGTAAGAGTGGATGTAAGGCAAGAGGGAAAATGTGAAGAGCTGACATGCTCTCCTTGCCTTGATTTCTGTACCTGTGCAAAGTCTGGACAGTAAATGTATGCTGCTAAAACCCTCTCCCTTGTGTGGAAGCAGAGTGACAGGCTCCAGTTGCTCCCTCCTGCTGCTTTAATTCCTCCTAAGGCTGCTGAGGAGCAGCTTTGCTGCACGTTCTGGCAGTGCAGCCTTTCTCTGGGAACACCAGTGCTGTAGCAGTCGAGTGAGCACTGGAAGGCTGAGTAAGTACCACTGGCTGGTTCTCAAGTCTGACATCATAGCCAAGAATTAGATGGCTCCCTCTCACCGTGGGGATAATGAAATAATTCCTACTGTGTTATTCATTAACTCACATTTCATTCAGTGGCTCCTAAGAGGATAACGAGTACATCAGAGGTGAACTTGTATAAGCCTTCTGACATCCTTTTGATAAGTTAAATAAGAGTTAAAGCTATGGCAGACAAAGCATGGCAGGGAGGCCTCACTGAGGGGCAGGTGGCCTGTGCTGTATTACACACACTGACTTAAAAACCAATTTAGTGGCTTTTTCTTCAATGGTTTTAGAAAAACAGCCTGCTTCTGAAGGTGTTGGAGAAATAACTGGTGCCGAGCCAGCTGAAGGTCATCCTCAGTGTGGAGGCTGCTCCTGATTGAAGGGCTTTGTTCAGGTGATCTCCAGACCAGCCCTGCAGGGCTTCAGGGCAAACATGGAACCCAACAACTAAATGAGGGATCTGCAGCAATAAAAAGGAGGAAAAAGCAGCCTGGTGAAGGAAGGGCAGCTGCTCCTGATCTGTATAAAACTTTTGGCACAAGAGCCTGTTGAGCCTTGCTGGGTTTCCAGTTTTTGGGTGTTAATGTAACTCGAGCTTGTGTAAAATTTGGATCTCCCTCAAGTGTTGGTGTCAGGGACTCTTTCCCCTCAGCTTGAGTGCCATGTGCTGCTCTGCAAGGGAGCTTCAGTGGGGGGAGGATTTGCATCAGTTGGTGAGGGATTTTCATTGATATGATGTTCAGGACAATAAAACTGAACAACTCTACCTCTGGCTTTAGGGCTTTTTAAAGGACTGAATTGTATGAGGAACAGGGTGGCAGCAGGAGCAGGGAAGTGATGCTGCCCCTGTGAGGCCACCCCTGAAGTGCTGTGTCCAGCTCTGGGCCCTCAGCTCAGGAAGGACATGGAGGGGCTGGAGCAGGTCCAGGGAAGAGCAACAA
>JAWWES010000037.1:1233494-1244638 GCA_035583135.1 Lophotriccus pileatus | reverse complement strand
GAGAGAGTGCTCAGCCCTTGGAATGGGCTGCCCAGGGAGGAGGTGGATTCTCCGTCCCTGGAGGTGTTTGAGGACAGACTGGATGTGGCCTCAGTGCCATGGGCTGGGAACCACGGCGGGGTCGGATCAAGGGTTGTACTTGATGATCTCGGAGGGCTTTTCCAACCCAGCTGATTCTGTGATTCATTTTATGGGAATTGGGTGTATTGACTCCTTTGGCTCTAATGTGAGTCCTTGATGACCTGGGCTCCCTGATGCATATGGCTGTGTCTGATGAAGCTGCTGCTCCAGCTGGGAGTGCTGCTCTGTTCTGAAGGCTCGCCAGGAGTTTGCCTCCTTCCCAAAGAGGTTTGTCTGTGCTGTGCAATTGAGGCAATAAACTAATATAAATAAAGATTAAGCTGTTTGTGGGAGGAATGATGATTGGATATTCAGATGCCCAACAAGCTGTCTGATCTCTTGAGTGTTGCTGACATCAGTAATTCATCCCCACAGGTAATGACTGAGATCATTTTAAGCAGAGGCTGCAGTAGCCTCGGACACCTGACGAAATCCAGAATTTCCAGGTGGCCCAATAAGATCTTAAATTACCTGGTATTTGTAGAAGCACTGGGTGAGGTGGCTTTATCTGGGAAGAAGTTGTACAAGGGTGGTGGTCTGGTGAGTCAGGTCAGTGCCATCCTGGAGAACCAGGTGTGTCCCTGCCCGGCTGTGGATTGTGGTCCTGGCTGGGAAGTTACTGGGAACCTTTCCAGGTGTGTGGAGAGTTACGGATTTGGTGCTGAGTACACAACCCCAAGGAGCTCATCTCTGCAGCTCAGACCCCCAGCTAGTGGAGTTATATTTCCAGACACAGAGCAGAACCCCATAAAAATTGGGAGTATTTGAAAAACTGGATTTGGGACATTTTGTTCAGGGTACCAAAACTAGAAGGGTCATTCTGATGCCTTGAACTCTTAGTTTTCCAGCCTTTTAAAAATCCATTATTGGCACTTGACACGTGGGGCAGTGTGAGAGCTCTGGAGAGAACTGTGGATCCTTAGAAAGGGTGCTGTAAAATGAGCAGTGCTGAAAGGATTGGCTGGACTCAGAACTCCACACTGACTGCAGGGTTAAGGGAAATGACTATAATGAAAGTTCTGTGTTCAGGGAATGTTGTCCCTCCAAATTCACTGGATGAGGGTGGGGGTTTATGGGAAGGAAAGGATGGAGAAGGTAGTTAGGGATCATACATATGCTAAGAGAAGCTGAGCTGAAGCTTCACAGGTTATCACAGTGTTTGCATTTCCTAATGTGTAACTCTTCACTCCGTGCTTTTTATGCGTGACCACTTGAAGCTGCAATTACAGCTTGATTTCCATGGCATGAGCAGTGAAAATACCTGCTGGGTCATTAGTACTCGAGGCTTTCAGCTTTGCCTCCCTTGTTTACTTATTGTGCAACTACAGGAGCAGCCTAGCCGACAAATCCATCACGAAGACACTCCAGCCTGGCAGCACTCCCACACCAGTGCTCTGACTTCCCGAGGAAAATACCAAGAAATGAAGTAGTAAAACCCCAAACCAGGCCATTGTGTCCTACCTGTCCCGCCTTGGAGGACCTGTTTTCCAGCACCCAAGCTAATGGCATCTGGAAAGAGAATTCTTCAGTTCAAGCTTCAAGTTGTTCAGGCTGAACACAGAAGTTTGGCTCCTGTGTTCCTCGGTTCCTGATGGTATTTTTTATTCTGGAGGCCTCACCATCAGGGAAGGCTTTGGGAACAGCTCTGTCAGCTGGACCCGCTGCAGAGGTGTCACATCTCTGAGTTCATGGCACAGATGTGGTACTTGAATAAACACACATACCCTGGATCCTTGTTTTGGTTGACAGACTCCCCTAAGCTTGCCAAGTAAGCCTTCCTGCATAACGATGTAATCTTTCATCCAGGAGTTGGGCTGTTTTGTGGCATTTGAATCTAAATGAGCAAAACTGTGTGCAGGCTCTTTCTGAAGTACAAGACCTGAATGCTGAGGCTGTTCCCTCAGTGAGCTGTCATTTATCTAAATTACAGATGCTTTTTCATTGCAGCTCGGAGCGTTTGCTTCTAGATTTGTGTTCACATGGAGATTTGTGTTACACCAGCTGCATAACCTCTTGAAAGAAAGGCTTGCAATAAAAGCGAGGCAGACTTAAGTATTCTGAACATTGTTCTTATCCTTATTGTTCGCTGGTTTTGCTCAGAGGAATTTGCTTCCTTTGCCTTTGAGTGTGTCTCTAAAGTCAATTTCAGATTCCAACTTCCATATTGGAATAGATTGTCAAGAAAGAGTGTGCCTGGTGATCCTCAAACCTGGGCTGGACGAGTCTTTAAACACCTTGATCCGATGGAACTGTGCAAGTGGGGGGTTGGACTCACTGGTTGTCCCACTCAACCCAAATTTTCTGGATTTTTTTGGTATCCATCTTGGTTCTTTGTGTGCTTTTCCATTTGGACTTAAAGGGGCAGAAGTAATTTCTGCTTGGTTTGTAATTGGATATTAAGTGGTGTTTCTGGTGTTGAATTTGACTCTCTCCCAGAAGGAAAGCTTTCTGTGAAGTTCAGTCCTCACAAACTTTACTGCAGGCAGCTTGGATAGTTACAGGAAGGAAAGAAATTCCTACCTTCTCTTGGTTTGGATTTTGACCAGAGGAGGCACCTCATAAGATGTTTAAGGAGGTCCTTGAGGACCTGAGCAAACAGTCTCTGAATTGTGTCAGTGCATTGTCAGCAGCTTCATCCCGTGTGTGCACCACAAACTGGGGGTGGCTGAGGGCAGGGGGGGTTTGCCATTTAATTTCATCGGGAGAAAAGCAGGAAACCAGGACCCAACCCCCAAATTAAACCTTATCACTTCTTATTTATGGTGTACCTGTGGGTTTTTTTTGCCAAAACTTTGCTGATTTACTTTTTGACTCTCAGCAAATGCACCTTGAATATTTTACCCTCGTGGGTTTAAAACAGACTGCTCTGGGTTCATGTTCAGTAAGAACAGACTTGGTTTTGATACTAAGCTTGTTACCAGAGGGTGCTTCAGATGGAATGATAAAGACCAAAAATAGCCTAATTTAGCTAATCTTAATTTTTACTGTGCAGTGCTACTTCTGTGCATTAAATTGAAGCTTGAGATCTGCAAGTCAAGGTAAGAATTGTAGTGTGGCAAATGTGACTTGTGCTGTTTTCATGTCTTCAAGCTCATGGACTAACATGCACATGTTCTTTTATGTCTTCATAAAATGCAATCAGAAGGGGACACGCTGAATTTACTGTAAGGATGGTTATAAATCTTTATATTTCTCTAAGGAGGGTTAAGTCTTGCTGGCTGATAATGATTTAGCCACAAAACAAAATTGAAGTGGATAACTGCAGTTTCTTGACATAAATATTTTTTTTTACAATCTGGGATTAAACCATATTTAAAATGAAAATTGCCTTCCCTGATGCATCAGGGGCAGAGGGAGCTGTGAACTGCACTGACTTCGGCAGTGCCTGTGGGAGGGATGTGGATGTGTTGTGTTTGGGTAACTTGCTGAAGAGCCCAAACCTTTGTTTCTTTAAAATGATGATTTATCTCTTAATTACAATCAACTCTTTCTCAGTAAATTAGGTTTGTTTTGAGTCACAGAGGGAAGGAGTGAATGTCCTCTAAAGGATAAAACATTTAAATGACTACTTGTGTTCTTTGCACTATTATTTTCCTTCCCAGGGTTTGTTGTATCTACCAAAAGGAATGAGTTTCTTTAGGGAAAAAGAAGTGAGAGAGGTTTTAAATTAGGGTTTTTCTGACTTGAATGAGTCCACACTAAAGCAGATTTTGGGGGCAGTGTGTTGTGGATGGTCCCCTAAGAGCTGATGGGACACAAGTGTCTGGGTACAGGCAGTCATATTCCTGACCGTTCAAGACTGGAAGCAAAGGCTTGTTACTCTCTTGCATTACTGGTTTGTTGTCCTTTTCTAAAGGTCATGAGTATAAAATAGGGTATTGCAGTAATATCTCTTCTTGTTAAAAGCTGATCAGCTATAAAGACCTTGATTCAAGTGACTTCAATCTCCGTGTTCCCTAGAGAAACTCATTCCTGCTGAAATCACTGTTTCAGTGGCAAGGCTGACCAAAGGAGGTACAGTTACCCTACAGGATTAATTCCTTTTTCCACATAAGGCAGGTATCCTTCTGTGGAAGCTTGAACTTCAATGGATTTTAACTTTAAACAGGTGAAGGGAGAGACTGTGGCTGTTAACTGGAGATCTGCCAAATCTTCCTTCACCATCTGTAGTCTGTTGCAGAACTTAATGTCAGTTCTAGCTGAGACTCTGTGTTTTGATACACATACGTGCCTTAAGCAACCACAAAACTTCTTTGGTGCCTCTGAAATGCCTAAATGTATTTAACTTTGGCTTCGTGCTGTTTAGGTTTTTAGAATAAGCATATTCTGTTAATCCAAGTAAATTCTTTCCTGGCTCTGAGGGGCTGTGCAACTCCAGTGTAAGTGAACAAGCCTGTATACTTTGAGTATTGTGGAAGTTGTTATGGAGAGAAGGTTTTGGGGAGCTGTGGCTGAACTCCCTGGGCAGTCTGGAAGCAGGGCTTTAGAAATTGTAATTGTTCGTTGACTTGTTCAAGATTTGACCATTGCATAGCATCTGACATTGCAGAGCTGGAGGACTACTGGGCTTAAAGATAAATGAAATTAGAAAGATGTGCATTACAGAGCTGTTTCTGACCCACCACAGTTGTGGGTTACATTTTGCAACGTGGCAAAATTACCAAGCCTGTTGAAGAGGTCGGCACTTCCCAGCAGATACTGCTAATGTGTGTAATTGATCTCCCAGAGCAGTTACGGCAATTGAAGCCCATTAAAACGTTTCTTTAGGCGCTGTCAGAGCTGCGGGACTCCTCGGGGTGCCTCCTGCCTCCCACATCAAAGGGCTGTGCTCAGATGCTGCTTCAATCCTTGGAAATGCTGAGGCTCCCGGTGAGATTCAGTCTCGCTGCTCCTCACTCCAGTTGGATACACAGACAGCTCCGTGTCCCTTTTCCTCCTCTGTGTGTAGGCAGGACCCTCTTTAAGGCTCTGTTTCTTTGCTTGCCTTTTATTGCAGTTGTGAAGGTCCATCCCCAGCTCTTACTTAAGTGCAGATTGCAGATGGAAAGTAATATTTTGCTAGTTACATTTCCTGGTCCTGAAAGTAACTGTGACTTTCCACGAGTGGAAAAAGATAGGAATAAACAGCTGTCTTAATACTTGGAAGATAGTGAGGGGATTTAACTGTAGAAGGAAAAGATATTTGCTTTTCCTGCTTTTTCTTTTAGCTTCAGTGAATTGAGGTGTGAAAGGCCAGGTTGGGTGGAACTTGGAGCAACCTGGGATAGTAGAAGGTGTTCCTGTCCATGGCAGGGGGTGGAATGGGATGAGCTTTAAGGTCCCTTCTCACCCAAACCATTCCACAAGTCTATGAATCATCTGTCCAGAGAAAGGCTGTGAAAGCAGCAGGTTTCCTGGAGGCAGTGTGCTGGTGGATTATCCAAACCAGTTTGTTTTGAGATCTAAATGCAGGGACCTTAACTGGGAAAGGTATCCAAGTCCCATGTGTCTTAATACCTGCTATCCTGGAGATGGCTGGACAAACACAGCAAACTGCTGGAAGTTTGGAGGATCTGAAGCAGGCACTGGGTTGATGGAACAGCGTGGTTGTTCTCTCTGGAAGGGGTTTCTGCTCCGGTGCAAGGAGGGCAGGAACCAGTTCTGGTAAATCTTGTCTGGCTCTGACCTGGAACTCTGTGTCTAAATAGGGCCCAGCAGAAAACTTGGTGCAGTCACTGAGCTTCTTTCCTTACCCAGCCCTTGCAGGTCTGCTTATCATGCACAGGCACACGTGGCTTTATCTCCTCAGAATTTGGCTTTTGCCTTGCAGTATTTACACAACACAGTGTCTGGTTGAATGCCGACTGTTGTTGATGTCTTGGCAGCGCTGTGGATGATGCCCAAACAAGTATTTGGACTGCTCTCTAGAAACCAGCTGTTTGTGAGCCTAGAAAAGCTGGTTTAATCCTTGATTAGCTCCTGAAATGTGGCATTTAGGGGGTCAGTTCATGAAAAGGGCTCTCAGCTTAGGTCAGCTCTTTCAACATGGTTCCCTGATTGAGTGACCAGGATTGTTTTGCATGAACCAGTGAAGAAATGGCTGAACTCAGTGCTTTTCTTGTATTGAATTTACTTACTGTTTTACACTGGGAAATATGCTGTGATCAAACATACCTGTCCCCTGCCATGGTAACTGGAGAGACTTTGGAAGGAAGAACTCTCCATCCTCAAGTTCACAGATTCTGGCAGAAATAAGTGAATTACTCCTAAAACACCTTCAGTTCCTGTCAGTGCAGGATGCAGCCCTGTGCTTGATGGCTCTAATGCACATCAGGGCTTTGGGAGGGTACTTGGTGTTTGAACTGTGAACTCTGCCTTTTAAACTTAAATTAATTACATATTTCTGTAAGCATTAAGCAGGCTGAGGGGTGAGTGGGTGAATTGATTAGTTCTGTAACTAAATGCCGTTTCTGCAGGAGTTGAAGAGGTTTTTCAGCTGCCTCAGATTCTATAAATCTGAAATATCCTGCAGTTTTCCAGGCTGTGCTGCTCTGGGAGCAAACAACAGCTACAGCACTGTGGGGTGGTGCTCCCACAATGTGCTCTCGGGGTTAGTTTGGTGTTGAGCAGTTGGATTCTGCCATGGGGGGTCTGAAACGCCAGAGCTGGTGGAAGATAAGGAAGGGGGTTATGGAAGCAGTCCTCCTCCTGCTGGCTCCCCGTGCTCCAGGGAGTGCCTGTGCAGTCTGTTTGAAAGCAAACCCACCTTAAAACAGCCATTTTTGCTGCATGCCACAATTTTACCGAGTGCTGGTGTTGGGCAGTTTGAAATGCTGACCTTCCCACTCGTGTGATCCAGTGAGATCCTTGAACGTGGAGCCTCCCAGTGCCCTGGTGTTCCTCGAGGAAGGTGGTGAAGGTGGATGTGCATCTTACCCATGGGGCCTCCTGGGCAGAACAGCATTTTTCAATGCAATTTAAGAATTAATGGATTAAAGCTTTACCCGTAATTACACTGTGCAAGGTGTGCAAGCAAAGAAAGTGATGTCTCCTTACAGGCCTTGGTAACACAAACAGACTTTTGTGTCCTGCCTGTTCCAGACTGCAGCTGAGAGTTCTGGAGAAGGGTTTTTCTAAGAGTATGGAGGGACAGGACACAGGGAATGGCTTCCTAGTGCCAGAGGGCAGGGATAGACGGGACATTAGGAAGGATCCTTCCCTGTGAGGGTGGGGAGGCCCTGGCACAGGTTGCCCAGAGAAGCTGTGGCTGCCCCTGGATCCCTGGAAATGTCCAAGGCTGTGTTGGGCAACCTGGGCCCATGGCAGGGGGTGGGACAGGATGGGCTTTAAGGTCCCTCCCAGACCAAACCATTCCAGGATTCTGTGATTGCTGGACCTCTTGGGGGGACTGAAGTCCCTGTTAGGGACACTTTGTGATAACTTTATTTCTCAAAGCATTAATAGATGACTTATAACAGCTATTTGTTATTTCTGTAAAGCTGTCTTATGACAAAAAGATCAAGTGGTGTTTTGTTAGAGAGATTTCCAAAGGCTTGTGCTAGAAAAAGTGTGATGAAAGTGAGGTTGACTTACACACTGAGGAGTTGTGTTACACACTGTGTGTTGTCCTGAGTAGTTCAATAGGGGACAAAAGTCTCATGGGATTGTATCTTGAAACTCCAAAGGAGCCTTCAAATCACATTTGCTTTTTGGTTTTTCCTGTTTTCACGACCTTCCCCCTTTTTTTTTTTTTAATGACTTGTAGGTGTCTCTGATGTTCATTGGGTGTCAGTAAACCCTGCAGGTGAGGCCCTGTCCTGCTGGGGGGTGTGGAATTCTCTGGGAGCAGCTGCTGCCCCTTCCCAGTGCCCAGCCAGTTACAACAAGGACTGAGCTAAAGCAAGATATGACTCCAGGAGGGAAGGGGGATCAAGAGGTGTTTGAGTAAAACCTTGGAGACTGATTTAGCAGCCACTTCTCCCTGGTTGGTTGTTCTCTTTCTTCCAGAGAGGCAGGAATAGGGGAGGGTATGTGATTTGTGGTAAACAGGCTGTGAGGACCTTAATGGAAAAGATGGGGCTTGTTCTCTGGATTTCCACTGGCTCAGGCCCTGCTCAGTTCTGTGTCCTGTCACATTGACTCCCAGATCCTGCTCCCATCCTTCCAGCTCTCTCCACAGTTCACACCCCTCTGTGCAGCTTGTTGGTCCTTCATGGTAGCTGTTCCTTGTCTGTCGTGCATGTGAAATTGAGGAATATGGAATAATTGAAATAAAAGGAAAATTGTGGTACAGAAGATCTGTGATGGGTAAATGTATCCTGGCTTATAATTGCAGCCTTTGGATCTCAGGGTTGTATCCGAACTAAAAAAATAATTAAAAGAGGAGAAAGCCTGAAATGTTGTAAGAAAAAGTGACATTTTCTTTGGATTTTGGTTTTGAGCTTGCTGTGGTCTTTGGACCTGGGTCGTTTAGAGGCCAGCAAGGGAGAATATTGATACAGAATCTTTTATTCAGAGACATTCTTTTTTATTTTTGGAATAATTAATACTGTTATCTCACCTAAGGTTCTACTGATTTTTTTTATTCTTTACATCAGTTATGGAAAATGGACCTTTCTTAATGCAAGATCAAGTTGCTCTGTACCCTTTGCTGTTAGACTCCCAGGGTCTCAGCAGTGCCTCTCCCTGCCTTACCTCCTGCATTCTCCTGCCATTTCAAGCTCTCCTTTCTGCTCAGGCTGTTGTTTTTTTTTTTGTTTTAACTCTGAACTGTTGCCTTCTGCAAGAGTGTAAGAAGTGATCTTTAACAAATATGCAAAGATAATCAGCTTAATCAAAGTGCTTTAAAAGCAGATTAATGCCTCTTCCGAGTGGGAAGATGAAGGAAGCCAACACGCCAACCTGCCATTAGGGGATGAGTCAGTGCAGTGACAGATGTTGACAAAACTTTTTTGATGCTTTGGACTCTTATAATTAATTTTATTCTTCACTCATAAAAGCAGAGGTAGAAGAGAAGACAGAATGAGACCTTTTCAGGATATTCTGATGGAGGGCAGTTTCCATCCATGCTGTGGGATGTTCAGGGTGCTGCTGGTCTCTGCTCTCTCTGTCAGGTGGTGTTGTGTACACAGCTTTATATCCAGCTGCTCTCCAACTGGGAACTCATTATGTAGCTTAATCTGGGGAAGTGTGTGGTAGAGAACACAGAGGGAAGTGGGATTGTTCAGCCTGGAGAAAAGGAGGCTCAGGGGGGACCTTCTGGCTCTGCAACTCCCTGCCAGGAGGGGGGAGCCGGGGGAGTTGGGCACTGCTCCCAGGGAACAAGGGACAGGACAAGAGGAAACAGCCTCAGGTTGTGCCAGGGGAGGTTTAGTTTAGATATTAGAGAGGATTTCTTCATGGAAAGGGTGCTCAGGCACTGGCACAGCTGCCCAGGGCAGTGATGGAGTTCCCATCCCTGGAAGTGTTCAAAAAACACATGGATGTGGCACTTGGGGACGTGGGTTAGTGTGCACGTGGTGGTGCTGAGCTGATGGTTGGACTCAGTGATCTCAGGGGGCTTTTCCAACCTTAACAATTCTGTAACCCATAGCCATAGAAACCAGCAGATGCCTCCCAGAAGATCAGCATTCCTTCTTCTCCATGTACATGTTTTCAGACTTTCTCTTGAGGAGTGGCTTTGCCCCATTCAGCCCCGGGAGTGTTCCCAGTGCTCTTATCCTGCTGTGGTTTCCAGCTCGGCCGCAAGCTGCCGGCTCACCCCAGCTGGTGGGCAGCTGATAGCAGCACTGTGTTCCTGTTCCTGAGCATGCTCAGGAGAGCGTAAAAATAGTTGGGAAAGAAGCTAAAGCCACTAGGAAGGACAGAAGGAGAGAGAGGAGGAGAAGAACAACACACGGCCAATCCTTGAGCTCGAGCTGAGCAGGTGGTGATGAAATCAATGGTGAGTGTGTGATAATCAGGTGCAAGAGGAGGTTCTGCCACGGCACAGCTCAGGGATGTGGGCACAGCGATATTGGGAAGTTAGAAATGTGAACAGGAATGGAGAGTTCCTCATCAGAAACCACACTTGTGTAATGTCAGCCTGGGACGGGGGGGTTGGCGTAACCAGGCTGGAAACGGCACCTTTGGGCACAGGCAGGGAAAACACACCTTCAAAACAGCCACCAGGAGAAATGTTGCAGTTGATTGTGCTTGTTTACATCCTTTTGAGGGCAACTTGCAGCTAAAGAAAATCTGGATCTGTTTATTTTCCAAAGCTCTTTTTCCCCTGTGCCGTTTCACTTTTTGCTTATCAAACCATCCCTCTCCTGCTCTGAGTAGATAGAGCCTTTCAGCAAAGGAACTGAAGAGGCAAGTTCCCAATCACCTAATTAAACAAACATGTTTATTAGAACTTCTCCAGAGTGCTTTTCCTAGCTATTTGCCAATGTTTCACTTAAAGAAATGTCAAGAAAAACATTGTCACGGGCTCATATAATTTAGATTTTGGAGCTCCTGTAGACCAGCACTGCTCAGGCTAGGACTGACTTTGATGTTGGACTGGATTGCTGAAGGAATTGGAATTCCAAGGGTTGAAATATCTCCAGGGATAAAAGTTCTGCAAGTTGAAAACCATTGTTTGGAGTTTCCCCCCACAATTGTGTTATTACTTGTATTTCAGTATTACAGTGTGATTGATATACAAGGTAACTGCTCTTCTTCTGCCTAGAATCTTCCATGAGAAACAACGGAGGTGAGAGCTGTGTGCTGGGAACAGTGTTCACCTCATGCCAGAGTTCCCAAAACAGGGGAGCAGGATCTGAAGAAGGTGGTTCAAAGGAAAAGCTTTAAGTGCTCCTGTTCCCACCCCCTTGAGCCCTGGGGCACGCTGGGGCAGAGTCACTTCTGATGTCCTTGAGCACCTGAACTGAAATGATCTGAAACCAGGGGGGTGAGGATTGACCCCCTCTGCCCCCTCAGGTGAGACCCCCCTGCAGAGCTGCCTCCAGCCCTGGGGAACAGCACAGGGAGGACGTGGAGCTGCTGGAGAGAGTCCAGAGGAG
>JAWWES010000037.1:1213120-1227460 GCA_035583135.1 Lophotriccus pileatus | reverse complement strand
GCCCTGCAAGGGGCTCTCAGCTCTCCCTGGAGCCTTCTCTTCTCCAGGTGAACCCCCCCAGCTCTCCCAGCCTGGCTTTGCCAGAGGGGCTCTGGAATGTTTGGTGTTCACTGTCCTGGCAGAGCAGGACTGGCATTGGTGGAAGGGGGTGGATTGCAGAAGTCAGTGGTGCCTCCAGAACCTACCCCAGCTGTTCACAAGAGTTCACAGTATAAAAGTTCCCAACATCCACCCTCCCTCTCCATTGCTCCGGGCTGTGGATATGAGAGCTGCCTGTGCAAGCTCATCATGACTTTAGGGCTGAAAAAGGTTTATGTAAACCCTACAGTTTTTAAAGCCTTCCTCTCTGGAATCATTACCCTTCATTTTATCAGGACATGGTGCAGGGTTAATCCAGGCTGTGCCTTCCCTGAGGGATGAGCTGCACGATGGAGGGTGGCTGGACAATCAGGCTGTTGCTCAGCCATCTTCCTAAATTTAATTGAGCAGGATGTTCGTTCTTGAATCTTGGAGATGGAGAAGAATGGGAACCGTGGAATGTGCAAAACCCACAGTGAGAATCAAGAGTTGGAAGTGGGAACAGATGGATTTGGGGGCACTGCTGAAGCCTGGTTTGTTTGGGAGCTGCAGGCCAGGACCAGATGTGGGTTTGGGGAGGAATCCTTGAACACAACATCCCTAAAGTGCCAAGTCATGCTGGAATCACCACCAGCTCTGCCTGTCAGCATAAGGGCTGGGATTTTATGGTCTCTGATACATTAAAGATCAAACCTGATGAATTTATGGTCTTTTAAGCTTTAGTCATTGTGCTCCTTGGATGTTCTCACCAGTCACAGCATGGGTTATCACACATGATCCATCCTTCCTCCCTGCTTCTTTTGAACAAGGATGTTAAATAATCCTGCCTTTTTGAGACAGAAATGTTAAATAGCCCTGACTTAAACCAATATTAGCAACATTACTGTCTCACTGCTGTGGGTAGACAGCATTTCTACGTTTCCTTAGTTTCTGATAACTTAAAAGAATGTTCCTCCTCTCCATTGTTACAGGCATAGAAATTTCTGGGCTGTTTTGTATTATTTTTCCTTGTCAATTTCCATAGGTGATAGATCCAGTCTCCTATCAACTCTCCCAGCTTTTCTTTTTCTTAATTTTTTGAAGTTAGGATTTTATATCTACTTCTTGCATTAATTTTTAGTGAGTTAATGGCACTCAGCTCGATTCTGCTCATAATTTTCTCCTTTTATTTATATATATGAACACACATCTGTGCCCCTCCTTTGTGTGCATCTGCTGCTCCTTTTCCCTCTGTCAATATTCCATACAATGTGCAGGATGTGTTTAGGGCTCCCTGCAGTGCTGCTGTGCTGAGCTCCTGGATTGAAGGGGATTGAAATGGTTCTCTCTGATAATTTGAAATATATTCATAAGTGACACATGAACTGAGAAGTGACTGGACTCGAGTTTATCATTTGTATCTTTAATGTCCCATAAAATCCCTGGGTGAATCCTGGTTTAGTAAAAAAGGAACCTCCTGGATTTAAAAAGCCGAGTGTAAGATCAGTCTCCAAATCAAATTGTAACTTTGGTGCTCAGTCATTAAGTCCCTAATGGGGTGATTTGCACAAACCTCAGGCCCGTGTCAGTAATTCCAGACAATTTGCAGCTGCTTAGAGGTTGGGGGTTGTTGGGTGGGGGAGGGAGCAGGTCCCGGTGTTCAGGGCTCTGGGGCTCTGGGAAAGGTCGGTGCAGAGAAATGGGTGTTTTGATAAATCCATGGATATTAAAAGTGAGCCATAACTGTAAAGTGAGTGTTTTGATGTGAATAGGAGTTCCAGTGCATGTGCCACAGCTGAAACAGGATTGGTCCAGGAGGATCCCACTGCCATGTTTCACATCAGAGCAGGCTAAACGATCCCAACGATCCCTTTGGATTTATAACCCACATATTTGTGATTCACCAGCTGCAAAGGACTTGGGAGAAAATTCCAGGGGACCCAGAAAAATGAATGTGTTTTAATTTACATTCTGTAAACCCTGGTCTAATTGCTGCCTTCCGACAGGTGTTCTCCCAGCAGCACCTCCAAGGTGATTTTTCAGGATGAACAGAAGGAGCCATACACAATTTGAAACAATTTTGACTCTCAGGGGGGTGAGCTTGTGTGGATTTCAGCTTTCCATAATTACTGCGCGCTCCCGGTTCTCCAACAGCTACATTCTCAGGTTTTAAAAGTTAATTTGTATTTATTTGACAAAACTAAATGACCGTAACTTCATCTTTCTACCCTTCTGGTTTTCTAGATTTTAATAAGACAAGAGCCTCGAAGCACTGGGAGTAAAGACGAGGATTTCTCCTCCTGTCCAGGGCCTGTCATGGTAAGCAAGAGGGGTTTGTAGGGTCTCTTACAGAGCACAAGAGTTGAAAATCTGGGAAACTTTAGGGAATTAATGTTTACATGGGTGGTTGTTGAGTTCTAAGCACAGTGCTAGTCTAGGCTAGTTGTTTTTCCTAATGTTGCTATAAATCTTTCTGGATTTTTAATGACTTTATTAATCAGGCTGCAGAAGGAAACCTCTTCCCAATATCACATTTAGTTGTCTGAATGCCTGTCTGTGAAAGTTCAGCAACTTTAGGAAGCTGCTGATCCCTGAATTCCCTGAACTCTTCATCCCATGTGAGCTTTTTCCATGGTTGTCGGCAGCTCTTGGGAGTGACATGCTGAGGGTAACTAACACTTTGTTCCTCAGGATGAAGAGACTCAGCACAGCCTTGAATGCATCCAGGCTAATCAGATTTTTCCCAGGAAGCAGCTGATCCGAGAGGATGAGAACCTTCAGGTAATCACCACACTGCTCCTGGCCAGTCAGGATCACAAGATCTCCAGCTGACCTGTGGATTCTCAGGCCTCTCCTGGAGCAGTGGAATTCACAGTTAGCACAGGAGTAGCAGGAGCTCATTTTCTTCTTAAATACTCCACTACTGTTGGTGGAACAGAGAACTCAGGCATTGCAGTACAAGAGGTTCCTTCCAGTGTCTGAAAAATATCGTTGTTATTTTACTAATTTCAAGTGCCAGGTTTTATTCCAGAGTTTAGAACTCTGTGTGTCTTAAAAAAACAACACTAAGCTAATTAAACATTGCCACTGCATCTGCTTACTGGGAAGCCAGAAGCCTTATGTTGCACAAAAATGTGGGTGTTTTTTCATTTGTTGATTTTCCAGAGTTCCTTTTGAAATCAGTTTAGTTCAAGTGATTTACCACAGAATCCTGGAATGGTTTGGGTTGGAAGGGAGCTTAAAGTTCATCTCATTCTACCCCTGCCATGGGCAGGGACACCTTCCACTAGCCCAGGTTGCTCCAAGCCCCTCAAACCCAGCCCTGGACACTTCCAGGGGCAGCCGCAGCTTCTCTGGGCAACCTGTGCCAGGGCCTCCCCACCCTCACAGCCAGGAATTCCTTCCCAATATCCCATCTATCCCTTCCCTCTGGCAATGGGAAGCCATTCCCTGTGTCCTGTCCCTCCATCCCTTGTCCCCAGTCCCTCTCCAGCTCTCCTGGAGCCCCTTTAGGCCCTGGAAGGGGCTCTCAGGTCTCCCTGGAGCCTTCTCTTCTCCAGGTAAATTCCTCCAGCTCTCCCAGCTTTTCTATCCATGCAGCCACTTTTCTGTCAACTGAAGAGGTGGTTTCTTTCATTGTAATATAAAATATAAAAAAACGTTGGTGTAAAACCAGATTGTTTTCAAGTTGAGCATTTCCACTTTTCACCCAGCTCAGCTAAACTGGGCTTAAGTCACATTTGTGATTAAATGTGCAGTGTGATGTCACTGCAGGTTTTCTAACTTCATAAAACAGCAGCATGTTGTGCATCTTCATATTTGCAGTGAGAAATACGAAGCAGAAGGAAGGATTTGTCCAGCTGACTTGAGCTGTGTAGCACTGGGGGATCCAGCCTTGGCTGCTTACCTGAGCTTACGTGGTGAATGTTGGGGAAATAGCAGAGGAGATTATTCATCCTGGATGTTTTGCCCACTTTAGGATGGATTTAATAACATTATGGAAATGCCACTCTCCATTAAGTAAAGAGTGAGAGCATATTTCAAGGGCTTGGCCGGCCTGCTTGCCAAAATATGAGGATATTTTTCATAAAAATTCCTTGCTTTCCCTGACCAAGCACTTCCCACTCAGAAAAAGTAACCAAAAATGAGGAATCACTTAAGAAAAAGCTACAGTTAACCTCTGAGCCAGCCTTAGCAGGAGTACTGAGTCCTCAGCAGGGTTCCAGTGTGATTTTGGGGTGTTGCTGAAAGGTGTTCCTCTGTGCAGGTGCCGTTCATTGAACTCCACGGGGAGAGCACGGAGTACGTGGGGAGAGCAGAGGATGCCATCATTGCCCTGTCCAACTACAGGCTGCACATCAAGTTCAAGGAGTCTGTTGTGAATGTAAGTGCTGCCCACGCTCTGGGCTCATCTTCGTGCCAAAACCAGAGTTTAGGATGAGAGCAGGGTGATCCTGCCTTTGAAGGGTAGTGGCAAGGAAAAAGTCTCTTTATAGTGTTCAAATCAAATTATAGCATTCTCAGGGAGAACAGATACATAGATAGGCACCAAAATCAAATCCCATTTCTCAGGGAGAGCAGATAGTTATTTCGGCACCAAAAGGTGACTCAGCACCTCTGGAAATCGAGTTTCCTGAGGAACTGTCACATCACTGCAGTTGATGTTCACTTTACAGCTCTGTCAGCCATGGCTTCTCCCCAGGCTCTGAATGGGAGGGATAAAACTTCTTCCCAAGGAAGTTGATGTTCCCTTTTGGAGAGTCAAAGCTCGATTTATGCCTTGCTTGGAGCTTAAAAGGGTGGAAGTGGGTCCAGCTGCTGAAGTGACGTGCCAGATGTTGGGTGGTGTGAGTACAGTCACCTACAGAAGTCTCCTCATTCCAACCCAGTTCCTGACCCTGGCTAGTTCACAACTGTCAGTCAAGATCCTGAGCTTTGCCGGGGTCAGTTAAGTGTCAGCCCCCAAACTGTGTGTTCTTCCACAGCTGGGAGAAGCAAGGGAAGCAAAATATAGGAGTTGACAAGTATCCAGCACATACATGACTGAGACACACATGACCCAATGATATGGGACATCACAGAGTCACAGAATCCTGGAATGCTTTGGGCTGGAAGGTACCTCAAAGACCATCCAGTTCCACTCCCTGCCATGGGCAGGGACACCTTCCACTATCCCAGGTTGCTCCAAGCCTCGTCCAGCCTGGCCTTGGACACTTCCAGGGATGGGGCAGCCACAGCTTCTCTGGGCAACCTGTGCCAGGGCCTCACCACCCTCACAGGGAGGAATTTAATCGGCACCTGATTTAATTTTTGATGCCATGTCAATCTTAAATTTCAGGTTTTTGTATTGTTTTGTGCCAGAACCGAATTATTAACTCTGTGAAGATGTTGGTTACAAACTAAAACTCAGTCTGGACCATTTTTATGTTGTTTAATCATGTAGCTGTGTTGCCTACAGGCTTTTAAGTGTGGCTGGGTCATGGTTATTATCAGTCACTGCATTTTAGTTCATGAATTGTCAGTGTTTTAGGCTGAACAAGCACATCTGCTCCTGGTGTTGTGTGTGCAGCATTTCAGGAATAACCTTCATGATCTGGGGGTTTTCAGCAAAGTAGGATGCTATTTCTACCATGGCAATTGCTCGAAATGATGGCAAAAGAACAAGGACAAAAATGTAACTGGAGGTGTGAGGGCTGTTGTTTCCCACTGCTGACCATCCAGAGCAGGTGGTACAGTTTGTGCATATTTAGGGGGAGCATCACTCGACTCTTCACTTCTCTTACTCTGCAGTTAAACCTGAAGTGGGACTTGAGGCTTCACTCTGGAGCTGTGGGTGCTGCTGTCGGTGGTGAGGGCTCAGCGGGCTGTGGGACACCTCGGGTGCTCCAGCCAGGCCAGGCAGGTGTTTTAGAGGATTCCTCTGATTCTCTAGGATACAAACCTCAGTTCCAGGGCTGAGATCTGCCAAGGGACCTGCTGTGTAAATCTACAGCATGTTCCTTACTGTTGGATTTCAGTGTGTCAGCGTTGTGTGGAATTGGCAACTGGGGTTGCCAGAGTGCAGGATGGAATGTTGAACAACAAGGAGCTGAGATATGGGAAACAGGAGTGACCTTGGAAATCAGGAGCTTGTCCTCAGGAATGCCAGGGAATGATGGATTTGCTTTATTAGGGAAGCCACTAGTGCATGGACTGCACTTCCTGTCACAGCTGTCCTCAGGATAATTGGGGTCATTAATTTTTAAAAATTTTTAATTGAGTATTTTTGGGCAGTAGCAGGAATTGACGTTTTATCAAACCATGTTCCTTGTTTGTGTTCAGGAAAGAGTCCATAACAGTTTGTCAGCTTTACCATGTCAGTTTTGCTTCCCTGACTTTCATATCCAGAGCGTTCTGCCCTCTCACTCTGTGTGATACCTCATTATCATCAGCATCATTAACCAGAAATAATCAATTAATGTATGAGGCAGAGCAGAATATAAATCACTCTTTGTAGCCATATATGACCATCACTAATAATGTTCTGTGAACTCTGCTGGAATCCAGGGCAGAAAGGGCTTGGGGTATCTTTAAGGATAAAACATTCTTGCAGTAATTAAGAACCATATTTAAATGGTTAAATTTGGGAGCGATAATCCCTTTGGTTATTATTGATCAAAATTATTGATCAGGTGCCGATTTTCTAAATTAAATTTTCACTGAGTAATTTTTTGTTGAGTTCATTTGATTCTTTCCTGCTGTTTTTGCATCACTAGAGCTGTTCAGAAAACACCTGTAAGAAGGTTTTTTAAAAATACATAAATGTTTCCTAATGTTAGGAATTGGGGTTTTTTATTATTTGGAATGATTGTTTCAGGACTCACTGTCCTGAGTGCAGCCACACTGATGACCTTGTCCCCTCAGTGAGCACAAATATTTCTGTGTAAGGAAGAGCATTCTTAGCAAAAATCTGTGTTACAGAACCTGTAAAACAAATGGATTCCCTGTGTGTGGAGGTGCAGCAGTTCTGGGCTGGAATCTTCTCTGGAAGGAGGTGGGATATTCCCATGGTATCACCTCCTAAAGGCACTGCCCGATGGGACTGGAATCCAGTTACAAATGGATTCCTGACCTTTGCTTTTACCTTTTTGGTTACAAGTCACAAAAATGGTGCCTGTGCCACCCCAGTGTTCCTCCCAGAGCTCCCCACCAGCTCCTGCCCCTGCTGGGAAACAAACACCCTTAGAAAGTTGCTACTGCTGCCATTCAGCAGGGCAGAAATGGCTGTGTGTGGAAATCACTCCCATGGATCATTTCCTAGATCACACTGCTAATGGGAACACGGTGTTTCAAATGCAAAAACAAAAGATCCTGCAGACCATGAGTAAATCAGGGGGATTATGACATTCAAAAGTGTTGACTTACATTTATCCCGGGGATTGAAGTGCAGACTCAACAGGGATCTCTGGGGCACATGGGAGGTTTGGTTCCCAGGCCCAGCCCCATTGATTCCTTAAGAAAATGTCAGACTTTGCAGCTGTGAGTGTTTCTGTGTAATCACTTTTGTCCCTGTAAGCTGATTGCATTGATGGGAGAATTAACAGTTCGGTGCAGTTCAGGAAAGCAAGGATTGCACGGGGCCTCTTTCCAGTAGGGGATTTTGGACACACTGCAGAACAAAAGGCATGATGGGGGAGATTTTCAGTCTTGGTGGTGAGGTGAGTTTTACTGTGAGCTTTCCCTTGCTTGGCCTTTAGTGGAAAAATGGTTGGATTGGGATATTCCTCATGTCCATAGCTGCTATGGTCCATCCCTGCTGGAGAGGAGCTCCGTCTTGTCCTGCTGCTCAGGTTGTTCACACTCAGTGCACGATGGTTGTGAGAGCAGAGAGGGCTCAGTGATGGCCTTCAGGGCAAAAGTCAAGCGCTGTTAGTTGTAATTAAAAGCAAAATTAGCTTCAGATCCTCCTTGTATGTCCTGTGGATCTGGGTGGGATTGAGGTCCCCCCATCCCTTGGGAGCTGTCCTGGCACCCTCAGTGCCTCCCAGTGTCACATCCTCCCACGCTTCAGGACACCCAGCCTTGCCCAAGTGCTTGTTAAAGTCAGCAGCCTGGAACATCACCCTGACATTATTCCAGCTCTGAGCTGGGAAAACAAGGAAATACAAGGAATTACAGCTCATGGCCTGGGTGCCACGGGATGTCCTGGAGGGACTGGGGCCAAATGGTGCACAGGGCAGGGTCTGCAGCAGAGTTACGTGTGCCCACTGCAGCCTGGCTGTGGTCCACTGCATCCCACTGGGAACTGTGGGCGTGGACTGAGCCATGGGCTGGTCGTGTCAGCAGTGAGAACGTAACTTGTGCTTTCTCTAACTACAGGGGGATCATTCTCTAGGTATGTCTTGTACTGGTGTAAGATAACAGACAGCTCCAGTCATCAAAATCATTAAAAAACTCCCAGAAAAAAACAAAAAGTTTGAGTTGTAGGATGTTGCTATTATTTAAAATGAGATAATTTTGGAGAAGAGACAGTCAGGAGAGAGACACAAAAGAGCAGGATGCTCCAGTAGTCCCTGTAATGGGATGTAATTGGGCTCGGATAACAATGCATGTTTATTCTTATAAAAGCAGAAATGATTGCTTCTCCCTGCTTGGTTTCAGTGCCATTATCAGAGGGAAGTGCCTGCAGATGGAATTGATGTCTCCCAAGAACAGGCTCTGGGTGTCTGACTGGCATCAGTCTGAAAGATGGGCAGGGAAGGTTATCAGGGGAGGGAGGGAGAGGCAGCAGATAATTCTGCAGAGCTTTTCTGGGGGAAGAATAATGGCCAGGAAGGAGATTGAAAACACAAGAGGATCAGAGGACAGGTTTTTATGACTGGAAAAGAAAATTAAAAAGATTAATGGGAAGGTTGTCCTGAAGAAAAACGTGCAGGTTGTGAGGAAATGGCTGCGCGTGGGTTGTCAGGGGAGAACGGATGGTTGGGGAGCACAGGGCACAGGGAGAGGGCAGGGAACAAAGAGTGACTTTGAAAGGAGGAAATAATGCAGGAGGAGAAGAATTAATATGTCACTGCAGTGCAGGCAGAGGAAGAGGAACCAGGAGGAGGCAGCAAGGTGGAGAACTGCTGAAATGAAGGTGGACACAGGGGAAAAGAGGCAATAAAAGAGAGCCTGGGGAAAAAAGATATTAGAAGATAAAGCAGTACTGGAGTAAAAAAGCAGGTCTGGAGTCTCACCTTAGCTGGGGAGAGGTACCTTACTTTCCATGATAGTGCCATTTAACTCAGTGGTAGTTTTAAATAACTTTTTAGAGAGTAATGGAATAATTTAGTTTGGAAAAGCCCTCCCAGCCCATGGATTCCCCTGTGCCCCATCCCCACCTTGTCCCCCAGCCCAGAGCACTGAGTGCCACAGCCATGCCTTCCTTGGACACCTCCAGGGATGGGGACTCCAACACTGCCCTGGGCAGCCCCTTCCAGTGCCTGACCACCCTTTCCATGGAGAAATCCTTCCTGGAAATTATTGTTAGGTGTATGTGAGGCTGTCCAGTCAGGAAGAAAGACTGAAAGATTCTCCAGTCAGGATCCATTCCAGTCAGTTTATCAGACAACACTGTCACAATTCACCTGCCTTGCAGACTAGAATCAAGAAGGCATGGAAGGAATGAGCAGGTAAAATACAAGGATTAGCCTATGGAAAGTAAACCTGGTGTGGTCTGTGATGCACTTCAGTCTTCTGCTGCCTTGGCATGGTCACCTGCAGTCAGGTTGAGCTTAGGGATGGCAAAGAGAGGCCGTATCTCCCAGGAGAGAGTCCAGTCACCACTTCTGTCAGTTATATTAGATTGCCGTGGGTCTCAGCCAGAGATAACACTGAAAACAGACCGAAAGTCAAAACTATTTGAATATCCAAACTACTGGGCTGTTGGGTGAGGCCCCTTTGTGCCCAGTCTCTGGATATATAACATGCAGAATAACTTCTCTGTCCCAGCAGGTCGGTGCCTGTCCAGCTCTGGAGAGCCCAGTGCTCAGTCTGAGCTGAGCTTTAAGCAATCCCTGCCTGTTGTAGCGTGGGGCTGTGAGCTCTGGCAGTGATTTGGGTGTTGCACTCAGAAGAGCACTCTGGGCTCTGAGTGGTGCCTTCCCAGGGACAGCAGAGTCCTCCTCCCTGTCCTGGGCTCAGCATTTGCTGTGAGTTTGCTCCAGGCATCTTCCTGCTCCGAGCAAGTCTCCCTCTGGTTTGTGTTTCTGAGACATCTCTTCCCTTTGTCTACAGTTTTTGTTCCATTTCCTTGAATCTGGTACTTTCTAAGCTTTGTGGTGCCTGTCTGGATTCTGTATCCCAGATCCTTGATTGGAGGTGACCTTCAAGGACTTGCCCAACCGTCTGGAAAGGCCCTGGTAGGGCAGGCTCTTACAGCCACATCTTGTAGCCCCAAGCCAGGCCTTCAGCTGCCTCATCACAGTCCTCTGATGGCAAAAATCAGAGTACTGGAGTGTTGCTGAAGGATCTCCATGGCCGAGGGTTTGTTGCCTTGTGCAGTGTTCAATATAATAAACAGTTCAAACAGTTTTGTACTTTCTGTTTATTACAGGTATTGGCTAAATTTAGACATTTTTAAATTTTATTTAAGACAATAATGTACATTTGCCCATCTCAGGTAAAGGTCCAAAAATATAACTGAAAACGAATACTTTCATCTTGTGGTTTTTTCCTGTCTTTAAAGGTACTTTGAGGTGCTTTATGTTCTCCTGAATGCATGTTACCAAACCTCAGAGCTGGTTACATGTGCCATAAAAATAAATGCCTATAACTACACTCAGATATGAAAGGTTCAGTATTATGGCTCTAAATAGGGTGCTTCAATCACAGTGTTGATCTGAACAGGCCAAATAATTTTTCCCTGGAGAGGAAATCAGGATATTTCCATAGAAAAGCATCCAGACTGCAGCAGTCTTAGATCCTGCTTAGCAGCTCCTTTCGGACACCAACAGTTAAAATTATATTAAGGTTCCTAAATTTGGACCTATAAGAGAGAAAGATGCTTCCATGGGAGAGGAGCTTGGGTTTCTGCTGCCTTTCCTGAAGGATTCTCAGCTGTTTCCATGGGATCCCTCAAGGTTTTCGGGCTGTGGAGTTGACACATGAATACATGTTACCAAACCTCAGAGCTGCTGAAGTAGCTTGAATTTCTTTGTTTTCCTCCCTCTTACCATATGGTCCTGCAATAAATCCTTATGAGATATGCACAGACATAGCTGTTGAAATGAAATAATTCCTGTTTGGAATTGCAGGTTCCACTGCAGCTCATCGAAAGTGTGGAGTGCCGGGATATATTCCAGCTCCATTTGACTTGCAAGGACTGCAAGGTGATAAGGTATGAGCAGGCTTTGCTTTCCATGTGCTGTGGGCAGCTGGGGTGTTTGAAGGAAAAGGCTTTTTCTTGCTTACAGGACTTGATTTCCCTTGAAAGATTTCTTTTTAATGTCTGATTTTTATGTTACTTGGGCATTTTTGTAGCGAGAGTGGGAGCAAGATGGACTGTGTGTGCTGTGATGCAGGACAGCAGCAAACCTTGCTCTGAGCCCCAGGTTTGATTCTGAAATCAGTTTTGGTCTCAGTGTGTTTTCCCTGCTTCACAATCAGTTGTAATATATTGCTTCAATAAATTACAGATATATCAATATCTGCATATCAGCAGATCCAGGGGTAGGTAAAAGCACTGACACACCCAACGCTCGGGGAAGTGTTTAATGGGGATTTGGGGCTTGGAGGGTTAAAGTGCAGGCTTGGGGAGCTCTGGAGCTTCAGCCACCCTGCATTTGCAACACCTGTGAGGGCACAGTCACTGTCCTGAAGGCAGATTAACCTACTGGGATAAAAAAGGGAGAGAATAGGGAAATCCAGGTCTGCACCCAGCAAAGCAGAGGGATCCTGGAGAGGAGCAGTTACTGCTCTGTCCTTCAGCAGCCTCCAGAGCCTGAGCCAGGACTCTCTGAGCCACCAAGCCTCAACTACAGCTATTTTATTTTATTTTTTTTTTTTTACTTTTCTGCTGCAGAAATTAATTTTGATCTATGAACTTTAATTAAGAAGAAAGGAACATTTCTTTTTGATTAAATGTTTGCTGGCAGTACTTTTTGTATAATGAAATGAGCCCCAGTCATCTCTGAGCACTCAGAATCTTTAACAGGTCAGCTGCTTCCTGAAATGCTCTTTTTTTTTTTTCACCAGGACTGATTTTACTTTAGAAGTAATATTTGGTTTAATTTGAATTCAATATTTAACTTCCTCTTCACTTGTAGCTCTTGACATTTAAGAAAGTCACCTTTCCTCTCTACATTAATTTGTTTTTTTCTCTTCAATAGTAGATTGACTACAACTTATTTGTATTTATGCCCTTTATTATGAGTTTCACTTCAAAATTGCATCTCCAGGACTGAGGACTTGGTGGGACTGTTGGGAGATGGTGAAATGTGGGGCTGAGACAGCAGATTTCAAACCTGTTCATGTTCTTTTTCACGAACAAAACTTGTATTTTGAGTAGTAGAGTTCTGGAGAAGATAGTACCAATTATTTGCACCACTAACTTCAAAGGAATTTAGAGAATTTAGGGTGAGATGTATCTTGTCTGGGTATGGATGTTTAATAGAGAATTCTCCAGTCCAAGCAAGGAGTCTGGGCTTGCTTTATACTCAGTGATGGGGAATAAACAAACACCTCAGGCTGCAGTTCCTCACAGCTCTTCAGAGCTGTTGGACTGTCTGTTCCTCCCAGTGCCTGGCCCTGAGCTCTATGCAGGTGGGGGCAATAAATGTGCCCCCGGGGAATGCAGGTGCCATCGTCACAGACCGAGCAGGGGAAACACTCGGGGGATGTTTGGTAACTGTGAGATCGGGAGGAAATCTGTCAGAGCAAAATAAATCACTGGTTTATTCCCACCCTCTACAATGAAAGGGTGCAGGAATCCCCTTTGAAGAGACAAGCTTCAAAATGCAATTTTACTACACTGCTTTGAAGATTAGTTTCTCCTGTGCAGGGAATATTCTCACCAGTTGTTGTTAGTCTGTAGTGTTGGGCAAAGCTCAGTTTGAAACACACAGTTTGTGCTTCATACCAAGGCCAGAAGGAGAAGGCTTTGAAAGGGACCTTAAAGCTCATCCAGTCCCACCCCCTGCCATGGGCAGGGACACCTTCCACTAGCCCAGGTTGCTCCAAACCTTATCCAGCCTGGCCTTGGACACTTCCAGGGATCCAGGGCCAGCCACAGCTTCTCTGGGCAACCTGTGCCAGGGCCTCCCCACGCTCACAGGGAAAAATTCCTTCCCAATATCCCATCTATCCCTGCCCTCTGGCAGTAGGAAGCCATTCCCTGTGTCCTGTCCCTCCATCCCTTGTCCCCAGTCCCTCTCCAGCTCTCCTGGAGCCCCTTTAGGCCCTGCATGGGGCTCTCAGGTCTCCTGGAGCCTTTTCTTCTCCAGGTGAATCCCCCCATCTCTCCCAGCCTGTTCTTGTTTACAGGACTATGATTGCAGTTATAATATATAGATTATAATGTATGTGGTAGTTTTCTGAGTTTGCACCTGACTCCAGCAGTCAGAAGTCTCTGTAACACATTCCTGTCTGTGACCTCAGTGATCTGGTCCTTGGTTTTGTGGTTAACACGTGCACAAACATCCCCCTCGTTCCTGGCAGGGCACAGCCCTGGTTGTTCACAGCGCAGGACGTTGCTGCTCACAGTAAATCCTGACTCCCTAAGTGTGTTTCTTCACTGATGTCCACCGGTTTCCTTTTTACTGTCCCTTGGGATGTACATGGAAGCAGAACTGAATTGTCCCCAAGATATTTATTCTCACTGCCTGCTGTCACAGAGGTTTTCATGCTCAGCCTGTCATTTACAGTCTGCCATCTGTCCCTGCAAATTCACCAGGGGTGTTTGTTTGTGGGCAGGTGTCAGTTCTCCACATTTGAGCAGTGTCAGGACTGGCTGAAGCGGCTCAACAATGCCATCCGCCCCCCGGCCAAGATCGAGGACCTGTTCTCCTTCGCCTACCACGCCTGGTGCATGGAGGTGTATGCCAGTGAGAAGGAGCAGCACGGGGACCTGTGTCGGCCAGGTACGAGGGAACACCCCAGGGACCACCCCAGGGCAAAGCAGCTCCTCCATATCTCCTGGAATTGTTGTGGTGGGTGGGATTCCACAGAATCACAGCACATGCTGAGCTGGAAGGGACCCCCAAGGATCATCCAGTCCAACCCCTGGCCCTGCACAGGCCCATCCCCAAGAGTCCCACCCTGTGC
>JAWWES010000037.1:1181568-1204602 GCA_035583135.1 Lophotriccus pileatus | reverse complement strand
CCAGGGAGAGCTGAGAGCCCCTTGCAGGGCCTAAAGGGGCTCCAGGAGAGCTGGAGAGGGACTGGGGACAAGGGATGAGGGACAGGACACAGGGAATGGCTTCCCACTGCCAGAGGGCAGGGATAGATGAGATATTGGGAAAGAATTGTTGGCTGTGAGGGTGGGGAGGCCTTGGCCCAGGTTGCCCAGAGAAGCTGTGACTGCCCCTGGATCCCTGGAAGTGTCCAAGGCCAGGCTGGATAAGGTTTGGGGCAACCTGGTCTAGTGGAAGGTGTCCCTGCCTATGGCAGGGGGTGGGACTGGATGGGCTTTAACCCAAACCATGCCACGATCCTGTGATCTGCAGGCCATTTAAAGAGAGAAGCACAGTGTGTGGGTGAGTGGGGGTTATTTCAGCTGGGACATGAGGCAGGGAGTGAACACCTCTGGGTGTCCTGTTGTCAGCATTGCTGCCTCACTGTGTGGTTTCAGACAAGTCGTGTCTCTGCTGCTCCGGCTGCTCTGCTCTGTACCCACAGCGGGGCTTCCTCGGTCCAGGGCTGAGCTCCCTGAACTCAGGGCAGGGTCAGGGAGAAGGTTGTTACTCCCAGCAAACGCTTCAGTGAATGGGCAGTCTCCGAGCTGGTGGCAGCAGTGGGATGTGCCAGCACAGGGGCAGCGAGGGGAATTACTGTGATCATATGTTTCAGTCCTCTTCTTATTACAGATTGTAGAGGTGAGTTTTTAAATCTTTCAGATCATGCTTGCAATGGTTCAGTGAGTTTTAATTATTTCAGATCTGTTTTTTACGTGTAGTACAAGAAGCTGGGTCTTTAAGGAAATAACTAGTAACTCCTCAGACGTGTAAAAAAATGTGATTTTTTTTAAATGTCACTCCCCAGGAGGTGAGAGCTGTGTTCAGGTTGGGGTGTTGCTCATTTATCTCCTATCCAGCAGGTATTGAATTCCTCTGGAATGTCTCACCTGCTGTTCCAAAACTCTCCCCAGCCTTCACTGGCCAACAGGCCACCATACTGAGCAAGAAGATGCTTTGTTTTCTCTTCCTGACCTTGCTTTGACTTTCCCCTCTCAGTGACTGTGTTCTCAGTCAGCATTTGGAAGGGAAGCACGTGGAATACGCTGCCACTGACCCCCAGGTTGGATAACTGCTGAACAATGGCGAGGTCCCTGGTGGGAATTAAGATACCGCGGCACGCCACTGAAGTTTCCGTGCTGATTCTTCAACTTATGCACTGTTGGTTTTGTTCTTCCTTCCCTTTCCAGGCACCAGAGCAATGGGGCAGTGATCTCCCGCTGTGGCCAACCCGAGGTCAGCTGGTGGGGCTGGAGGAACGCTGACGATGAGCACCTTGTCCAGTCCGTGGCCAAAGCCTGTGCCTCGGACTCGAGGTCCAACAGCAACAAGTTAATGAATGGAAATTGTTCCAGAGATTTCTCCAATGGAGGGGACCTCTCTGATGTGGAGTTTGGTAAGTCTGTCCCTGTTGCTTTTCTGTGAGGGGCAGAGCTTTCTGTAAAAGCTTCGTCTCCTGTGCTGGAACGGGTTGAATCCATTGTGTTCAGTCAGGCGCTCTCCAATTACTGTGTGTGTGCACTGTGGGACTGAGTGAATCGTGGTGTGACCAAGGTCAGAAGTATCCTTTGAGTTCCTCACCAGGTGCATCTCCTCCCTGCCAGACTCCTCCATCTCCAATGCCTCGGGAGCAGAGAGTTTGGCGATTCAGCCCCAGAAGCTTTTGATCTTGGACGCTCGGTCGTACGCGGCAGCCGTGGCCAACAGAGCCAAGGGGGGAGGCTGCGAGTGCCCAGGTGAGCAGCACTGCCTCTGTTTTCCATTCAGTTAATCAAAAGGATTTGCTCAAATGGGATTGCACTGCTCCCCTTCGGTACTGCCTGTTTAACTGACCGTGGGGATGGAGGGCTGTTCATCTCTCCGAACGTTCTGGATCGTATCAGCCACCACCCAGCCCTTCCAAAGGGCAGGTTTAGCTGTTAATTAAGGCTGTTCCCAGAGCATAAACCCAGCTGGTGACAGAGCTCAGTAAATGCTGAACTGTGTGGAACATGCTGATGAGCTTCCCCTTGCAGAGTCAAATATATAAACTAGAGAGAGACAAAGGTGTCCAGTGTGCTCATGGCCAAAAGCCCTGAACTTGTAAAACCCACTGACTGCAGAGCATAATAATATTCTAGAATGGTTGTGCAAAAGACAGCTTTTCAGCAATTTTTCTGAAGCTGAAACATTTTTCAGTGTTTATATCATAACCAACTGCACTCCTGCTTCACCTTGCATGTGTAATGCATTTGCAACACCACTTTGTGTTCTTTGGCACTTGTGCATTGGTGCTCTTTATAAACAAGATGTTATTTATGGTCACTCCTGGGTATGAATGCAGCCTGTTAAAATTCCATGGGTGGAGAGTCTGGAAAAAAAATCCCAAACAGAAAAACTAGAGATAAGATAACAAAATCTCTTTTGACCATGTATTCTTGTTTTGGTCTTTGCTGCAGTTAGCTGCACTTTAATGCAGCCACCAGTAAGGAAAGATGAAGTTTCCATTTAAAACCTCAAAATTACTAAAAAATTCTTTATAAGAGAGTAACATTTCAAACCAGAAAAGCAGAGTATACGTGAAGTTTGATTTTCTTGTATATTGGTTCTTGCATTCTGTGTAGAAGATTTTCAAACAGCTTGTCACCTTCAATAACTACTTGTGTTGCTTTCTGCTGCTAAGTTTTCTGCAGGTATTGCCAAGTTTGCTTCATTCTCTGTATAAAAATAGCTCATTTACACTGTGCTTTATTTTAGATATAACATAACTCAGTGAGAAGACCAAAAAATGCTGAAATTGTCTGGTGCAATCTGTGGCTGGAGTTACACAGTCCATTGCTAACAGGATGTTCTCTTTGGGTCAGCAGCTGTTGGCCTGATAAAGAATTGGGAAATCAAATGACACAAAACATGCTCAGACTCCTGCATTTCCTTGTGCAAGCACTCAATACCCCAGATTCTGCATCCTGATTATTTTTCTCCTTTAGAAGCTGTTGTGTCACCATTTTTGTGCAGACAGAAGCACCAAAACTAAATCTGGGAAAAACCATTGAACTGGTATTTTTCTGGCTCTCCTTGGGTGCCCCCCTGAGCTGTGACCCTGTCTGTACACAAGCACATCCAGAGTAATTCCATATATCTTCTGTTTTCCTGCACTTCCAGTACTTCTCACACATGTGATGCTTCCTCATAAAATTCCCCTCAGCAGAAAGCAGTGGATGGAGTAACCTTTCAGCCTTTCTGAGTGCTCAGGGAAAGCAATCTATAACTTGCACCCATGAATTACCAGTTAAATATTATTTGTGCTTCCCTTCTTACGATGTTTCTCAGTCTTTACAAACACTCTGGGAGCTGGAGCACACGAATAGCCCTATTCCCGTAGGTTTGCACTCTGCTTTTCGTGACCTGGAGTGAAACATCGCAAATAAATACAGCAGGACTTTGGTAAATGCTTCCTGTTTTGCTGGGCTGTGGTGTCTGGAATACCCACCGAGCTCCAAGGGCTGGTGTGCCCTTACAGGATAGTCGTAAACAGATTATTTCATCTGTCCACAGCAACAGGGGTTTGTTTGGATGAAAAAAAGCTTCTTTTAGAAATGCAGTTGTTTAGTTTCTTCCCTGTCTCCCTACAGAATATTACCCCAACTGTGAGGTGGTGTTCATGGGGATGGCAAACATCCATTCCATCCGGAAGAGCTTTCAGTCCCTGCGTCTGCTCTGCACACAAATGCCAGATCCAGGAAAGTAAGTGGATTTTTGGGCCTTGGGTGACGTGTTTCTGCAGCCACCTTCTTCTGCTGCTGGTCTGAAAACTGAAATTCCGTGGGTGATAATGCTAGGCTGTATGTTTTTGTTTCCATGGGGGTAATTGGTTTACTCTGATTGAAGTAAACCTAGAGAATTAGTTGTGAAATGATAGTGCAGCCTTGGATATTGATACCAGATATTGCTGCTTCTGGGGACCTCCTAAACACTCACACTTAGGTTGACATGCTATTCCCAGCTCTTTGATATTCACATCTTGGAAAATTCTGGCTGTGTTCCACGTTTCCCTCATTTATAGTGTCATTTCAAGAGAAGATTTCAAAGCCCTCCAGTGCTATGGGGTAACTACCCTGTAGTGGCCCATCATCTTCTGAGCTTGGGTCTTCACTGGGACACTGGAGTTGCCACAGTCCTGTTTTCCCTCCCACTTCCCTGTTTCGAAAATGCTGCTGAAGCCTTCCATGGTCTCAAAGTCGATCCAGATCTTCAGCTTATCCCAGAGATTGGCAGTTCCTTGGGTAGACAGTGTGGCTTTGTTACTCCACCCCCAGAAAGTGTTAACAAGACATAAATGAAAACTGCTCACGTATGACACAGCTTATTAAAACAGCAGCTTTGCCGTGGTAAATTCAGAGATCCAAACCTGAGAAGCATTTTAAAAGAGCAAAAACTGTCTTCCCTCGTTTTCCTCTAGTTGGCTGTCAGCTCTGGAGAGCACCAAGTGGCTGCAGCACTTGTCAGTGCTCCTCAAGTCGGCGCTGCTGGTGGTTCACGCTGTGGACCGCGACCAGCGGCCGGTGCTGGTGCACTGCTCCGACGGCTGGGACCGCACCCCCCAGATTGTGGCGCTGGCCAAGCTGCTGCTAGACCCCTACTACAGGACCACAGAGGTGGGTGACCCCCCTGGAGAGTTCTGGGGAGCTCAGGGCCTTGGCTGAGCTAACCTGTCTGTAAATTATTGCAGTTCTTTCCGCAGCCGAAGGCACTGAAGCTGGCAGGAGTTAACCACCCAGGTGTAGGCACAGTCTGCAACTGAGACATTACATTCCCTTTGCTGTAACTGCACAGTCATGGTCTATGCTTGCCCACATTTACCTCAGGAATACGCAGTACAAAGCGCTGCAGCTGCAGTTTCCATTGCCCCACTGCAGGTTCTCAGCCAAGCGCTCAGACAAAGCCTTGCTCTTTGCTGGATTTCCCAAGTGCATAGCTTTCCACTTTCACATTTTCCCTCTCCTCTCTCAGTTCTATTTCTCCTGTTTTTTTCAGCCTGAATTTTTCCCCCATCACTTTGCAGCACTGTGGGACATGTTCTGGCTGGGTTCCATCTGCCAGCCCACGGGCAAGATGCCTTTGTTGTCCAGAACAGAACTCTGTGTCTGAACACTGCTGTGAGCTGCTGCTTAAAGCCTCACTCACACAAGGACCAGAGACTTGAGCTGCAGCAAAGCCTTTTGGATGGAAGTGTGGAAACTTCTTGGATCTTTTTTCACATGAGTTCCACAAGCTGGTATCCACCAGGGCAAAACATGCTGCTCTGGCCTGGCACAGAGCACTCCTGCTCTGGCACAGAACCTCCTCCTGGTGCTCCAAGGAGTGCTGTCCCTCCTGTGCAGAGTTCTGCTGTGCACACTTTGTGCCTTCCTTGTCATCCAGAGGAAACCATGAACTGCAGCTGTCTGTATTGGGATCAGAAATGTTGAAAATGAGTCTTCAGCATTGCTACGTTTCACATTTCTCAGCTGTCAGCCATTATTTTGGCTCTGATCACAGCCTTTGACTCTACCATTTTCCTTTCCTCTAAGAACCCAAACCTTCCTGCCCTGTGATGGATTTCAGGTCCTGTTAGACAAGGTGTCACATTCAGCTGCTCAGCCAGGCACTGTTTGGGAATGTCTTTGCCCTTTTCATCTTCATGAGAAATCACTCAAGTGAACCTCTAATCAGCCTTGTGACTGGTGTAAACCAGACAAGCACCTGCTCCCCCTGGGCTTGGATATCCTGCTGTGGATTGTTTGCTTTTATAACAGACAGATCTGCCCATCATTTTGAAGGGAAGGCTTTCAAATGTCCTGTTCAAATGCTGGGTACCCTGATCCAGATGGATTTGATCAAGGTGAAGTTCCTGCTCGCCCCTGCCTGGAGAGATAGGGCTCATATCAGGATCCTCCCTGCCAGTCACTGAGGACTTAATCTGCCTTGTTCCCTTTCCTGTTCATGTAGTTTGGGAATCCATATCTGTCCCAATTTCATTTCAGAGCACAGAGGCACTAAAGCAGCAAAGAGAAGTAATGAGCCCAGTGCTGAAGGGAAATAAGAGAGTGAGGGCACAGCAGTAAAGTGATTCCCACGAGTCTCAGGCCATCTTAGAAAACTGAGCCAAAGGAAAGCAGCAATTCTTCATCTGTCCTTTCGTTCCTACAGGGTTTCCAGGTGCTGGTGGAGACAGAGTGGCTGGATTTTGGCCACAAGTTTGCAGATCGCTGTGGCCATGGGGAGAACTCGGATGACCTGAACGAGCGCTGCCCGGTGTTTCTGCAGTGGCTGGACTGTGTCCATCAGCTCCAGAGGCAGTTCCCTTGCTCTTTCGAGTTTAACGAAGCATTCCTTGTAAGTTGGGAGTTTTATAGACTCTTCCAAACCAGTGCTGGCATCCACAGAGCCTGGGGGGATGATCTTCCCACCTGTCTGTGACATCCTGGAGGTGTCCAAGGCCAGGCTGGATGGGGCTTGGAGCAACCTGGGCTAGTGGAAGGTGTCCCTGCCCATGGCAGAGGATGGAATGAGATGAGCTTTGAGGTCCCTTCCAACCCAAACCATTCCCTAAGCATGATAAAGGTAATGGCAAAGCTGCCCAGGTACAGCAGACAAAATTATTTGTATATTCCATGGGGTCTGTTCACTCTTAAAACAGACTCTTTCTTTAGACTTAAGGAAATTATATTAATTAAATATTCTCATCTAAGAGGTATAAAACATCCACACAGCATGAAAAAAATCATCCTTACTGGCAATACAAACCTCCCTCTGCTCGGATCATGTTCTGACTTGGTAACTCCTCCTCTAAGAACAACCTGCTCCATTCATTTTTTTTCCATTTCTTTGCTGAAAATGAAAATGAACTTTTTCAGTTTCTGTGCTGAAAGGATGTAGGAGCTGTATTTATCTTCTCTGGAAGCAGACAGCTCTCCCATTAGGAATTCACCCAGGATGGTCAGAGTCAGTCCCAGGTGTCTGGGGAAGTGGCAGTCACGGACTGCAGGAGCAGTAATCTGAGGAGTAAAAGTTTTTATGAAGTGCCTGATCCACTGAGAGATTTAAGGCACATTCCTGTGATTGTGGCTGACTTGAATTACCACTTGCCAGCTCAGCCATGTCACCGAGTCCGTGGACGGTCCCAGCGTAACTCAGTTGTGAAATTAGATACAACAGGTAGTAACTGGCTTCACTTCACACTGCTGATCTCCAGGGGCTGGGAGAGAACATTCCCGTCGTGTTCTGGCCTTTTTAGAGTAGCCCCTTGATTTTTCAGGGTATTGAACTACTTGTCTTCATTTAAATGTCTGAATAATCCTAAGGAAGTCATTTATATGCCCCAAGTTAAGCTCACACTAAGCCATTTTGTTAGGCTGGGCCTACAGCACTGAGTGGTGATTAATGATCAGCCTTTCTGGGGTGCATTAATGTTTTGTAGCACGGGAATCGTGGTTTTCTGCTTTGCCCGTCCTGCAGGGCAGGGAGTTTGAATCAACATGACCTTTATACTTGTTTATGAACAAATATTTTGTCTTTCCAGGTTATATTTTTTCCTGAATTTTTTTTAGTTATGATTTTCAAAGATTCCACTCCACTTGCATTCCTCTGCAATTGCTTTGTGAGGAGGTATGCAAAAAATGCCCTGTGTCTCCTGTCAGCCCTGGCAAGGGAGGTTGGCCCTGCAGAGGGGGGGTGAAGCTGATCTCCTGTGCCACCTGTGACACGTCTGAATTGCTCTGTGCAGGTGAAATTGGTGCAGCACACCTACTCCTGCCTCTTTGGAACATTCCTGTGCAACAATGCGAAGGAGAGAGGAGAGAAACACACTCAGGAACGGACCTGCTCCGTCTGGTCTTTGCTGCGGGCAGCAAACAAAGCCTTCAAAAACCTGCTCTACTCCTCCCAGTCGGAGTCTGTATGTATCCCCCACCCCCTGCAGGGAGAGCCCTGGGGCTCCCAGCTACAGCCCCCACGAGGAGGGGGGACCCTGAGGAAACACCCCAACAGTGGGACACGAGGAACGGGGGTTCAGCCACAACTGAGGCTGTGGCAGCCCCATCCCTGTAAGGGTTCAGAGGCAGGATGGGGCTTGGAGCAACCTGGTCTATTGGAAGGTGTCCCTGCCCATGACAGGGGATAGAATTGGATGATCTTTAAGTTCCCTTCCCACTCAAACCATTCTGGGGTTCTCTGAACTGTCACCATGAGCAGAGAGGTGTTTCCAGATGGGTGAGCTCAGCTCTCCCCACGGACATTCACCTTGGAACACTCAGCTCAGGCTGATGTTTCAAGTCTTGTGTTAATTTTGCTGATATTTGAGGAATGTCAAATGCCACCTCAGAAATTTCTCCGTGCTGGAAATGTGTTTTCTGTAACCAAATATTTTACTGTATTTTTTGTAGCAGAAAACATTTCAGTGTTTGATAAATAGACCTCTCTAGAGAACTAAGCTGTGTCAGAGGAGTGACAGAAAATTGCCTGCAAACCTAGACACTGTGTCTAAATTCATCTTAAAGCTAAACAGAGGAAGTAGCTCAGATTATTTGCTGTACCTTTGTCTCAATACCTTCACGTTTTCAGTCTGGCTGCTCCATGGTAAGAGCTCACTGAGTGTTCTGGGGAGGGGCTCAGAGTTTCCTCGTTGTGTGCCTGATCCAGGGTGATGTGAGGCATTGAGGGGTGCAGAGCAAGGCCAGGTGAACACATAGTCACCAAGTGACATCATGGGTAGGACTGCAAAGCCTTATATAAATGTTTAAGCCCTTTTTATTCATGAATGTATGAGATGTCATAAACCAAACTGTAAGGACTGTGCAGAGGGTTTGCATATGAAAGATGTGGCTTTTATTTGTTCCTTAGAGTAAAATTAAACCCTGGCTAAGTAGGAGAGAGTTTTATGCCCACGTTGGTTCTGAGAAGATGAATTTTCCCTCCTGGCCATATATGCCCAGGCTGTGGCCCTGCAGAGCTCTGGGCTGTCACAGCCAAGCCCTCCAAGCCTTGGCGTACTGGGAATGCTGAGGCAGAGCAGGCAAACACAGCCTGGGGGGATGTTTAAAGCTGTGGATGCATCTAAATTTCCCTGAAAATGCCAGCAGGTGTGCCCAGGAGGGGTGTAGAGGGCTCCTACAGCAGGATGAGTGGACAGGGCTGTCCTTGGGCTGCCCTCAGGGACGTGGCCCCTTTTCTCAGGAAAGACAACACTGTGCTAACAAGGAGACTCTTTCAGTGTGGGGGAGTTTTGGTGTTTTCCTGTCTTGGGTTTATCTTTCTGTGGTTTTACTTCAGGCTTTAAAAGGTGCCTCTGATGCAGCCACATCTTTTACAAAGCCAAAGTTGAAGAGCAGCAGCCACCCCACAGCCCTTCCCTGCTCAGTGCCAGGGAAACCTGACTGTTCCTAGAATCACAGCATCCCCTGAGTGGGAAGGGACCCACGAGGATCACGGAATCCAACTCCTGGCCCTGCACAGACACCCTCAGAGCGTTGTCCAAACCCTCCTGGAGCTCTGGCAGCCTTGGGGCCGTGCCCACTGCCCTGGGGAGCCTGGTCAGTGCCCAACCAGCCTCTGGGGGCACAGACTGTTCTCTACCATTTCCTGCTTTTCCACAGGGAACCTGCTTGGAGAAGAGTGGAATTGCTAGAGTGAGCCCAGGTGCTTTTAAATGGAATCATAAAGCATATTCCGCAATCAAGGAATCCCTTTTAAGAGCAAGCTGCCTCTTCCAAGTATTTTTGCTTGTACTGAGTTAGTACATGTGAGTGCCTTCTTTAGAGCCAGGATGGGCTGTGGTGGATTTGGGCCTGTGGAAGAGTCCAGCTCCCTTTGGCAGAGTGTAAGACAGCACGTGAGGAAACCTCGGCGCTGACAGTGGGCCACTGAATTCCACAGCAGTTTAAATTGCTCAGGAGTGCTGTGAAGGTGTAGATTCACAGAGAGCACAGTGCAGGAGTTCGTTCAGGACGAGCTGAAGGCCATCAGTGTTCTGTCTCTGCCTCTGCCAGAAAAGATCACTCTAGACCCAAGTGTGACTGATTAAATGCTATCATTGCTCGCTGTCACCCTCAGGGCTGAACTCCTCTGCCTGCTGGGAGCCAGCAGTTGACCCTTTCCTGTGTTGTGCCCCTCAGGTGCTGTACCCAGTGTGCCATGTGCGGAACTTAATGCTCTGGAGTGCTGTTTACCTGCCCTGCTCGTCCCCCTCCACGCCCGCCGACGACTCCTGTGCCCCGTACCCTGTGCCAGGCTCTAGCCCTGAAGAGCAGCCTCTGGGCAGGTGAGCCTAGAGCCCAGAAATCCCTCCCGTAAAGTAAGATCAACAGAGAATATTGTGGGATGTAAAAGGAGAATGTTTGTGGCGGGAGGGCAGGATTTCTCTCAGGTGGATTTGCGGGAATGTGGGACTGACCTGCCCCGGTGCAGTCTGTTGGTGTTCTGGGTTTGGAAGCTGTCACATTTCAGCGGTGATAATGTGGCAGAGAGAAGCTTGGCAAACAGAATTAAGCTTTGTGTGTCACATAGCCACATAGAATTCCTTATATCCTTGTGGGATATAAGCTTTCCTTTGGTTATCTTGAATTTGAGTTCTTTTTTTGGCGTTGCATAACTATTTCTTTGCTTTTCTGTACAATGGCTCCGAGCACATGTTAATTAGGAGGTGTGACCAGGCTGGAAGCATTTGGGCTTGGTGGTAAAGGGATTGTTCTGGGAATGTTTGAAGTGTGGTTGAGCATATTTTCCTGATGGCAAACAAAGGAAGTCCTGAAGCAGCTCTGCACTACAGATGGGCAGAACATGCTCCTGGATAATACTTCCCACAAGTCCATTACTGAACAGATTGTCACTGTCCTAATTGAGGGGGGAGCTTTTAAACCACAGTAGCTAAATGTTTAAAAAAACATCCCCTGACTGTGGACTGGGATTGTCTGTGCCTTTGCAGGCTACCAAAGACGAGATCCTTCGACAATCTGCCGACAGCCTGTGACAGCAGCATGCCTCCAGCCGCCCGCCGGAGCAGCGACCCCAGCCTCAACGAGAAGTGGCAGGAGCACCGCCGCTCCCTGGAGCTCAGCAGCCTCGGCCCCCCCGGCGACGAGCCCTTCGAGGGGGACAGCCTGGGCCGGCAGGGCAGGGCCCCCCTGGGCGCCGAGCTCTCTGTCGCAGCCGGGGTGGCAGAGGGGCAGATGGAGAACATCCTGCAGGAGGCCACGAAAGACGACGTTGGGCTGGAGGAGCACTTGAGGGGTGGCCTGGAGGCAGCAGGGAAGGGGGCTGAGGTGGCCCTGGATAAGGAGAAGAGAGCTGACAATCTGCGGGGGTACGTCGGTGAGCTCGGGGAAAAGGCCGAGGTGGACGTAGGTATCGTAAGGAACAATCCCACACCCGCCCCACACCCGCTTTCACAAGGTGCTTCTGAGCCCGGAGGACAACAGGACGAGCACAGCGATCCCGGCAGCGCTCTCCAGAAGGTACCTCAGGTGAGGGGGCTGCAGACTGTTCCTTTGGAGGTCTCCGCGCAGAACAACACGGAGGAAGAAGGCGCTGGGAAGCACGAAGAAGCAGAGAGCCCGTATGGCACCGCACAGGCCGGCCTGCCCTTCCCTCTGCCAGCCCCGCCCGAGGCAAGGACATCCAACATCGAAAGTTCCACAGAAACCTTAACGGAGACCGAAGCAAAGCCTGAGTTCCTGCCTAAGGGCCCGTGCCACAGAGCTCACCCCTTCGACAACAGCGCTGACGAGCTGTCCCGAACTCTGGAGAACAGGCCGGAGGGGGAGTGCATGATAGAGCTCCAAAAACTGGGAACAAGAGTGCACAGGACTTCTGGTAGCAGCACCACGCACCTCCCGATGCCTTCCCCTTGTGCCTTGCCCTTCGCGGAGCGGAAAGACGAGGTTGTGTGTAACGGGGAGCTGGAGCCCGAGAACAAGCTGGCGGAGAAGCCCGCGGGGCTCGTCCCCCCGAAACTCCCCGCCACCAACGGACACTGCGTGAACGGGGAGGACGGGCGGCTCAAGGCCTCGCTCAGCAGGCAGGTGTCTGCGGCCAGCTGCAGCTCTGCCCAGCTGCACCTGAGGAACTTGCAGCACAAGTGGGTGTTCAGCCCGCTGGGGAGGCCGGCGGGCGGCAGCCCCGACCAGCCCGCCCGCAGCCACCTGGACGACGACGGCATGCCCGTCTACAGCGACGTCATCCAGCAGCGCCTGCGCCAGATCGAGACGGGCCACCAGCAGGAGGTGGAGACCCTCAAGAAGCAGGTGCAGGAGCTGAAGAGCCGCCTGGAGAGCCAGTTCTTCAACAGCTCCCTGCGGCTCAACGGGGACTACGGCGACGAAGTGGTAAGTGAGCGGTACCTGCGCCGCGGCTGCAGCTCACCGGGTGCTCGGGGGGCATTTTTGGGCTGTTGCAGGCTTTTACAGAACTGTCCAGGTCATTCTGAAGAGGGCAAACGTGATAAATGGCAGTTATGACTAATATTTTCACCCAACTTCATTTTGACCACGAGTGGGCCCAAGGTTTATTTCGAGGTGGCAGCAGCTCTCATGTAACTGGACATACCTAAGCACCCTCACTGGCCTTAAGAAAACACACAAACACCTTCACTGGCCTTACTGAAAAACCCAAACACCTTCACTGGCCTTATTAAAAAACCCAAACACCTTCACTGGCCTTACTAAAAAACCCAAACACCTCTTTTACTGTTGTTTTCATGTGGAGCAAAGACATTTTCCTGAGGCTGTGACTGTGCTGTTTTTGGGACAGTAGCATGGGATGATCCCTTGGTGCTTTGCAGGTTCAGGTGGTGCTCTGTGAGCTCAAACCCATCAGGTTCACACCATCCCTTTCAGATGGCCAGGATGCTCCAGGCTCAGTAACTGGAATAAATTTCTGGAATTCTGAACTTAACTGGCATAAATTAACTGAGCTTTCATGCGGCCTTATGTCAACAAGGGTTTTTTCCTCAAAAAATTATATTTTAAGGGAGCTCTTAATCTATTTGTGCTTCTACTTGGAAGCATTTAAAGTTGTAAAAGTTGGGACTTTTGTAGGGAATTGTACCTTCCTGTGGGTTTGAGCACTTGCCCGTAATTCCTGAGGCTGACGCAACACCCATCAGAAATTTCCCTTTCCCACGTGGTTTATACGCCTGCAACATTAAAAAAAACAAATATTTATCGGGGGTTCGTCGAATTGGTTGTTGTTTAGAAGTGGCAGAGGTGCTGGATAGTCCCAGGTACGTTTGTTGTGAAAAATCCTCGGAGCCCTCTTGGCTCTTCCTGTTGGAGACACAGCTCAGCGTGCTCCGTTGGGCTCAGTGTCACAGCAGAAAGGTTGGATTCCCCGGATAAATTGGGTGCTTTGGCTTAATTCATTCTGCTCCCACTTTTAAGGGCCTTCAGAAGCTGCAGCGCAGGGCTGGCAGTGCCTCCAGAAAATTCCCTGGTTTTGAGAACCTGATCTCCACCTTCTGTTTGTGCCTCAGCTTGGGAGTTGCAGGTTTTCTTCTGGAGCTCCAGGAATGCCTATTTCTCAGGCACAAAAAGACATTAACTCAAGATTTCTTCCTGTTTTACTGTATTTTAGGGGCTGGCTGAATTTTAAATCTGTTAAAATCCACCTCTACCTGGATAGACTATATTAAGGAAGCATTATTCCCCCAAACCTATATGTAGAATATATATCTTTCAAATTCTGAGTTTCCCATATGCAATTTGGCTTGTATTCTCCAGAATCTTTGCCAACAAAAGGATATGTGCATTACTAATTTTACTTTTGAAAGTGAAACAACCTTGGAAAGGAAACAGGACCCTGGAATTGGAGCCACAGAGAGCAGGTTCTGGTTAATCACCCAAAGCTTTGCCAGAACTTTGCGCTAACACAGCAGAAACTGGATTTTAAATCCACTCTGCCTCACATCCTCCTGTCACCAGAGGGGCAGACACTGACCTGTCAGGCATTCCGGGTGTTACTTGGTTGGAAGCAGGGATTTGGGAAGGTTCTGTTCAGCTGTGTTTGTTTGCCAACAGACGTCTATCCCCGACTCGGAAAGCAATCTGGATCAGAACTGCTTGTCTCGCTGCAGCACAGAGATTTTCTCTGAAGCCAGCTGGGAGCAGGTGGATAAACAGGACACAGAGGTACAGACTAAATCCCTGTGAATCACTCCTTTTGGGATAATTGATGTTCAAATTATCCTCTGGCCTTTGGCCGTGTGTCACTTCTTGGGAACTCTTTTCCTTGTGTTCCGCTCGTCTCACCTGACAGTACCTGTGCCTATGAGCCCTCTGCTTCACAGACTGGGAGCTGGGGAAGGGGGGAGTAGGAAAGGAGCCTCAGGTGGACACGTGCTTGGGGGATGTCTGCCTTTAGCTGAAGGGAATTGGACTTTCTGGCTTGATTTGTGCCTGTCTGAGGGGAATCCAGCGTCTCTGTTCTCACAGGTCTGTGTCTGCTCCTGTTGCCAGCCCTGACCTTGTGCTCTTACAGCAGAACAAGCACCTTCCTCGGGGTGCTTGGCTTTGCCTTCGGGAGCACAAAGAGGATGGGTGTGTTTCCCTTGCCCCCTCCCTGAGCCCTGTCTGTGTCTGCTGTCCCCAGGTGACGCGGTGGCTCCCGGACCACCTGGCCGCTCACTGCTACGGCTGCGACAGTGCCTTCTGGCTCGCCAGCAGGAAACACCACTGCAGGTACCGGAGCACCAGGGGGAGGGACACCTGCTCCTGCTCCCCTCACACCTGCCAGGGGCTTCCTTTGGACACACTCCTCTCCCAGGGAGGGCTGGCAGAGCAGGGCTGTGCTGCCGGAGGAGCCGAGCGCCTGGAACAGAACAGTTCCTCCTGCTCAGCTCCACTTCAGGCACAGGAGATACATAAAAGCCACATTTGGTATCTGTTCCACCTCAGCCAAAACAGATCCCACCTTTTTCCCTCAGACTGGATTTGGAGGCAGCTGGCTGTTTAGATTTATAAAAAATACAGCTTTGTCATCTTAGCATTCAGTAATTCGATGTATGAGTTACATGAAATATAGGAATAGCAACTTCTTCCCACTGCTGGTTGTAAACCTGCTCCTCTCCTTCTCTAACCATCTCCCCTCTTCATTAACTTGCTCCTACAGAGTCTGAAAGGAACACCTATGTGAGCTCAAAGTTTTCTGGATTATTCTTTGCCATACATGTTGCCACAGAGGCTGCAGCAGCTCAGGCAGCAGCAGGGCCTTAATGAAGAGCAGGAGGCAGAGGCCACGTGGTCAAAGCCAGAGAATCTCCAGTTTCTAAGTTCTATTTCAAATAAATTCCCATTCCTGGTTTTTGGACATGCAAAAACTATTACAGGAACCAGCATTTAAATAAATGGCAGTTACCACATTCTGCTGCTCTGTTGCTTTTTGAGGTTGGAAAGAGTTCTGAGCATTATTTTTGGTTCATGTCTGGTTTATATTTTGCTCCAGTTAGTCTTGTAAAGCTGATCAAACCCAGGGAAGAACAAATAGAATCAGAATGATTTCCCCCCCCCCCGGGTCCACTGTGCTTGTGTAAATTTATATCACGAGGCTGTTCCCTAGGCCTGGGCTTGGGAGAATTCCCAGAGCCTGGATACACACAGGGCACCCCAACACCACGAGGAGTTAAAATGGACTCAGGGTTTCACGTGGCTGCACATCTCCCTGGAGAGTCTCTGTCTGTTCAGCTTTGCCATGTCCAGTGACCAGAGAGCACCAGGAGTGCCTCCCCAGTAAACACCTACAACCCCTGCCCTGGGAGTGGAAAGGAACTGAACCACAGTGTGAGGCCTTGAGCAGGATAAAACCTTCCAGCTCCCCTGGTTGCCACTGTCTGCTCCCTCTGCCTGTTCCCTGAGCTCTCTCTCCCCCTGCAGGGACCCTGACCGAGTTGATCAGCTCTGGTGAGCATTTCCAGCAGCCTCTGCCCCTTGTCCGTCTGCCTTTCCTGGGTGACTTCTCCCAACTAACTCGGGCTGTTCCCCCTCTTTGTTTCTCACTTGCCTTCAAATCACCAGAACTAAGGTGGGGGTGTTTGGATCCGTGTGAACAGGCCTCTCTCCTCACAAAGAGGCTTTCAGGACTTGGCTTTTGGGAGCTTGAACGGGATGTGTCTCACACTAACACTCACTGTCAGCCCATGTGTGTGACAGGGAATGCTGCACTGCTCACTGGGAGAACACTGCCCTGCAACTTTTATCCATTTATTTTTGATCCTTCCCTTTTTTGCCATATTTTTGGGAGAGGTCCATGTGTTATCAAACAGTTCTAACATTCTGTCATAGTGAGTTGACAAAAACCTGCCACTTGTTTTAGAAAGACTGAAAATTCCACGGCAGGAGCTGTTCAAGGGTCAGGATCACCAAACTGGATGAACACCTGGCATTTGGGGGAGTGGGATTTTCAGTCCCCCTTCCTCTAATGAGCAAGATCCCTTTTCCAGCCAGTTCTTTAACATCTCATTGTAATCCCTGGAGCGAAGCAGGGGACCACCAGGATGGAAGGATGAGCTGTCTGGAGCTTCCCAAAGCTCAGGAGAGCACTTACAGAGCACCATTATCTGGGATAAAACAACAAAACCCAAGCATATGTCAGGAAGCTGTTGAGCTCCAACAAAGAGATACTTGTTTTAATCCCTCTGGTTCTCTTTTCCATCATCCATCAGCAGAGAGCTGCTGCAGGATAATCATTCCTTGGGCAGTGAAGTGGGGCTGTGGGAGCTGCTTCGCCACAGGGTTTTGCTGTGGGACACCTCAGGGGCTGTTCCCACTCCCGTGGGTATTCCTGACAGGGGTTTCTAACAGGACTAGAGGCTGGTCCCCGTGCCAGGGTTCCAGCTCCGAGCCTCGGAGCCGCTGTGCAGAACTGAGGAAATGAGTCCACTGAAGTGGGAAATGGAATTTCTCTGCTCCCTCTCTCCCCATCTCCCCAATCTCCTCTCTTGGCAAGGAAGGATTAGTTGGAGCTGCTGGGTGTCAGCAGAATTCCCTGGCAGCCTCTTGGCAGCAGCAAATCTCCAGCACAGAACAAGAAGGGCACCAAATCCTGATGCCAAGGAGTTAATGGGAAGGGCAGCTGTGAAATCCAGGCCCCGGGAGTGCTGCTCCCAGCTCCTTGTAGGAGTTGATGAGTTTGGAGGGCAGGGCTCAGGCTGTGAGGGGGTGCAGGAGGAGGGATGGCCTGGGCTGTAACCATCCCCAGCGAGGTGCATGTGCTGGTGTGGCTCCGCCAGCTCCCGGGAATGCCGAGTGCCCGCCTGCCCCGTGCATGGAACGCCCGCCTGCCTGCCCGCCCCGGCCTTTGCATGGTCCTTGTTGGCTCAGTTTCCTGGATGCAGGAGTGTGGGACTGCTGGAGTTGCTGTGGGGGCAGTGGGGGGGTTGCACTGACTGAAATGAGGTTTGGTGTTTCCATCTGTCCCAGCTTGGAGCAGAGTCCTGGCTCCTCCCAGCACGGCCCCTTCCTGTTGTGACCCAGGGCTGGAGCCGGGCTGTGAGAGGACCACAGCCCCACAGTGCCCACGGCCTCCTGCAGGAAGGGCTGTGCTGGCTCCAGCTCAGCCCCTCTCAGCCCCTGCTCCAGCGTGGTGGTGACACCATCCCTGCCTGGGAGTGTTCCTCTGCAGCACATCCAGCCTGAGAGTGTTTCCAGGCCAGGCTGGACGGGGCCTGGAGCAACCTGGATAGTGGAATGTGTCCCTGCCCACAGCAGGAGGTGGGATGAGAAGGGCTTTAAGTAGGTCCTTCCCATCCAAACCATTCCATGATGACATGGCAGAGAGCTGACTCATTGCAGAGGAGTTTAATGAGATGCAATCCCACACTGTCCCTACCTCCAAGCTCCTGCCTGTGTCCATTCCTGGGTGTCTGCTCCGACTGGAGAAGGGATCGGTGCAGATGTTGGAGCTGTCCCTGCCCGTGCCCCGGCCCAGAGTCTCTCCAATGTCTCCAGGGCCAACCCCATCACAGCACTGGGAATATTTCATTTTACAACTTTATCAAACTGCTTCTAATCTCCCCTTTTCTGTTTCTCCTCTGTTCCCGACACAAGGAATTGCGGGAACGTGTTCTGCTCCAGTTGCTGTAACCAGAAGGTGCCCGTTCCCAGCCAGCAGCTCTTCGAGCCCAGCAGAGTCTGCAAGTCCTGCTACAGCAGCCTCCACCCCGGCAGCTCCAGCCTGGACCTCGAACTGGACAAGCCCATCACTGCCACGTCCAACTGAATTCCCGGCCCGGGAGCGGTGGGGGAGCAGCCGAGCCGGCCCTTCCCCCCGACAGGCGGGTCCCGAGGGCCTAGGCTGGGAGGCTGCGCTGTGGAGGTCGGGCTGGGACGTGGCTGGGCGGGACGGACGTCGAGGACGCGCCGCTGGATTGTGGGAGTCTCCTTTTCCAGCTCTTCCCCTTCCCTGCCTGTCCTGTCCGTGTGTCCGTGTGTGTGTGTATATATAATAATATATATATGTTTGTTTGTTTGCGGGAGGCTGTGGAGGTGGGAAGGGGCTGGGCCAGAGCCAGGATCCTGGGGTTTGGGAGCAGGGAGCAGAGGGAACCGGGCCAGCCAACTGCAGAGCCTCCAGAGCTGGAGCCTCCAGGGCTTTCAATCACTCCTGTTATTCCAAACCCAAAACTGCTGTTTGGGAACCTGTTGCTGCTACAAGAGGTGGGAATGTGCTTCCCAAGAGAGCCCTCTCCCTTTCTGTTCTCACAGGGGCTGCCCCAGGGGCTCACTCGGATCCCCTGCACACACAGTCCCTGAGGTTTGAGCCCTTGGAACGGGAACACCTGGACTTTTGGCTCAGGAGTGTTGGTGGGGAGTGAGATGGTGTCACACCAGGCTTCTCCAAAGGTCTGTCCATGCAATCCACAATTCAAATCCGAGTGGGACAGGAGCAGATCTTTGTCTTGTCCCTGCCCCCTCCGTGGGAGGTTCCCTGTGGGAGCAGAGCTTTGCCAAGGTCAGCCCCAGGCCCTGGTGGGTCACACTCGCACTTTACTGAGACTCCAGACCGATGGAAGGCACCGGGACCCGCTGGAGTCTCCGGGCTCGGTCCGTGGGGAGTGCACTGGTGCTTGGCATCCTCCTGGGATGTTCCTCCTTTCCCAGGCTGTGTTCAGTGTACCCCAGATAGGAAAAACCTGCCTGAGGATCTTACAACAATCCAAAATACATCATGGATTCCCCTTCTTCCTTCTGCCCCAATCCCAGTCACCTCACTGAAGTGTGATTCTCCCGAGTATCTGTTTGTAACTCAGCTGTAGGTGCTCATCCCCTTCCCATAGATCCCATAAATCCTGCTTAGTGCAATCTGGCAGAGGAAGTGTAGATCCTGCTCACAGTGTATTCCTTAGGCAAAGTCCCAACTGCTCTGTGATATTCCCAACAATCCTGCTGGAATATTTGAGAGCTCGAGATACAGCAGCTCAAAATCTAAGAAACCTGGGGAAAGGAGCGTTTCCCTTCCCTGGAATGTCACAATCACATCATCCAAAGGAGGGTCACACGGATAAACCGTCTGGCAGAGCTCGGTGGATCTGAGGGAGGGGCCCGGATAGTTGGACTGTGCCCTGCCCACCCCGAGGATCCAGCAGGAATGAATGTCCAGGAAGGAGGAGGCTGCGTCTTTTTGGGAATGGGCACCGGGAACAGACGGAGCATCTTGGGATCTCCCTGGCACGGGTTTAGAAAAAGCTACAAGGAGGGAAAGGCGAGGCTGAGGTGGGTTCTCCAGCCGAGGGGTGTTCAGGAATTGTTCCTGACCCAGCAGCGGGTGCTGGATCGGAGGCTCAGGTGTGGGAGCGGGAGGAGGGGAATGTCTGGCTCCTCCCGGGAATGGGGAGGGGGCAAGGCCGGGGTGGGTGTCGTTCCACCCTCGTGTGGGCTTGGGGTGCAGGATGAGCCGGAGCCTCTGCAGCTCCTGGTGCTGGGAGGGCTGGGATGTACAGTGTGAATAAATGCTTGCGGCTCTTTAGGCTTTTTTGGATCGATGAAGCACTTTTTTTATTAATATTATTTTTCTTTGTATGTAAAGGAGGAAGCGTCTCTCTCTCTCCGTAGCTGTGTACAGAAATAACCCTTCTCTCCACAAGAGAGTAAAGTGCTCCTATATTTTTCATTTTTGTCAAAAGCGAGAAGTAAATACTTTAGAATTGTTAAATATATAAATAAAAGTGAAAATAAAGTTTAGACTTTTGCATGGGAGCATTTGCTAACACACTTTCTAATTTTTTTATTTTGCTTCCCTGTCCCTCGGAGGGGACGTGGTGGAGGTTCAGTGGGAGCACCGAGGCCTTGGAAAAGGAGCAGCAGCCGCTGCCTCTGGCTTTGTGTTCCAGGCTGTGTCTTCGCAGGGAACAACAAACTGATGCTCCTAAACCTAGAAGAAAAAATAAATCTTAAGCTTGGTTTTCCCGCTCCCAGGGGCTGAGGAACTGTGGAACAACCTCCTTGGGCAAGAGGGGATTTGGGGGAGTCACAAACAGCGGCTGCAGAACGGAGCCCCAGAGGGATTGTGGGGACAGCGGAGGGCCCACCCCTCGCTGACCGGGGAGGTGGCACCAGGGTCATTTAAGAGTTGTGATCTCACACCTGGGCAGTGCTCAGTGATCACACCTGAGTGGTGCGGGGGAGGGGGGGCAGTTATAGCGTGGAAAACCTGCTGCCCTTTGATGGGGAAGGGGAAGGAGGTGTTGGGAACGGCTCTGCTGCGCTGGGAGGGCTGTTGGGATGGGACAGAGCCCACCCTGGGACAGAGTTCTGAGGTGTTGGGGGGCTGCAAAAGGCAGCAGCCACGTGCAGGAGGCTGAGCAGGTTCAGAGGCCGTTGAACAGGTGGGTGTGCGGGTGTGTTATTATGGTCAGTCTGTAACTGCCCCTCGAATCGACCTGGAAGTGTCCAGGGTCAGGTTGGAAGGGGCTTGGAACAACCTGGGTTAGTGGAAGGTGTCCCTGCCCATGGCAGGGGGTGGAATGGGATGAGCTTTAAGGCCCCTTCCAAGCCAAACCTTTCCATGGTTCTATAATGGCTTTCCAATAAATACTCTTCATTCCCTTCACTGCACATACAAAGGAAGCCCTTTGGTGCTGGGACTGGTTAATGGGATTTGTGTGATTCCAGGGAAGCTCTGCCTGGCTCAGCCTGGGATCCCTGTGCCAGGACACAGAGAGCCCATGGAGCCTCCCTTGCTGCATCCCACTGGAACTGCTCCGCTGCTCTTCCCTGGAGGCAGCGTTTGTCACTTGTGTCCTCCTGGATCTGCCTGTTTGGCTTCAGGGAAATGCTGGACAGCTCCTTCCCCCTCTTCCTGCTCAGTCTCCTGGCTGCTGCAGCACTTCCCAGCTATAAATTCCAGCTGCCTTTGGCCTACCAGTGCTTTTGTTCTGTTATTAGCAACATTTTAATTAAAACTTTGTAGGTTTAATTGCCCTTATAGGGCAATCCCAAGCAGGTCAACTGGCGGGCTGAGGGAGGAGAAGCACACAGTCAGCATTTAGGTGGAGAATTACTGGATTTCAATCCAAGACTTATGCAGAATTTATGTCAGGATGGATTGCAGCATCACTGGGACATGTGCATAGGGAATTAATCGGCTTTCTGGACGCCACAGAGAATTAAAATCTTTTTTTTCTTCAAAAAGCAGCAGTTCCTGAGGAGGTCAAGGTAGGAAGGGCTGTCTGACCCTTGGAGTCACGGTGGGTGCCAGGGGCTGTCCTGGGAGCAAACCCCACCCTGGGCAGGTGCCAGGGTGGAAGCCCACGGTTAGCCCTGGAAAGCAAGAGGGTTAACAGGGGAAAATGGTGTTTTTCTGCCTTTAATAAGCTTCAGATAGTTTTCAGTTTGGTTTTGGTTGGTTTTCTTCACAAAGAACAGCAGTGGCACTTGAAGAGCTGCTGCCTCCAGTCATTGTCTGGCTTTGATGGCTTGGGCTTTGCCTAAATCATGATGAAAACGTTCCAGCATCTTGGAGTGACTCCCAGGGCTGTGTCTGTGTCAGGAAACGGCCCAAAGCTGGGGATTTCAGCCTGGGCAAGCGGGGGTCACTCCTGAAGGATTTGCTTTGGCCCTTGGTGGAACATCCCCACCACGCCTGGAATTTGCAGCTACCTGAGGATTTTGGGAGGGATTTCTTGGATTTCAGCCCACCTTCTGTGTGTGGTGGGGCTGTGGGGCCTCAGAGCCGGCTGCCTCTGTGCCCCAGGGTGCTGTCCCCGTGCCCCAGGGCTCTGTCCCCATATACCAGGGCGCTGTCCTGCAGCGCTGCCCCGGCCCTGTAGCTGCCAGACCCCGACTCCGTGGCCACTGGACACAGCTCCTGGTTGCACCACCTGCAAGGAGAGAGGGAACGGTCTGTGCCAGCCCTGGGACACCCACAGGGCTCACACAGGGCTGGTGTCCCCCTGAGCTGTGCCTGGGTCAGATCCCATCACTGCAGGAATGGGGATATCCCTGGGCTGAGGGCCCAGCCCAGAGTGCCACTTGTCTCCACCTGGGAATTGTGTCTGGCTGTGGCTGGGGTGGGATCACTCTGGGGGGCAGAGCAAAGCCTCCCACATCGCTCCTGGCACCATCCCGGGTGGGCAGGGCTGGGCAGGGCTGGGCCTACCTGAGGGCAGCGCAGGTGTCTGTGGAGGAGGCGCCAGGCCGGGCTGCGTGTTCCATCAAAAGAGCTCCTGTGGAAGAGCAGGACAGGTCAGCATTCCCAGGATCATGCCAGAACTGCCCAGGACTCGGGAAAAGCAACTGGTGGTTATTTCTCAGGCTGAGCTGCTTCAGTGGGAAAGGTGAGGACTGAGCTTTAAAGCTCCACCCTTGATCCAGGTGTGACCCAGGTGTCTAGGACTGACTCCCAGCCCTTTCCTGGTCTGAAATCCATCAGCACAAGAAAGATGTGGAGCTGCTGGAGAGAGTCCAGAGGAGGCCACGGAGATGCTCCCAGGGCTGGAGCCCCTCTGCTCTGGAGCCAGG
>JAWWES010000037.1:1100363-1180187 GCA_035583135.1 Lophotriccus pileatus | reverse complement strand
GGGTGGGGAGGCCCTGGCACAGGTTGCCCAGAGAAGCTGTGGCTGCCCCTGGATCCCTGCAAGTGTCCAAGGCCAGGCTGGACAGGGCTTGGAGCAATCCGGGCTAGTGGAAGGTGGAACGAGAGCTTTAAGAGCTTTAAGATCCCTTCCAATCCAAACCTTCCCACAACTCTGTGATTCCTGCCTTTCCCCACCTGTGTAGATCCGTGCCAGGCTGTAGGAGAAGTCTCTGGCTGCCAGCTCCATGGTCACGGTGGGCTCTGATCCCGCTTTCTCCAGGAACTGCGTGAGGCTGTCCACGGCTTCCCGCACCCGCTGCGCGGCCGGGGCCAGCCCAGCAGTGCCCGACACCAGCTCCAGCTTCTTCTGCAACAACAACCACAGGGAAAACTCCAGTGCATATTCCAGTGCATTTGCCTCTGGCAAGGGAAGAGGCTGGTGGGAGCCTGCATATATGCCCAGCACTGACAACCAGCTCAGATCCCGGTGGTGCCACTGGCAGTGCCCAGGGGAGCAGCAGCAGGGAAGGGGATGTGTCCAAGAGGAGGCTCCCTTGCCGTGGGAATGGAGAATTCCTGTGACCAGCCCCAGGATGTTGCTGTTTCCATCCTGGCTTCCCAGCTGGATATGGGGACCAGCTCTCACCCCCAGCTCTCTCCAATTGCCCTGGGACAAGAGGAAATGGCCTCAAGTTGCACCACGGGAGGTTTAGGTTGGATATTGGGAAAATTCCTTCACTGGAAGGTTGTCCAGTCCTGGCACAGCTGCCCAGGGCAGGGGTGGAGTCCCCATCCCTGCAGGGATTTAAAAGCACTGTGGATGTGGCACTTGGGGACATGGGTCAGCGGTGGCCTTGGCAGTGCTGGGGGATGGTTGGACTCAATGATCTCAGAGGGCTTTTCCATCCTAAGACATTCCATGATTCTGATGCACCTCAGGCATTCAGCTGTGCCTCAAAGCCCAAAGAATTCCAAGCCCATGGAATGATAATGAGGTGGTTTAAAGGAGCTTGTTGCTGATGAGGATCAGAGACCCCAAAGGCATCAGCATATTCCCAGCAGGTTGGGTGGAAGCCAGAGCAGAGACAGCACGTGCTCCTGTCAGCACCTCCTGCTCGTGGCTGGGGCACCAGCACACAGCTGGGAAGTTTACACACCTGGAAACACAGAGCAGGAATATGAAAGCATCAGTATAACCTTAGCGGAGCAAAAAGACCCTGTGTTGTCTTTGCCCTCCAATTTTACACTTTTTCTTCTGTTCAGACTGAACTTATTCCTTTCCTAACCAAAAGCTCCCTCTGGAAGATCATGCTGGGTTTTTTCCATGTCCTCCCTGCATTTGGGAGTGAGAGGCTGGGAGTTGCTCCAGGGGTGATGCTCGAGGCAGGAGCAGCTCCTGCTCTCTCTCCTGCATGTTGCTCTGCTCCAGCTCCAGGGTGTGACCGGGGGGAGGCACAGACATCACTGCCCTGCTTGCACTGCTCTTTTCTGTCTGAAATCATCAGCAAAAGAGCTTCAGAGCTCCAGTGTTTCCGATTCCTTCTGTTTTCACTGAGGAATTTTAAGATGCTGCTCATTTGTTTGCTCTCCATCAAAAAACGTGGTCAGCATGGTTTTTCTTACAAGACTAATCATGAGTATCTAAAAATACAGCGACAGGAAGAACATCCCAGGCAGGGCTGAAAGCACCATCTTGTGTTGATGCTTTAGGCAGACACAGCCCAACATCAGTAACCTCCTTGTTTCCTGCTGCCTGAAAATTGGGGCTGTGCTCTGAAAAGGATCTGCACACATTACCACGTGTCTCAGGTTGTGTGGCTGATTTCCAGCCTGAGTTACAGCCCTACACAGACACCCTGGAGGCAGGAGCTGACTCTGAGCCCTGCACGATGCACAGAGGGCTGGAGTTCAGACCCTGTCCTGGGATGTGCCCGAATTTCACCTGAAGTGACTCAAATGCAATAATCAGCAAACTTCCCAGAGCTACTTTAGAGGCACTTTTTGGATTATAATTGAATTCTAAAGTACACCCAAGGCTCTGGCTCAAAATTCCAGCTAATAAAATTTTAGTACAATGTGAAATGACTGGGCCTGTGCAGCATCCACCTGACACTCCCTCCTTGGTGGAGCTGCAATCCAGGACGTGCCCTGGGCTGATCTCCCAGCGTGGGCAGCAGGGCAGGGGGGAGTCTGCCCCTCTGCCCCCTCAGGGGAGACCCCCCTCATGAGTTTTGAGGTCCCTTCCCACCCAACCCATTCCAGGATTCCATCCCTGTCTCTCACAATCACTCTTCATGCCATGTGTTCTCCTCAGACTTTCCAGCCTAATAACCTCTGAATTAAAAACTCACCTGTGTATTGAAAACACCAAAAAAAATCAGCTTTTCACAATCTCATTGCACAAGGATGAGGAAATTCTATGTATTTCCTGAGGGTAATTACAACACTGGGCTCCTGCTCCTGCTCACAACACCAGCACTGGCCACCCCACCACCAGTAGAGGCTCCTGACCCGGGATCAAAGCAAAAACATGTGGCAGAGGGGCCAGGGGGGATGTCAACCTTGATCCAACCTTCAGAGGAACAACTGCTGTGCAATACTAATGCTGCTCCCTGCAAAGCAGTCTGACACCAGGCACAAATCCTGCACACTGAGAGCCTTGATGGACAAACATAAAGTACATTGTACTTGGTTTGTGTGCATCAATAAAAAGGAAATGGATTGAGGCAGTTAAAATCCCTTTATGACGGGCTGAATTATTTCCTTGCTAGACAGGAATGGGAGGGCAGAGAATGGCAAATCTAGAGAGACAGCAATGGAATTCCTCTGGCTCTTGCCATCTTTTCAGTGGGAATAAAAATAGACAGTCATAATGCAGTAGGTAGCTCTAGTGAGGTTCAATATTCAGCAGTCCTGTGGTGATTTTCCAGTTAAGGAACAAACCCACAAAATCATTTTGGATTCAAGAGGGTGACTCACATTAAAAACATATACTTATTTTGGTACCTGTCATGAGGGACTCTGACAATACCAAACTCTTCACTGCTGAGCTGAAAGTATCTGCACACAAGGATCCCCAGGACAAGCACTACCTGCATCCTGCTATTTAAGGGGCAGAATTGTAAGACACCTTTGGAATACTTGCCTAAAACTTTCAGTCTGGGCATATTCCCTTTAAATCTTAGTCAGGAGCAGGAGGCCCAAACAGGGCTCTGCGAAGGTGGGCAAATCAGGCTGAGCAGGGCTTCTGGTGTGGGCTCACCTGCACTGTGGACAGGAACACGGCCATCACCTGCCCCTGGCTCTTGGCAAGGGACCGCAGCACGTCGAGGGACAGGATATTGGTCGTTCCCTCCCATATGGACAGAACCTGTGGGGAAGAGGAGACTGTGCAAGAGCATGGAGGAGCCTTTGGAGTGACTGCAACAAAGACAGGGGAATGGGAGGAAACAAAGACAGGGAGCGGAGATAGGGGATATTAAGGAAATCTCCAGAAATGTCTTGCCTTACCATCAGAGAAGGGAGGGAGCTCAGCTCCATTACGGTGCTGGGGAACAACCCCAGCACCAGCAACACATCCCGTGCCCTCCCTGGGAATGTTTGGGCTCAGCAGGAAGGCAGTGAGGGAAGAGCTGCCACGCCTGGAGTGAGCCTGGGAGGACTGTGTTCGCCCTGGAGTAGGTGTTTAGCAGGGAAGCAGAGTGCACTGCAGGGGACCAGGGCACACACACAGCAGCTTCTCCTGCTGCTCTCACCAGAGTATCCCGGAGGATGACTGGCACGCCGGTGTCCTCCATGTAACCTTGGCCCCCAAAGCTCTCCATCCCCTCCACAGCCACAGCAGTAGCCTGCAAAATGCAGAGCTGGCATGAGCCCCAGTGCACAAGGGGAAAACCAAACCTCTCACAGCAGTTCCTATGGGGATGAGTTGACTGGGTCCTGCTGACTTCCTGAGGCAGTTTACATGCAGGAGGAGAAGCTGGGGAATGAAGACTGAGAGAGGCCCTGCAGGAGCAGCCAGGCCTTGGGAGACGATCCCAGGAGAGTCTGTCTCAACACAGTCCTTCCTAGGCAAGGTACCTGTGGTGTGCTTGGTACATGGGAGCGTGTGTCTCTAGCCCAGGACAGTCCTTCAGCTTCTGTGTATGTAAGCTGAGGGCCATGAGCAGAGGACAGATCCCTGAAGTTAAGGCTAATGTTAAGCTCTTAACATCTACTCTTCTATTTATTCATAGTGAATGATATTCTCTGTGGCTCTGTGCCCACCTTGGACATGGGAAGCCCCAGCAGCATTCCTGTGGCACTTGGAGCACTTCTCAGCAGCGCTGGCTCTCTCTGTCCCCATCAGATGGCTCAGGTGAGAGCAAAGGAACAAAGTCCAGCCTCCAGAGCAGTGCCTGCTGCAGGTCCTGCTGGCATTGCCCCCTCTCTCGCTGCCCTTCGTGTTGGCTGTGTTAGTCAGTCCTCTTTCCAGCTCTGTGGTTGTCCATGAGCCACACAGCCCCTTCCCAGGCTAATCAAAGTGCCTGTTCCATACCTGCTTCCCCGTGTACAGTTTGGCCACGGGGATCAGCAGCCTCAGGAGCAGCTGGTCCTGCTCACTGGCCAGGTTGGTTTCTGCCAGGCCGAGCAGGCGAACGACCTCCATGAGCAGCAGAAACGCCCCTCGCCACTGCACCTGCGAGCAGAGAACAAGGGGTGTCACTGGCAGGGATCTGGGACGAGGGCTGATTCCAAGAGTCCATGCTGAGCTGCCATGGGACTGCCTCGAGGGGAAAATGCCACCCCTGCCTGCACACACCCACAGCTTCAGAGACAGAGACCTCCTACCAGACAAGGCACAAAGCACAGAATATCAAAGGTGCTCTGGGGCTGCTGCTCTTGGCCACTGCAATCCAGTATGAGGAAAGGGGCAATGCCACTCCACCAGGACTGCTTGAGCCTTAGTAAAGCTCCTACCAGTCATCCAGGCCACAAATCCACATCCTTTCCAAGGGTAAGGACATATGATGGTCAGTCTCTGAGCACCAGGAGCTGCAGGGTCTGTGACAGATTTCTTGCTGAGTAACTTCCCTGGCAAGATGTGATTTGGGAAGCATCAGGATATGGAGCTCTGCAGCTCCTCTGCATAAAGATGTGCTGTGAGACTGTATAGGATCTCCCCTTTCTTTCTGGCCACAGGGCAGGAGAAGCTGAAGTTATGTTTGACAGATGTTGACCACTTTCCCTCTTCCCCAGCTCGCAAGAGTATTCTTAAACGCTGTTTAGAGCCCATCTCCTGGTGCATGAGCTACCAGGGAAGGTGGGTGAGTCTGTACCACTCATGGACACGAGTTTAGTAACTGCAGTTCAGGTGACTGTGGTGTCAGGCCTGGACTCTGATGCTAACGCCCAGTTTCAGAGGTCGTGGCTCATCACAGCAGGGGCACCCATGAGCTTTGGAATTCCACTCAGGAGAGCTCCCAGGTAACTGTTTAGGATAACCTGAAGTCCAGCAGAGAAGCTAGGTCTATCATAAGATCAAATCCCACTAGAATATGGCAACTCCCCCTCACTGCATACACCTTGTTGCAGCAGGAGCAGCCTCCTACCTCCGACTGCTGCACACAGGCAGGCTGGCTGTGCTCATTTCCAGCAGAGCAGCTGTGCCCTCTTTTTTTCCCACCAGGATCAGCTTGGCCCCCAACAGCCTCACCTCCATCCGGGCTATGGTCTGCACGTGTAGGGGATGGTCCTTGAGGAGCTTCCCAAAGGCCACCCTCCTGCGGGCATAGTCCCTGCTCAGGCTGATCATCCTAGAGGGAACACAGACAGAACACTGTCAGACCTTCCACTTCGGAGCATTCCCTTCCAGCCAACCCCACCAGAAGAATCCTGCTCAGCTGTATCCCCCAGCCTGGGTCACCCCCAACCTCCTCCAGCACTGCTGCCCTCCAGACCTGTCCCACAAAGGCATTAGATGTCACTCAGCGCAACGCCGAGCATTGCAAAGTCCCCTTGTCCTGCCAGGCTGCTCCTTCAGCTCTGGGGGGATCCATGCTGCCTTCACCTTCTCATGGAAGCTACTGCACCAATGACATTGTGGATCCGAGTGATGTTCAGCATGTTGGAGATGGAGGCCACTCCACGACCCTCTGCAGAGATCTGAAACAGCCAGGAACAAAGGCTGGTGTGAGCCCTTCACACTGCCCTGAGTGGGGATGGACACTGAAGGGAAAGCGGTGCCAACAGACAGATGGACTGTCCACGCCAGTCCTGTCTGACCTCAGGCACCTCAGTGCTTTCAAATACGGCTGTCCCACGTGAATCAAGTCTGTGGCACAGTGTGGCTGCTCCATCCCTGCAAGTGTTCAAGGCCAGGTTGGATAGAGCTCTGAGCAACCTGGTCCAGTGGAAGGGGACCCTGGCCCCACGACAGGGAGTGAATGAGATGAGCTTTAAGGCCCAAACCAAACCATCCAGGGATTCTATGATTCCATGACCAGGGAGGTGGCACGATCAGTTCTGGTCCCTGTTGCTCGCTCTCCCTGCACATTACACAAAGTGTCCCTCAGCTGGCTCAGTGCATCTGGATTAGGGAAATGACCAGCCTAAAATGACTTTATTTTCTTCCCTCCCATCTTTTCCTGAGCTCTTCTCAGCCACACAGTCCCACTGGTGAACAGCCAGATGCCAGGATGGAAGGGGAGAGCTTTTCCAGTTCTGAAACCCCCAGGAGTGTGTGCTGTGCCAGGCCAGCCCAGTGCCCAGGGGAGGGTGAACCCCTACTCACCAGCTCTGCTCTGGCTCCCTGCAGCCACAGCTCTGCCGTTGCCATTTGTCTGGTGCCCAGCTTGTCTTTGAGCCGTTGCACCTGGATGTTGTTCAGCTTCCCCTTCTCATCTCGAACCCTCAGGAAGAACAGAGACAGGCCCCTGGAACCCTGGGGACACTGAAAGGCACACAGTGAGGATTTAATTATGATGAAACAAGGAAGAAAGAGAATGTCCCTGCTCCTTCAGCTGGCTCTGCCATCCAACAGAACTGGTTTACCTGTCCTTCAGCATCTGCTATCCTGGCCAGGGTTAATGTCACATCAGAGTCAGCAGCTGATGTAAACCACTTAAAGCCATAGAGACGATAGGTACCATCCGGCTGCCTCCTGGCCACGGTCTCGGTGCCGTTACCTGAAACAGAGGGGAACATTTCTTGGCCTTATGGGACCTTCTGCATCAATCAGTGCTGCTTTTTCAGTTTAAGCAGCAGTTCTTTTAAGCCACCTCTTGCTATGATGATGGAGCATGGGTGAGCTTTTAATCTCTTTCACTGACTCTCGATAAAAAATGCAGCGTGTATAATCCAGTGCCTACAGTTCTTCAGGGGCTGAGCACAATAAGGGTTCTATGGATCTGGGAACCCTGCAGTGATGTACATCTTTCACTTCACAGCTGATCCTTTCACTGCTTCCAGCAGAAAACCAACTGCAGCTTCATCACACTCCCCTTCCACAGTTCTGCCTCTGCAGCAGAGCTCTAAGGTTCCATAGCCCATTATTAATGTTAGTACGCAAATAACTAATGTTATGAATAACTAACATTAGTCAAGGAATAAAAGTTGAAGGCCAAAGATGCTTTCTCAGTCCCAGCTGGGATGGACTCGACTGTGTGGCTCAATGTTTAGATTATAGAGCTAGAGATCTGTGTGTTACCTGTGCAAGGAGCACAGGTTTGTGCCTGCTCGTGTGTTCCACTTGCACCAGTGGACAGAAGGTGGGCATTTTCTTGGTTAAAAAGCTGAGCTATGCAGAGGATTCCTAAACAAGCTCCCTGGCTTTGTAAGCTCCCCACACCCTTCATTTTCTCAGTTCTCACTGCCACATCTGTCTCCCACCTCAGGGCACGTACCGACATCCGAGCCGCCCCTGCGCTCCGTCATCCACTGGCCAGAGGTCCAGAACTTCTTGGGGTCACGGGATGTCAGACGGGCAAAAGCACTTTTCAGAGATCCAGGAACGCCCAGCGACTGTTTGGGGGGAGGGAAAAGAAGCTGAGATGACCATGACACAGTAGATGAAACCAGACAGATGCTTTGACTGCCCCTGGTGTGTCCCAGGCTCAGACCAGAGGGTTTGGAAGCAGGTGGGGGTCCTGCACTGTGGAGCATCTGCGGGTGCTGCAGAGAGCCTGTGAACCAGCCAGCTCCTGCCTGGCTGCTGCAGCACTGTGCTCACAGAAGGTGTTCCCTGTGTTACAAAGGGGAGTGCTGAGCATCCCCACCCTCCTCAGATCTCAGCACCACCGGACATCTGGACAGAGAGCTCCCAAAACAGCCCTTGTGCCAGATATCAGCATATGTTCATGTACACTGGATGTCACCAGCTGGGAAGAGGTAAATGCCTTGGGCTGGTTTCATTTTTGTTGAATTAAAATGCCCAGTTAGATACTTAAAGGATATTTTACTCTGAATCCTACGCAGCTACTGAGGCAGTGCAAAGGGTGTCACCAAGATACAGAGCCAAATATCCCAACTGGGAAAGTCTTGGTGGCTTGGTGAATTTACACCAGGTATGGATCTTGCCCAGTATATCTGTCACTCCACACAAGGAATGGGAAAACAAATTATCTTGTAGTAAAAACATCATAGGATCATGGAATGGCTTGGGTGGGAAGGGATCTTAAAGCCCATCTTGTTCTGGGTAGGGACACCTTCCACTAGCCCAGGTTGCTCCAAGCCCCATCCAACCTGGCCTTGGACACTTCCACTTGAGACACATTTCCAACTGCCTGCAGTGTCGCAGGTGTCACGTGCAGCAAAGGGCTGATTGTACTCAGTGCTGTAAGCAAACACAAAAGCTGGCGTGGGCACAGAGACTTTGTCACTAACAGACAAAGGCAGTGGGGGACGGAGCTGAGTCACAGAGCAAGCAAGGGCTGTGTCCAGAGCCAGATGGTGGATCAGTGCTCCTCCATCCTTGGCCGGTGTTCCCATCTCTAACCAGTGCTGCCAGGACGTGGGCTGTGCCCTCAGGGACCAGCTGAGCTCATACCTCAATGACTTTGGCTGCCCCATCAGTCATGGCCAGCGGACAGTTGAAACCTCCAGAGGAGGCTGAGAACAAGTACAGTTTGACAGCCTGGTACAGGCGGCTGAGAGAGAGAGAGAGAACAGACGGGTTACACAGCAGTGCAACAGCGGGAGGATAAAATATCTCGACTGGGAAGAGAGGGAAAAATACAGCCAGAGCAGGTGAGGATCAGACCACTCATTTCTGAGAGGGCAAAAACTGCTCCAGCCAGGAGGAGAGAAGAGAAAAAGCAGAGTTTCTCAGTCTCAGTGGGACTGCCAGCACCAGGCCAGCTGGTGCAGCTTTTAACAATAAGAAATGTGGGTTTGTCTCCATGGACTGGAACACAACAAAACTGCATGTGAAACCTCAGGTCTTTAGCTGCGTTAGCTGGAGCAGTGCAGGGAAACTGCCAGGCCCCACAATCAGGAAGGTGACATCAAAGAATATTATGATCAAGTGTGGGCCATTAGTTCTGGCCTATCACTGTTGAGGTGGAACATTGCAGTGGACAGACAGTGCTGCTGGGGACAGCGGGAGCTGGGCTGGTGTCCGGCCAGCATCTGTTACCCGTTACACAACCAGCTGAATAAACCTTGCCAAGAACAACCAGGAAGGCTCCGAGTCACTCCATTCTCCCCCAGTTACCTCCAGTTGGAGTATCTCCTCTCATAGGCCTCAGCAATCAGCCCCTCTTCTGCAGAGATCTCCTTCATCCTCCTCCAGGCCGAGCAGGTGTCGATGCGATCCACGCGCTGCCCCCAGGCGTCGAACTGCCGGAACACGGGCGAGTTCAACTCGCATTCCCATCCCAGAGGTTGGATCTTGGTGAGCAGGCGGTTTCCAAACCTCTCCAGGTCCTGATGCACCTCCTCCAGTACCTATGGAGCAACAAGAAGAGCCCTTCAGCGCAACCCTGGAAGGCAGGAGCCTTGGTCCCAGCTGGAAAGGCAGAGGACTGACCAAGCCGTCCTGCAGTGCCAGTGGTCTCTTGTCACTTGGCCCTTCCTGGCATTCTGTAACACAGCACAACAGCTTCTCCCTCAGCCTCTGCTGGCACAGCTGTGATCCACTGTCTCTTTTTCTCTTTTTGCCCTCAAAATCATTTTTTCAGTTACTTTTGGCAGCATGTCTGGATTTCACAAAAGGCAGAAGTGTTTTACTATCAGGGCTGAGGATGACACAGATGCACATGAGCAAGGGGGTTGGATGAGACGGTCTCCAGAGGTCCCTCAGCCACTCCATGATTTACTGCTGGAGAACAATGCCAGGGGAGGGCTGCCAAAACTGAAATGCCTTCATGTGCACAGGAAAACTTTCACTAGGCTTAGCAGTTACCTGCCTGTCAGGTTAGGAAAGGAGGGATGGAGCAATCATTTCAGCTTCAGCCTGGCAGGCAACATGTCTTGATTCAAATTCCCACCCTGCATCCAGCTTCCTACATGACCTTGGAGAAGAATTCATGTGCCCTTGTTTCCCCTGGGCTTGGCTGACCAGGACAGAGCAGTCTGTCCACAGCTAATGGAGGGAAACCAGCACACACCACAGAGGAGTGATTCATTCCAACCCCCTCACATTCCCGTTTCAAGGTGGCAGGAACTGCCTTCTGCAAGTGCTCTTCCCTCTCTGTGGAAAACATGAGTGAAGTTGCCCTGACTCAGAGATGATTAAAATCAGGCCAGTAGGACCCAACCTCCAGCACCGTTGGACCCTCATTAGCATAAACACATCCAAGACTGTACTGGGGCTCAGGGAAGCACCTGATTTGCTCCCATCAGACGAATGTTGTTTGCTGTTCTCTGCCCCTCGAGACAGACTCATTCCCTCCTCAATAAAGCAATCAAGGAGGTGAATGCCATACTCGCTGCACCTAAAACAGTGCAGTTATAAACCCCCTTAATTTGCTGTTGATGAAATACAAACACAGCTTCTTCCTTTCCTGCCCCCCCTGTATTGACCTTCCACTGAGCTGATCAGTGATTGATTCTCTCAGCTCTCTGACGTTCTGCATGTGTGATGAGGATCCAACACACACTGTCCAGGTGCTGCTCTGATAGTCTCCACCCTCAGACCAGCCAGTTTTCCTCCAGGTGAATGGTGAAATAGCGTTAAAAGTCACAAAACAAGCCCAAACCATGCACAGGAGCCTGTCAGCTGGTCCAGCTCACGCCGCAGCCCTGTTTGCTGTCAGAGCCCAGCTGGGAGCAGTGTGCACCTCCAGTGCTTATCAACTGAAGGTTGTTTACAAGGCATAACCCAGGAAACCAAAGTTCATGGACTTTGCTGATCCCTGAAGCACAGGAACCTTTGAACTGTTTACCTGGTATTTTTTTGTGGGCAGAAGAACATGAGCCTACCAGATAGATCTCTTGGTTTGAGTTCACACTGCAGGGAGCTTGTCCATATTTCCTAAAAACCCCAACTACCTTGCTGGGAGCTCATGCCCTGACCACACACAGCCTGACAAACCACTGCCTTGCCCAAATAAATGTGTTTATTGCCAAGGTGGAAGAATAAAATCAGAACTCCTGTGTTTGTGACTGGTGAGCATCACACACAGCAGTCTGGGTGCTCCAGAGAACAGACACTGGGATATGGAGAGGACATCTGTAAACCAGCAGGGGCAGGGCTGAGGCTGCTGGGTGTTCTCCTTCACCCCAATCTGTCCCTTGATGTTCCAGGCATGAATATATTAGAAATGTGCAAATTACTGCATATTAGAGGTGCAAACAGATGACCCTTATGTAAAGGACATACTTTCAGGCTGATCAACACCAGATATATCCTTCTTCACAACAACACTCAGAAAAAGCAGGTGCTTCATTCTGTGCTCTCCTGAAATTACCTTCAAACAAAGGAAGAAATCTTTTGTGGCGTTCCAGGAAAATTTCTGTGTTCGCCACTGAATAGTACAACAGGAATCAGCTTCCAGCGTGGTGCCTGCTCCGGTGGGACACCCAAAGCTTCGGGGGTTGCTGCCCTCTCGGCCAGGAAGGTGTTCCCACGGAGAGCCGGCTCCCAGCGCTGCAGACAGCAGCCGGGGCTCTCCCTTCCAGCGGCGAGGCAACACTGCCCCGCTGGGACCGAGAGCAGAAATGAAAGGGAGATGCTGCTCTGGGAGACTTCACAGCCGCTGTTCTCTCTTTGGGGAAGGAGTGGAGGCAGCTCTCAGCCTCGCTGAAACATAGCATTGATCCTTTTTAGGAGACGTGGATAGTGATTCTTCCAAAGGTGCAGATTAGGAGCAGGATCTTCACCATTGTTCAAGGGCATTGTCCTTTCCCATCTTCTCGTCTGGCAGGAAGGCCACGGTGGTGCTTAAAGAGGCCTCATTCCTGTCTTTAGGGATAGCTGTGACAAAAGCAAGCTCCCATTGCTTCCAACACACTCTTCCCACCCGGTGTCTGCAGGACATCGCAGACCTGGAGGGAAAGCAGAGGAAGGCAGAGCCTCACTGAAAGCCACGTTCTTCCCTCTGCTCACCCAGTGGCTTTAGAGGTCATTGCAGCTTCTGCTGCAATAAATCATGGAGAGCTGTCACTCTCTGCTCCATGAGAACGGGTCCCTGAAAAGTGGGAAACCATTGTGGACCTTGGGGTGTTGACAGAGGACAGGCAGTGAGGTGAGCTGCCTCCTCCCAGGGGTTCCTCAAGGACGAGCTCACAGCACAGAGACTCACAGTTCAGGGTATCACCCCACCACCTACACCCCTGAAACCTGTACAGGGTCCTCTCTGCCTGAAACCCAACCCAGAAATGCCACTGACCCGCGCTGAGACCAAGCAGACCCCAAGGGGCCTTTGTACCTGCTGAGCACTCAGCTAAGAACAGCCCCATTCCTTAAGAATTTCCTTAAAAGCCCCTCTTCCCGGGGAAAGAGAGGTGGAAGAGCACAGCAGAGGTTGGAGGCACCTTAGTTTTTTCCTTCTCTCTGAAATTCTGTTCTCCAGACGACCAGACAACAAATGCCTGCACCAACAATCCCACAACAGCATTGAAACACCCAGCCCAGTCCCAGGAGCCACTGAGCCACTTGCTGTTTATGTCGTGGCAATGTTTGTCACTCCTGCCCTCAAACATAATAAGTTTTAAGGAAAGCTGAGAAATTCCCCCCAGTTAAATGCTCAGAGGTTCAGAGAAGCATTCAATTCACAGGCTGAAACAGTGACTGGGCAGATCTGTGGTGGGTACGCACAGAACCACAAACATGCACGCCAGACCTTGGGAGGAAGGTGTGTTTTCAAGTAACTCCGAAGCAAAGTATCCTCCAAGTACTGGTTCCCAGTCCTGGGTTGCTCTTGGAAGAGGGTCTCCGTCGGTCTCCTCGCAAGGGGCATTTCCAGATCTTCTAACACTTGTTTCTCCTGCGGGCTGACCGGCTGCTCCTGCCCCACGGTCGTGCTGATTCCTTTAACACTCGGCGTTTGGCACCTGTCCCTGGGGCGAGGCAGAAAGTGACCCGACTGCCAGGGTTGGATGGTGGCACCGGATCTCCACCAGGGCAGGCGACAGGCAAACATGATTCAGCAGAGCCCTGAGCGTGTCACGCCAACAGCTCTCACCTACAGACCCTTCCTCGCCCGACGGCAGCACCAATCCTGGCTTGTTTGAGTGTTGGGAAGTTATTCTTGAAAAATCAATTCTGCATTCTCTCCTCCCTCTGGAAAGAGTTTTCCAGCAGCTGTTGTCAACTGAACTAGGGAAAAGGTCTTTGGAAAGAGACCAGAAAATGGCCTAGAAAAACACAAGCACTCCGGAAACAGAATGTTCTCCCTTCCTAGCTGGGCAAAGATTCATAACCCGTCAGAGCTGGGGGAACTGGGAAGGGGTGGGGTGAGGGGTGTGTTCTCACCTGAATTGCTTGGAATGATAATGGGGGAAAGACGAGAAGGAGAAAATACATTTCTTTATCTAAAAGACAACAAAATGCCTGGAAATGGGAAGAATTGGTTTAGGCAGGTTATTCTGTAAGCAAGACAGTGGGGAAACGGAGAAATCGCTCTTGCTTGGGTCAGAGTCAGGGTCAGGGCTCCGCCTCACGGCGCGCCCGCCCCCAGCACCGCCCCGGCCCGCGGGGACGGCGGCACCGCGCGAGGGCGGCCCGCGGAGCCGGGCGGGGCGGAGCAGGTACGGGAACCGCCCGGCCACACCGGGGGGACCGAGGGCGAGCCTCAGGGGGACCTCCAGCACCTCAAGTGCCTCATTACCTCAAGGGTGCCTCAGTATCTCAAGGTTGCTTCAGTATCTCAAGGTTGCCTCAGTACCTCAGGGGAACCTCCCGCGCCTCAGGGGTCCCTCAGCACCTCAGGAGCTCCCGTGCCTCAGGGAGTCCCTCCGCTCCTCACAGGGCTCCCCAGCGCCTCAGGGGGACCTCAGATGCCCCAGGGTGACACTCATCTGCCTCTGGGCTTGCCCCGTGCCTCAGAGGAAGCCCCCGCGCCTCAGAGGGACCTCAAGTTCCTCAGGGGGACCTTCCTCTACCTCTGGGTCTTCCCCCACTCTTCGGAGGGAACATGGCACCTCAGGGGGGTCACCGACCTCGCACGCCTCAGGGGTCCCTCAGTGTTTAAGGGTCCCTCAGTGTCTCAGGGGTCCCTCAGTGTCTCCAGGGTCTCCTGCACTTCAGCCCCAGTGCCTCGGAGGTGCCTCAGCCCCCCTGTGCCTCAGGGACCGCCAGTGCCTCGTGGCGGCGGCAGGTTCTGCCGTGTGAGGAGCAGGACCTGGCCCTGTGTGGGGCCTGGCCACTGAGAAAAACCCCCAGAGACACCCCTCAAAACAGACTTTGAACCCCATCTTTGGAGCCATGGCATCCTTTAGGGGCTGCAGTGCCTCACATTTCCAACACCAGGCATGAGGGGCAGGGCTGAGGGGGAAAAGTCCCACGAGGACGGGGTTTCCTGAGGATGAAGGTTGTTTTTTCCCATTTAATACTGATTTTCTGATATTTGGTGATAAACTGGCTGCAGAGTGGTTGAGCGTTGGAGTTCTAGGGTACCTTCTGTCTCCTCCAGTCCAGGTAAGACACTGATGCTGATGTCTTGTACCTGAACAGCCAGGCTGGAGTGGATCATCTCAGTCTAGATGATGTTTTCTCTGCAGTAAATCAGTATAAGTGTGGTATGGTTTAGAAAACATGTTTTCTTATCTCTTTGTTTCATTTAAATGAGCTTTATTTAGCTAATAACCTCAACGTCATAATAACACCTTTGTCTGCCTTGGTTGCATTCCAGTCCTGTTTGCGGTGCTTGGGTAAAAAAAAGCTACTTTGCTAAAATATTTAACACATTAAAAATTTTGCAGGTGTATATTTGTTTAAATATACTTTTATAGCCGTAATCTGTCCTCATTACTAAATGAAGCGCTAAATTTAGCATAAAAGCTGTCACCATGTTCCAATCAACATGTCTTAATGACTGCCAACAAATGGAAATGAGGCTTCCATGGAAAAAAAAGCACAAAAGGTACAAGTGCAGAACAGGGCTGGATCAGTTGAGTTAATAAAAGCCTGCTGCTGGCTGCATTAGGTCAGGATTTAAGTCAACCCGCCGTGTTTGTGCTATTATTTTAATTGTTACTGGGAATATCGACTGGCTGTGGACTCTGGCGACCTGTTGGTGGTGCTTCATGTCATTAACATCCCCTGTTAGTAACGAGATGTGGAGATCTCCCAGCGAGTCATTTTTCAAACCAGTAAACGCGTGCCTTGTTAATTCCAGCTAATGGAAGTTTTTAATCAGGGTGTCAGGTGGTGCTAAATCAAGCACCTCACCCAAGTGCGAAATGTGGAATGTCCACATTATTGCCTGTATCAATCAGCTTCCCATTCCCGTAAAAAGAATATTTTCCCCTTCAGTCCAGGCTTGTCTAACAGGCTTTCACTGATACAATTTGAACTTCTCTCTGGTTTTGTTGTTGGTTTTTTTTTTCCCCTTTCAAGGTGTCCCAGAAGAATCATTCCTTTATTCCGGCCAACACTGATGTTAGTGTGTTTCCTGCTTACCCTTGCTGAAATATTACCTACTATTGGCAGACCTCCAGTTCTTTCACATTCCCCCTTCGCAGTTTTTAATGGTTGTAGGAATTAACATTTGTGGTTTGGAATATGAGAAGTGCATTTTGAAGTGACTGACACCAAGTGCAGTTGTGGCTGTGAATTTCAAATGCTATCGATCGTTTGCCAGTGAACGGGGGAGTTTTCGTGCTCTGCACACTCAGTGCCATGGAGTATCCTTGGCTTGCTTTGCTTTAGCTGTCCTGGCTGGCAGCTAGCTTTCAGACCTGAATAACCTGAAGAATCTCATTCTTAGTTTAAGAAATATGAGAAACAGCAATAACTGTTTTTTTCCAGGTGTCTTGTATCTTCTTTATTTTTCAGGGTTTAGTTACAAGTGGAAGGCAGGTCTTTGAAATACAGGATGACTACTCAGCAGCTAGTCAGGCAAAAGAAAAAGTCCTCTAAGGTAAAAACCTTAAATTATGATGGTACTGACAACCTTAGCTTTCAGTTTGGGACCTGGCACGCCTGTGTCTGTGGAGGGAGGTGGGAACACTTTCTGCTGTCTGCACTGTTCTTAGTTGGATTGTTTCCAATTCAGTGAGAAACAGCGTGGGGCTCTGCTGTGGTTTGACTCAATAAATGTAGGCTCATTAGGTGTGCACCGAGCTTTATTAGCAGGAAGAACAGCAATAAACTAATAAAAGAACTTAATTTAGTGTACTGTCCGCTGCATTGTTCATGTTGACATCACACAGTGTGTATTTACAGTAGCTCCAGGTGCAGCCATGTGCTGTTTACAGCCCAAAGTTAAAATCACTCTGAAAGCCGGGGGTGTGCAGTGCTGGCAGCTCGGGCTGCTGTCAGAGCTCCCAGACAGCTGTGGCAGCAGCCTTGGGTACAGCAGTGAGTGCCACTCCAGCCCTGGCACTTGGGTGACTCTGCAATTACAGCCATACACTTTTTTTTTAGGGGTGGTTGTCTGGTGAGTGCCAGTGTTAATGGAGTGGAAGGGGTGAGAATGTGATAAAGGGGAGTGTGTGTCCAACCAGTGCAGGCTGCACCTGAATAATGATTTGTTGACCACTATCCTAAAAACATTTAATCCCACCCATCTTAGACACGATTCTTCCCTGTGCAACTTAAAGACCCAGAGAAATGTTACAATTACATTTTTAAGTTACCTTCTTTCCACCTGCTGTGAGTTGTTTCTAAGTACGGTCCTGTTTTCATACAATGGTGCTATTTTGGCCTTGCCCTCCTCTTGCAGGAGGCAATGCTGTTCCCTGATGTCATCACCACGGAGCAGCAGTCCCTGGTGCTGGTGCAGAGGCTCCTGGCCATCTCCGTGTCCTGTATCACCTACATGAGGGGGCTGTTCCCAGAGAGCTCCTACGGAACCCGCTACTTAGATGGTAACCCTGTTTGTGCTGAATTCTTGTTTCTGCTCACTCTCTTTTAGCTGTAATCTGCTTTATGTGTTGGCTTCTGGCTGCACACCTCTAAGTTCAGTTTGTTAGGGAGCTGGCCACAGGCCTTCTCAAGTCTGGGTGGAGACAGTGTTCCTGATAGAGAGCATGGAAGACAATCTAGAACTCCTGGCTTTTCTGTCAGTGTTTCTCTTGGTTTGTAGTCATTCCCTGGCATTGCCAGCCCTATGAGTGAGTGACAAGCCCTATGGGTGAGTGACACAGGAGAGTGACTTAAAAATCAGAACATTTTAAAAAATTAACTCTGATTATTGTGTTTTATTTTCCTTTGGAGTTTTGAGCCCTCAAGGTTAACATTGAGGCTCTCTTGTGAGACTGAAAGTGCATTTTCCATCTTGAATGCCTGGAAACACAGTAGAAGGAGCTGTGTGGAAAATCTTGACAGAAGTAGTTTACTCTGAGCACAGTCATTTACCTCATAGGGATGTTGGTGGAGTCTGAATGCAGAAGGGAAGGTGTTGTTAGGGAATGGTGGGATAGGATGGAGCGGAGAGGAGGAGGGAGGAGAGGATGGAGCTGCTGGTGTTTTGAAATTGAGCTGTAACTTCAGCTCTTCTTCCGGGAGAACCCTCCGAGCTGAGGAAAGCTCTGACATTTGCAAACACAGAAATGAGCTTGTGTCAGCCCACCTGGGACGCAGTGGAAACCCAGCATTTCCGCTCAGGAAGCACCTCCAGATAAAGCATTTTATCCAAAAAAGGGGGGGTGACTGGCTCAGTTTCAGTGTTTGCCCAAGAGCTGTGATAAGGATTGTAACTATGTGCTAAATCTGGTTTCGCAGACCTAGGTCTAAAAATTCTCCGAGAAGATAAAAGCTGTCTGGGATCATTGCAGATAGTCAAGTGGTAAGTGAGTAACAGTGAAACCAAGACAAGATTGTGCTGAGCAGGGAGACATCTGCCCCTGCATTCTTCTTCCTCCTGAATTGGAAAACATGGTGCCCGGTGGTGCTGCCGGTGCCAGGGGAGCTCCCACTGCTGCGGGGGGTGCTGGCCCTGCGTGAGCAGGACAGAATTAGCTGACCCAGAGATCATGTGAGTTCAAGGTCTGTGGAAGTGTTGGCTGCAGTGAGGTCATGGTCAGGCCCCAGAGCACACGCAGCAGCGGAGGTACAGAGAGAGGGTAAAGACAGTCATGAGATCAATCCTGTTGTTGTTTAGTCTTTTCTGGTTTCACTTTGATAGTGATTCTTGCACTTGTTTTTCAGTATGTGCAGTATTTTTTCTCCCTACGTGCCCCACAGCTTTTCTTCAGGATGTGTTCAAGAGTTGGCACGTTCCCAGCAAGCAGGAAAACTGACTTTGATGTGCTAAGGAGATACCTCGCTGCACATCCTTTGACTCCAAGAGCAAATATCTGGCTATTGCTACTTCAAATAATATTTACAGCTTTGAGAAAATCCATTGCTGTAAATTATGCATCAGATAACAAAGATTTACAAGACCAGACATGTTCAGATTCAGCTGAGCTCTGTACAAGGCTGATGGGAAAAGAGCCATCAGAGCTCTGACTGGGGAACTGGAACACAGCACTGAGCAGGGAGCCACTCAGAGCCAGCCTTTGGCCTCCAACCCTTGTCTTTGTCAGGATTCAAGTGGGCTCTGGGCTGACAGGATAATACCCCAGAGGTATAAACAATGCACAAATGCAGAAGGAAGGACAGTGCCTTCGGGGCTGACCTGAAAAGGACTGTACAAGCCCCAAATGTTGTTAGTTGTGTTGTCCTAATTCCAGAAAAAAATGCCCTTTAACCCGTATCTAATGAGCGTGTGTTTACAGATCAGGAGATAAATCCTGCTGGTTAGTATTAACATGGTTTTTTCCCTGGCAGGATTCAAGGTTGTTTTGATGCTTTGGAGAAGCAGTATGTAAGTTTTTCTTCACATTTTCTACTGGAGTTTCCTATTTCGTAAAGTATGGACAAAACTATCTTTCTGCTGTGTTTCTGTTACAATCTCTCATGCACACAACACACCTTTATGGCCACGGGACAGGGGGGAGACCCTGCCCCGAGTGTGAGATTTGGGATTTTATGCCTTGAGCCCAAGTATTGACCACTGTTGCTCTCTAGGCTCATCTGCCCTTGGTGTGGGGACTAATCTGCAGCCTGCAATGGATTTCCCTCAGTTCTGTGCTCTACATTTGTGTTCCCTAATGTCTGATAGAGGCACTGCCAGGCAGAGCTGAGATCTTGATCTCCTGCCCTGTTTTCTTGAGAGAGGTTCTGTGCTTTTGCTTTCCTTCATCTCCTTTCCCCTTCTGCTCATCCTCCCTAACCCTCCTGACTTTTTTTGGGCTCAGAATTTACTACTTTTTCTGGGAAAATAATTCATCAAGTGAGGTGTGTGACTGGTTCCAGGACAAAACCAGTAGCAAGAAATCATATTCCTTGCAGATTCTCACATAAAAACTGCTCTGCACAAGGAAAAAGCACCAGCTGCTGTCATCTCTGTCAGCAGTGCTCCTCAGCACAGCTCCTCCAGATCAGATGGAGTGCTGGTGGTTGTGGCACTGATGATCTGATGGGCTCTCGACGTCAGTACAACTGTCAGTGTGCACAGGGTAATTAACAATGTTGTGAACGCAGAGTAGTGCTCGATGACAGCTCTTGGAGATCCTTTGCTATTTATGAGAGGCATAAATTAATTGTTTGACAAGGATTAGGGAAAACCCGAGGTATTTAATGCGTATTTTAAGATTGTTTTCAAGGCAGTCCCATGTACATTTCCTTGCTGTAGCATAAATACCTTTGGGGAGTTTTGCAGAGGAGAGCAAATACTAGTCTTCAGTGGGGTTGGGTGCTTTTATAAAAGGGTTTAAAATCAGCATAGCCTTTGGGTATTTGTTTAAAAGGAGCCCCATGGGAGCAGGCTGAGTATGGAGCTGTTTTTTCTGGGAAACTGCAAGTAAAGCCAGGCGAACTGGCCACTAGGTGTTGCTGATGCTGTGCTGGGAAGTCTCTGCAAACCGGGTTTTAACTCCTCGTTTTTTGAGTGTATCTATTCCTTCCCCCTGTGTAGGCAGTTAGGTTTGATAGGACTTGCTTTTCCTTGCCCACTGAGGTTGGATTTTGATTATGTGTTTTGTTTTGCCTTTCCTTTCTCAGCTACACATCGCTGTCCTTGCAGTAAGTAAATGAATACAAAGTGGTTTTCTTTCCCCTCCCCTGCTTGACAGAGATACGGAGTCAAGGTTGTGTCAAATCATTTGTGCCTTTTTTAAGGAGAGGCCAGAATGTTTGTGATTTTTAATAGAGCTATGACCTTTATCAAATATGGTAAATATGAAGTTCAAGGCTGCATGGGGATGTTTTTCTCAGCATGTCACACTCCTGACTGAGGCCTCACATGCATCCTTAGACTCTGAGAAGCACTTCCATGTGATTCCTATCATGGAAGCTCTTCTTCCTTTCCCCCTGCAGAAGTGTCCTTATTAATCTGATCCTGGACTAACCACACACTGGTGGTTCCAAGGCAGCCATTGGCCCTGGCCCTCTGTAAAGCTCCAGAAGCTTTGCTCTGCATCTACTCTGTGCATCATCTGAGCAGTTAAATGTCAGTCAGTAGTTCCCTGTGAGGGTTGGAATGGGAATTAACCTCATTCCTCCACAATTGCACATGAATGTCTTCTACCTGTCTTTGAAGTGGTAAGTATTGCCTGCTGATAGAGGAAAGCTGTTTCTCAGCCATTCCTTTCTCTGATCCCACGCTAAAGATAGTCCAGTCTCTGCTGCAAACTGAAAATATCTTTGTTAGTCACTGGTTCAAGTTGTCCTGGGGAGAATGCCCTCACTGTGCTTTCTTGTAACAGATTTACACCAATCCCGAGGAACCGGAGGTAAGAAAGAGGCTTAATTAATCTTTGAGGCAACTGCAGCCATGGGTGAGTAGATCTGTATTCAGACTGGAGTCGTGGGCTGAAGTTCCACCCTGACGTAGCTGCTCGGTGACCCCGTTTCTGTCCCTGTGCCTTCACTCCAGAGTGCCAGCTCAGTGAGCCAGATTGGGATCAAACACCAGGCACCAGGCTGTGGGCCCACCAGGGCCTCAGGCAGGGGTGTCAGCAGGCAACTAATGGCCATGTTTGCACTTTTGGTTTAGTTTCCCAAAGAGAAAAAATGGGAAGTTCAAAATAGTTCATTTACAAATCACCTTTTTAACAGCCCTGGTGAAAAGAGCTGTGTTGTCGTGCAGAGAGGTGTAGTAGGACAGAAGTCAGAAATCCCTTCAGACCTGGATGGACGTGCTGTGTAGTGCCTGTCCGTGTCCTTTTGGTGTTCCCTGTTGTGTTTCTGTTTTGTTACGTCTGTCTGGGGGATACAGACTGGGGCTGTGATCCCTAGTGAGGGTCTGCATCCATGCTGGAGATCAGAGAACAGCTGTAGCCTCTTTGCACCTGAACCTGCTTCCAGTTCTGCTGTGTGTCACCTCAGCGTCTGGGGACAGGAGTTTAGTTGTGCCAAGGCTAGGATTTGTAAGGAAGGCTCAGACTTAAGGACACAGCTGAGCTCCTACTAATCAACCTCATTGTCTCCAGAAAAAGTGAATTATAGGCATGGAATTGGTCTACAATAGGTCCTTTCTCTTAGGGGGGAAGCTCTCTGTTCTTCCTAATTGTTTTATTCTTTAATCCTTTTAAATGGAAAATCATTCTGTTTTTTTATCTCCCTCAAAAAAACTCTGAGACCGGTGAAATTCAGCAACTGTTTCCCATGCAATATTGTTTGAATTTCCTTGTGGGAGAGTCCTCCAGACCTTTGTCTCCCTACAGAGCACTGGGCCAGACTTCCTTAGGGCACCGATCACCCATGCAGCTCCCAGTTTTCCTTAACAAGGGAGGGTTGGCTGGCCCTGGAGCCTCACTAGAGACTGAGGCTGGGCAGTCAGGCCCACGGAGGAAGTGGAAGGAGGAAGCAGGAAGTTTGTAATTTTGTTGTGATCCTTTCAGTGCTAGGTGAGCTGAGGTTGTTAAGAAAATTTGCCCGAGCCCGTGCAAGCAGTAATGGGGTTACTTGTCACCATGTCATTAAGTTTAATGCTGTGCTCTGGCAGAGAGTGTGAAAAGACTCTGCCAAGCTCAGGACACATCTTTACACTTGTTACTCAGAGTGACCCATCTTTGCTTTTCCCCTCTCTTGTTACCTCTCTAGGTAGTGACTGAACTGTACCAATTCAAATTCAAGTATAAAAAGAATGTGCCGCAGATGGACATCAGCAGGTAAAGGTGTGGGTTGGTTTCTCAGGGTCACACTGAAAACTGGTTAAGAAGCATTAAGGAGCTGCACTTTATGATTGCCCAGAGAAGCTGTGGCTGCCCCTGGATCTCTGGGAGTGTCCAAGGCCAGGCTGGATAAACTTGGAGCAACCTGGGCTAGGGGAAGATGTCCCTGCCCACGGCAGGGGGTGGAAGGAGCTGAGCTTTAAGGTCCCTTCCAACCCAACCCATCCTGTGATTCTGTGGTTCGAGCATGTCCAAGCTGCTGAGCAGCTGTAAATACCCTCAGAGCTGAGGATATTCACCTTGCAGGATATGACCTGCTGGGAGGATGAGTCGAAATGAGGTTATGTAGCATCATGAGGCCCTCAAAGGGCGCCCAAGCTGACAGTTGGTAACAGCAGTGCCTCATCAGGGGGGTGATAGAGAAACCAGCACAGTTCTTGGGCTTTAGCTGCTGTCTCAACTGATTCTTCCACTTTCACCACATGGCCTCCTGCTTTCAAAAGGTTTGATCCCTTTCCCCAGGATCCTGCACGCAGGGTTTTTTCCCTTGGACGTTTGCATGCATGTGTTCTGCCTGAGCAGCCCTGCGTGGGTGACCCGAGACAACTTTCGCTTGTGATGCCTGAGTTGATGTTGCAAAACGTGTGGCAGGAAGCAGCAGCTTTTTGCCTCCTTTGGGCACTCTCTGTTAGATATTTAAAGCTGTGCTTAGTAGGCCATAATCCCGTGGAGTTTCAAATAAATACTATCAAAGGCCGTTGGCTGCAACCAAAGCAAAAAAAAAAAAAATTGACCTGTTTTCAGTTTGTTCTGCAGTTGCTGTTGGTGAAATCTTTGGGCCTGGAAACCTGCCTGTACAGCAAGAGAGCTCTGCTGTTTTGTGTGCTTCTCAGGAAGCTTCTCCACAGCACTCCTGGAGCCTGCCTTTAGTTGATCTCTCTCAAAACACATCCAAATAATTTCTAGTATAAGGCAAAATGATCTTCTATTGGCAGAATCTGAATTATCTGAGTGTGGAGTGTCCTGCTGGCTGTGCTCTCTGTTTCTGCTCTGAAGCTGCTGTCCATTGTCCTCACTACTCTGAGGGGAAGAGGAGATTTGGGATTTGAAAGATAATAGATTAAAACCCCAAAGTACTTTGGGGTTTTAATCAGCCTTCCTCATTAGTTCCCAGAGATAAGGACAGGCCCCAAATGGAGCTTGGCATCCCTTGGAGTCCATCTTGCTCGCCAGGCAATCTTTGTGTTATGTTTGTATGTGCTCTGAGGCTCCAGAGCCCAGGGCACTGGATTCCTGGGCTCTGCTGTGTTTCCTCAGGGATTGGCAGTGCCCTGGCAGGCTCCTGCGTGTCCCTGCAGTCCTTAGTAATCCGGTGTTCTGGCACAGACCAGAGAATTGTGTCATCTTTGCTGTCATCTCCCTCGGCTGATAACACTGCCTTTTACACCTGCAGTGGTTGTTGTCATGTGCAAACTTGGAGTTAATAATTCCAGGAGAGATGTTTTGTGGGTTTGCATCATCACATCCGAGGGATAAGGGGAAATGTTCTCCTAAATGGTCTTTGCCTTATTTTAGATGGATTTTATAGGAATTCCTTGCCATAGATCCCAGTCCTTCCAAGGTTCAGTTCCTTCTGCTTTTTGACACACTCCTGCATCAAATTCACAGTGTTATTCCCATATTGAATCGGTCCTTGACCTGTTAATTCCTATGAAAGTCTCATTTCTTTTTTTCTTATGATCTTTCCCCTTGCCATTTCTGATGTGCTAATCCCACAGTTTGTAAAGGTGATGGATATTCCACCCTAGGCATTGCCAGCATTTCCCTCTTGCTTGCTGTCCATTTCTGAACATACAGGATTTAATCTAAGACCACAGTGCACGTCTAACACCGCAGAGTTTTGCTGTTGGCAGTTTGGAGTCTGCCAAACCATCCCCTGCATCTGTCAGCAGTTTGACTCGAGGATCTTAGAGGTCTTTTCCAACCTAAATGATCCCATAATCTGGGAAGTCAAGCCCCTGTTTTCATGATGAGCCAAGGAGCTTCAGCTGGAAGGGGGAATCTGTCCTGACACAGCTGTTCTTTGCTGTGGTTCAGTCAGATTCAGCCCTGGGATCCGCTGCTCCCTGGGGTCACTCACTGCTTTTGAAGCAGTTTGGGGTGATTGCCTTAGGGACCATCCAGCCAGTGTGTGGGGCCACCCACCCGTGTCAGGGGTCTTCCCAAAGACGTAATGAAGGAACCACACATTTGTATGGCCCCTTCTCATTGAAAGTTAAGGAAGTTCAGGTCCCTTAGTCACACAGTGATTCATCTGGGCTATCTGAAGCTGTTCATCTCATCTACCTCTGCGGTCAAGAGAAGCAAACTCCTCCGGAGCGCGATTCATCCCACTCGTGTCACCCGTGGGTCTCAGTCTAGACTGCTTGCTTAGCCCAGCCAGCTGACATTTGGAGGGGGAAGGAGGGGAGAGGAATGCCCCTTCGTCACTGCTGAAAAATGTGCTTCTGAGCTCGTTTTTCTTGCATGGAATTGAGGGAGAACATGCGAGTTGCCTCTCTTCAAACTGCAAAATGGGCTTGAAAATAGCCCCTGTGATGAATCGGCTTTAGATGGGATTCTCGGCTCATTCCTCTCATTCCTGAAATTGCTTAGGTGAAAGGCACTTGTTTTATGGGCCTTTGATCCAATTTAATCATGTTCAAACAAGTGACTCATGGCATTTGTATAATGGGGTCTGTTGCCCCAGCTCCAAAGTCTGTTCAAATGTAAATGCCAAGCCTTTGAGTCCAGAGCGGGTGTTCTGTCGATGCCACCCCATCCCTGGAGCCCGTTTCACTTCCCTGTTTATCTGGAAATGACATAAAGACATTGTAGCTTTGTCACTGGTGGTTTCAGACCAGTCAGTGGGCGCTCTGTATGTGTAATTAGATCGTGAATATTCATGACTGAGGATAACAAATATGTTATTCTTCTTCTGGTTGTAGCAACCACGGGGAGTTTGTGACTGGGCTGTGCAGCGAGGACATCAAACGGGCCAGCAGGCTTCTGCTCCGTAATCTCTACCTGCTCATGCAGAACCTGGGACCACTGCCCAGTGACATCACCCTCACCATGAAACTCCTCTACTACAACGATGGTAGGTGGGGGAAAATTCCCTTCCCATCAGTTCCCGTAAGAAACGAGCCCTGTAAAGAAATTGAAGCATAGAAAGGGAGCTGTTGGCTGATAACAGTGAGAAATGGTTTAACACAGCAAATCTTCCTGAGGCACAGGGATGGCAGATGCTTTTTAGGAAAGGTGTCCATGTGAGAAGTACAGCCATGAAGTGTGAAAGGAAGACATCCTTCTTCTCTGGGTGTTTTTCAGGGGAGGTTGTTTTTTTAAGGAACAGGTGCTGTCAGGTTCTGCTTCAGAAACGGATCACTTTAATGGTATCTCAACATCCTAAAGTCGTTCCTTCTCTGAGCTCCCCGATAACATTTGTTCAGCTCATTTTCCCCTTTGCACTCTCTCCCTTCCTCCTGAAAGAAAAACCCAGAATATTTTTAGTAGTCGATGTTACTCGAGGCTGGTTCACACTTGCTCTTCCTGAATCAGATTTAGAAGAGCTGGAACTCTGTTTCTCTAACCCCAGTGGGTTCCCTCTCCCTGTGCAGTCACTCCCAAAGATTACCAGCCCCCCGGCTTTAAGGAAGATGACAGCTCTGGTGACCTGTTGTTTGGGGGGGATCCCTTCAACCTGAGACTGGGGTCGGTCTCTACCGACTTCCACCTCATGAAAATAAAAGTGACAACTGAGAAGAAGAGGATGAGGAAGGCTCACAGCAAGCTGATCCAGAAGAGAGGCCCTACTGAGATCTCCCACCAAGGGTTAGACTGCGAGGAGGATGAAGAGGAGGGGAGCACCAAGGTATGGAAATAGCTCTGTTCGGTTCTCACTGCAGGAATGGAGTTTATTTAGCAAAACCCTCCTTAAAAGAAACATTCTGGGGTTTATGGATTTACCACCTGGCCATATTTTTTAGATTATGCTATTAAGACAACACATCACTTGCTTTACAGAATCACCCTCTCCCTGTCAGAGTAGATTCAAGTGAGCAGGAAGGGAACAAAAATGACTCCCACCCAGGCAGGAAAATGGAAGCATCTTCTTTTTGCCTTCAAGATGCAGGTAAATGTCCAGTTTTGAAACTAAAGGAGCTTCTGCTCCTGACTATATCCCAGCATAATATTTAGGTTTTCTCCCTCATGTTGAAATGGATAAACCGAGTTTGTTTGAATTTTGTGTCAGATCAGTCTGAACTGTACTGAAGGTCTTGTTTGTTGGTTTGTTAACAGAAACATTTAATTTTGTATCAGTATCTTTTCACCTCTTTATCTCAACAGTTTCTTTCAGATATGGAGGAAATGCCCAGATCATCAAAACTGTGTTACATTACCTCCATGTTCACCAAAGCTCTTTAGCTGTTACAGCTTGATTTTTGCTAATAACATGAAAATACATGAGAGAAAAGCCTCTTTTTTCCCTTTGAGTATCCCAGCCTCTGCTATACCACGCTGTGTTTGACCTTTGAGGCTCTGGGATATAGCCTGTGGAACAATACCATCTAGTGACAAAATGGTAAATAGCATTCCTGGGATCGCAGGGCAGCAGGATAAAGCAGCTCCTCTGCCTGTGGAGTCACCTCTGCAGGCCTTTCTCCTGCAGGTTCTGCAGCGACTAATAACAACTCATCCTGCCACCTTTGTCACTCTGGGGGTATTAACAGCATCCTCCCCCTCTAAGAGTTGCCTGTTCTCATGTAACTGGGGCGCTTTGGGGGCCTCCCCAGATTTTATTGAAACTGTCTAAAAGGTTAATAATTAGTACCCAGGGCAGATCTCCCCTCTTTTCCCCCACCCCTCACACTTGGAGCACATGCAAACATAAGCTTTATTTTCTTAGAAACCAGCTTAAAGTATAGTTTAAGTGATACAGTTGCTGCAAGCTGATGTTCAGATGACACTGAATTCTGACACCTCTCTGGGAATAAGCTGCCAGTGCTGGCTGTTCCTGGGAGCAAAAGTTACACAGTTTCGTGAGGTTTTGCCCCAGTGGTTTAGCCAGGCTTCTAGATGGTTTGTTTTTTTTTTAGTTAAACTCTTTGAAGTAATTTTGCTTTGCTGTTTTGGATTGCAGGTAGAAAGAAGAAGGCAGGAGTAGAGGAGACAGGCAGGATGCCTTGCTCGAGGGCGTCCCAGCAGGTGAGGAAGCTTTGGTGGTTCCAAGGTGGAATTCAGTGCCAGGGATCATTGTGTCATCAAGGATGGCACAAGATTCACTGACATTAGTGGATTTATTGTGCAGGATCACAATACATGGAGGCTACAGAGTATTGGGCCAGAGGGATATAAGCATGAACTGGGAAGAAGCTTTCCATGATCAGCTTATTTCATACATCCAGGACCAGAAATGGGTTCTTTTCCCTGGAGTTGGCACCTGTGAATTACAACACAGACTAAACCTATCACTGTCCCAGCCACGCTGCTTTACCTGTGTGGGGGTTTGGGTGAAGAGTCTGAAATCACCACTCTGTTTTATGTTTGTCTGTTGCCCTATATGGTCTTCATCTCTCCTCTCTTGCTTCCAGACTGTCTTTACCTGTGAGTCACAGGTACTTACTGAATCCTATCCCTTTTTGGCTGCCTCTCTGGGATAGGAAGAATTATCCCCTGGGGGTACTGATCTCTCTTTTGGTGGTTGTTGGGGCAACCCAAAGAACTGGGGTAGACCAAACATGTCATCTTAGATAAGTGATGTGAAGTTAATCCCATCCCGAGGGCTGCCCAGGCCAAACCCTGAATCACGGTCAGAGCCTGAATTCATGGGCATGTGCAGAGGTTTTCTCAGTGAGAGAGCAAATCTCTGAATACCACCAGCCTTGCCACTTGATCCTTCTCCCATTCAAATTAGTTGAGAATCATGTGAGCTTGAATGGTCAGAAACTGCATCTTTACAGGGTAAGTTAACGAGAGTAGGAAATTGCTACTAAAATTTTCCCCGCCTCTGTTGAAAAGAATCCCGGGGTGTCTAACCCAGACAGCAACTGCAGACTGCACTCACCGTGTCATTCTAAAGGCATCTGCGAGGTATTTGCCTTGACTCTGGATCTTAGAAATGAACTTCTGTGCCTAGGCTGGTATTTTTCAAACTTTAACCACATTTTTCTTTTCGTGTCACATCCTCCGGTTTCCTTCTCATCATTGTTTATTCTGTCGTCTGTGTGAAAACAGGAGCCTTTTTTGTTTGTAGCTCATGGTTGTCCCACTGATTCATGCTCTGACCTTCTTTTGGGGCTGTCATGATGCTAAGCAGAGGACCAGACACTTCTCTCTCTCACTCTCAGCATGTGAATTTCATTAAAATTCGGTAGCAGGAGTGAGAGTGTCTGAAGGTGGTGGAAACAGCATTAGTTACTGAAAAATGGAAGGATCACTTTATCCATCATATGTTTCCAAAGACTTTAAAAAAAAAAATAATCCCAAGCCCTTTGCCTGGTAGATTCTGCGTGGGAGAGAGTTTTCTTAACGTGTTCTTTGATACTATTTTTAAAACCTCACTACTTCGAAGCTGGCTAATATTTCACTGGGTTTAGGGAAAAACAAAGTCAAGGCAGGAGTTAGAATCATCACTGTAAAACCTGTGCTAATAAAAATTTGACACTCTTTTCCATATGAGAGGGACTTTCCCTTCTTTTCTGAAGGAAGTGGTTAAAACAAATGACCATTGTGTATTCCACTTGAATCAGGAAGCCAAGCTGATGAGTGAAGTTTGTCTTAAAAAATGAGGAGAAGCTTGGGTGGATGGGAAGTCTGAGTTAGGTGTTATCTGACAGGGTCAAGTACAGGTAAGATGGGTTGGAACAGACCTTTGGGCTGCGAGTGTGAACACCTTGTTGCTATCCAGACACCATTAGTAGTGTTTGCCAGCTGTTGGGTTGGGGTGTGAATGCCAGAATTTTCTGAACTCACCAAAGCAATTTGGAGTGTCCCAGAAATAGCTGTCTGCTCAAGGATTTGGTATTCAAGAAGTTCTGAGTTCAAAACTGTTACCCACAGTCACAAGTTGCTTCTGGAAATGTGGGTGAGCACATTTCTGCCCTTCATCTGGAGTGAATCCTTCTGATTCCTTGGTTACCAAAAATAAAAACTGTGCTGTTGGAATCGAGTTCATTGGTCACTATCTTCCTGACCTATAGCTCTTCGGGAAAACCAGGAATGAAAGAATTAAAGGCTTATTTTTATCTAATCGACATGGGAGAGGCGGAGGATGCGGATCTGCCAAAGGAGGAGCAGCTCTTCCTGCCCAGTGAGAACTGGAACTGCACTTTGGGAATGGCCACAGAGAGTCTCTGACAGGGCTTTGCAGATTGGGAAAAAATTTCCATGTACTCCACTGGCTTGTTATCTGCAATCTCATGATTGATGATCCTGGGGATCAAATGAGAGATTGCCCTTTTCCAGCAGAGCATCTCTGTGCTTAATCATCCAGAGTTAGACACCAGCATGTAAATCAGCCCACCTCTGCTGGCTTCAGGAGCGATTGCATCAGCCAAGAATTTGTCCCCCTGTGTTATGTTTGTGCATCTTCCTATTTTTCACTTGAATTCTGGGAGTTGGGGAAAATAGGGAACTGTTGCCCATCGGTTTAACTTGCAGAAATCTTTAAGGTCCCTTCCAACCAGTCAGGTCCTGCACTGACTTGGAAAAATTTCTGGAGTTCTTCAGCAAACTCCTTCATCTTCTTGTGAATCCTTTAATGTTCTCCTGAAAATTGGTTTTGGTCAGTTTTGTCTTCATGTAAGCAAACATGCTGCAGTGGAATGAGTTTGGAAGGAAACAGAACTAGAAGATGAGTAAAATCTGACCATGTGAACGCCTCTGCAGGCTTTTATCTCCCATCAGGAAGCTGTGGGCTGAAGTTCTGGGGTGGTCCTTGGAGCACAGCAAGGCAGCCGTGCAGAGAGCCTTGGATCGCCCTGCGCCGGAGCTGGGAATGGTGTGGCTGGATCAGCGCAGCACAAAGCAGCTCTGCCTCCCAGGTTTCTGGCTTCATTAGCTACCACCAGACACTGCTCCTGCTGCTACACTGGCCGTGCTTATAGACTGCTGTGGGACATGAGGAACGTGCTGACACTTGGCACTGTGTGGACAGAGCAGTTGGGATCAGTGCTCGCTCGGGGGTGTGCTCGGGAATTCTCTGCCTGCTCGAGCCCTGCTCCTGCCATGTGGATCAGCTCTGCTAACGGGAGCTGTCTGCACTGGGATGTCTGGGGAGACTTTCATACCTCAGGGTTGTAAATCAGTGCTGGTTTAGCCCTCAGAGGACAGTCTGTCTGGCCTCCAGCTGCTGCTCCTTGGCTACCTGGCCATGGCCCCTTTCTCCAAGGGACTGTGGCAGTGATGGAAGCCAGCATGGAAACAGAGTTTCATGGATGACACAATAATACCTGTTGTGTTTGCCAGGGATCGGTATCCTGTTGGTGCCCAGGGCCGTGGTTACCCTGATGGAGACCTGAAAGCCCCTTCCAGGACCTAAAGGGGCTCCAGGAGAGCTGGAGAGGGACTGGGGACAAGGGGTGGAGGAACAGGACACAGGGAATGGCTCCCACTGCCAGAGGGCAAGGATAGATGGGGTATTGGGGAAGAAATCCTTCCCTGTGAGGGTGGGGAGGCCCTGGCCCAGGTTGCCCAGAGAAGCTGTGGCTGCCCCTGGATCCCTGCAAGTGTCCAAAGCCAGGCTGGACAGGGCTTGGAGCAACCTGGTCTAGTGGAAGGTGTCCCTGCCCATGGCAGGGGGTGGAAGGAGATGAGCTTTGAGGTCTCTTCCCACCCAGCCCATTCCATGATTCCTGTGCCTTGCTGAGCTGCCATGTCCTACACAGCTTCTGGCTGGAAGTGAAGGTCAGCACAAGTGGGTTCAATTGCAAATAACAGCTTGGAGATCAAGACCTTTGTTGTCTGATTTTTCCCAGGCAAAGCACATCCAAAAGTGCCATGACAGGAGGCAGTCGAAGGGTGAGACCTGCCATGTGCACAGCAATAGCAAAGCATTTTTCTGTGGCAATGTCATTATCTTGAACTTTTGCAGAAAAGTAAAAAAAAGAAGCAAGGTTTATCTCTAACTGTCCATCAAGAGCTGTATCTGATGAGAAGTTCCCAGAACATTTTCTCCTCCAAACCAGCTGAAGCTACACAGACCCAAGCAATGAAGAGAGAAAGATTCAGAGATGAGCTTGCCTCTCCTTCCTGTGAGCTCAGGCCATTCTGGGAGGAGTGACAGGGAGGTCAGGAAATTCCTGGCTTCTCTCAGTTCACGTCAGATCCTCAGCTGTATCTTGGGGCCATTCATCCCTTCCATGAGTTATCCCTGTCTAGTGGGTAGGAAACAATTTCCTACTGATCTCTGAGTGCAGAGGTGAGGCCCATCACCCCACAGATCCAGGGAGATTTAACCCTTGTGCCCTCAGATTCCCTGACAGCTCCCCCACGGACATCCCTGGGAAGATGTGGCGCTTCCGTGCTGGCTGCCATTCCATACATTCATGCTAGCAACCAGACCCTCTGGAGAAATCCACATAAATTAAGGTTGGACAGATCTAGTATCCCAGGAGGGACTGTGGAATTCTCTTCCTCAGTGGAGAATTCCAATGCTGGAATCATATAAGGGAAGGCTTCTGGGTTTGGGAAGTGTATTGGATTGTGGTCCAGCAAACAGTGTCCACCATGGAAGAGTACAGTGTGATTGAGAGCCCTGGAAGAGATCAGTAGGAGAGATAGTGATAATTTAGTCTTTCAGCAGGTATTTTTTAAACATTTTTTTTTAATACTCTGGGAAAATCCGTTCATTAGTCCTTTAAAAGCTACAAGACACATGAGGTGCAGAGCGGGCTGTGAGACAAAGAGATGGAGCTGAATGGTTTGAGAGTGAGCTGAGGAAAAGGCTGAGGACTGGTGGGAGTCACTGATGTGCTGACGTGGCTTCCTGGGCACAAAAACGTGGCCAGTTTCTGCAGCAGCACCACGGTGAGGCCCAGCTGCCTGTCCTGCCAACCAGCCCAAGTGTCCCCCACGGGTACAGAGATGAAATCAGCAGTAATCCCACTGATGTCAGCGTGACCACATTACTGGAAGCTGATGGGAGCCCAGTGCTGAGCCCACAGAGCCGCCTCCACGGAGCCAGGGGGGTCAGGAGGGGAACCGGAGATGGGAGTGTCCAACCAACCTGCCCAAAGCACGGGAGGGGAACAGGGCTCTCAGGGCCTTGTCCACTCCAAGGATGGAGGCTCCACAACCTCCCTGGACAACTTGTGCCAGTCTTTGGTTGCCCTCACGGTAAAAAAATAACAAGTTTGTCCTTGTGTTTAAATGGAATTTCTTATATTTCCCTGGAAGTGTCCAAGGCCAGGTTGGATGGGGCTTGGAGAAACCTGATCTAGTGGAAGGTGTCCCTGCCCATGGCAGGGGGGTGGAACTGGATGAGCTTTAAGGTCCCTTCCGACCCAAACCAGTCTGTGATTCCATGGTTCTGTGAGTCAGTTTGTGTCCATCTCCTGTCATCCTTTCACTGACACCGTGATGTGTCCTGTGAACTTTGATTTGCGCTGTGCCTGGGGAGCATGGAGCTGTCAGGGAGCAGGTGGGAGTTACTGCCCTCACCAGCCCATGCCTCAGGTCTCAGAGGACCACTTTAAAGAGTCACTGGCTTGATTTTTGGAAGTGGCAGGAGTTCGCTGTGCTGTTGAGTCAGCGGTAGCTGCAGTTGAAATCACAGGATGCCTCAGGCACTGGGTCACGCTCATTCTGATGAGAGTCCCCTGCACAAACTGTGTGCTGCCCTCACACCTGAGGGTCACTCTGCCTTTTTTCAGCAGATAAATCTTGTATCTCAGTCCTTATTCTTCCAGCTTGCTCGGTGGAACTGCACTTCTTTTGACATGATTGCGCTTCTGAATTTGTCGGGAGAGTTACAAGGTACCAAACAAAACCCTCCGTGTCCTGGACAAAGGGAACATTTCTGAGGGCAGAAAATTTGCCAAGTGCCAAACCTCAGCATGGGGCAGGCCGGGGACAAAGAGGGACACAGCCGAGTGCTCTTGTGCAATTTTAGCTGCTCTGCACAAGGATGCCCTGGGAAGCAAAAACCACGTCAGGAGAGCTGTAAATTCGCCTCCATTTATGCTGGGAATTTTCAGCTGGAATACTTGGGGACACTGGGGATTGCAAATTGCAGAGCACGAAACTGGGTCCTGATTGTGTCTATCTAAGAATAGCAGTGTGGCTGTGGTCTGCTCATGCTGTTTGGTCCACCAGTCTGCCTTGGGAAGGCTTTAATCTAAGTCTAATCTATTTTTAGCCTGATATCTCCTCCAGACAACGCGCAGCTGTCCTGAGCTCTATGCCAGAAATTAGTAACACTTGTATGATTCAGAAGTGAGCTGCAGTTCTACAGAAAAATTCCTGCCGCAAAGTGTTACTTTTTTACACGTACTTCAGTGCTGTAACACAGGAGGTTCAGAGCCACTGTGTCCGTGGTATGACCCAGACCCTGAACTCCTCCTGGGACTCGGAGTCAGGAGGTCATGGATCTGTTCCTGCCTTTGCTACTTGATCTGGACTTGTCCCACCTGTCAGCATGGTGCCTGTGCAGGGCGAGCGTGCAAGAGCCTGCACCTTGTCCTACCTGCTTTCACAGCAGCTGGCTCATCCCTGGAGCTGGGGTTGTGTAAGAGGAAAAGCAGCCTTTACACAGCGCAGGCTCTGCCATCGGTTATTCAACTCAAGCATCCCAGCACATGGGAAAAATTAGAATTAATGAACTTCTGGAGGCTTTGATTGTATGTTTAGTCAATGGGAGGGATTTCCTGCTTCTCACCACACCGTTGAAGAGGTTTACTTTCTGGTTCAAGTCAAATAAACATACACAGAATCTGACTTAATCCCATTTAGAGCGCAGATTCTGACGAAGAAGCTGGAGTGTTTGATTAAGGATGGGAGCTGAAGTTGGACTTGGGGTCTGTTCCTGGCTCTGAGCTCCTCCATTAACTTGTAGCTGGGCAGGGACAGGCCAGGGCATGTTGTCTTTGGTGAAATACCTCTCCCTGTTGACATCTGATTCACTCAGTAGATGAACAGTGCTTGTCTAGAGCCCTCGATGGCTTCCATGGATGTTTTCACTCCTCCTCACAGGTTCCTGTGAGGTGCTCGTGCTGCCTGTGGTCAAGGGCAGGAAAACTGGGGAGAGTTGGAGTGTGAGCAGCTGCTCGTGGCCTCAGAAGTATCCCATCCATGCAGAAAATTCGGGAGGAATGGCAAAGGGGTCAGATCTTCATGGAGGAGCTGTCTGGGCTCAATAGAGGAAATAAAAGCACCAGCTCTTGCTAATGCTGTTTAGGCCAAAATAGAAGGAGAGCTGCCTCATCCTGGTGACTGGGGCCAGGAGGCTGGGAATCACCACTTCGCTTTGTTGTGTGGCCAGCAGGCCAGGGACAAACCCTGCAGCTGTGCCAGCACTGCAGAGGCTTTGGATGCAGCGTTTCCTCCTCTGGGCCCTTTCCTTCCAAAAAGGGAAGCAGACAGGTTAAAACCATGCCAGGGAGGGGGAATTAAATAGCTGCCTAAAATGCCCTTTGGAGCAGCTGGATATCAGGTTTGAGCTGCAGCACAGACCCACTCATCACCCTGTCCCTGGGCAGCCTTGGGAGCTCTGTCAGCCTGAGTGTGCAGGATGAGGGAGAACCTGCCCAGCCCACTTGGCACATCCTTGTTTTCTCTGTTTTTAGGGAAAGGGAATTGTACTTTTCGCATTAAGCAATATTGTGTTGCTCATCACGAAGAGGAGGGAAGAGGGAAAGAAAAACAATTTGAAACAGTCTAGAGAGGCGAAGGGGGGCTGCTTCAAAGTCTCTTGCTGTTATTCCCTAATCAGAGCTGTTTCACACATTAGAGAGCCCATTGCTATGCAGAGATTGCCGAAGCCTCAGCCCAAGGTCAGAGGGAAAAGCAAGCCCCGGTGACGTCAGCGGGGAATTCTGTAATGACCACATCTTGTAATCTGGAGACCTTGTGCTCATCCCCACGATTCATCCTGGAATAGCCTTCATTAACTCCTTGTGCTTGCCCTGCTTCAGTTTCAGGATTCCTCATGTTTTGCAGTGACACTGGAGGGAGGTACTCCTGTTCTGGAGCAGGATTTTGGTCAGCACTCCTTTCCCTCTCCATTCATGTCTCTGTCATCCAAGTGAACTTTGTTTTGGAGGCAAAGCTCTGTGCTGTGGCGTGTCCCTTCAGCTCAGCTCCAGTGAGAGAGGTCACATTGCCAGACTGTGCTTCGTCCCTTCTTGGGTGGGCAACAACACACGTTGCTCTCAGCAGCTCCGGATTATTATTGTAAAAATGCAAATATGTGACATGATAAGGAGGATAAGTGAGTTTGTCCCCTGGCACAGCCAACACTTCAGCTGTCGTCCTGGCTGTCCATCTCCCTGTGGTCTGTCTGAAGTGCCTGTTCCATTGACTCATTTATATTCTCACATAGACTTATCTGTGGTTTTTAACCTCTTGGTTTGTAGGCTCAGAAGATTTTGGGGGGAGGTTTGTGTCTTTCTAGAGGGAAGTTAAGCCTTCTGGAAAAAAGCTTGCTTGGCTTAGTTATTTTTCACAGACTCACAGGTAGTTTTAAAGTCTGAGATCGACCAGGTCATGCTGAATTCCCTGAGGTACAAACAGAGGGACTGTGTTTCTTCTCCCTACAGGCTGTGACCACAAATTTCACCTAAGTGCCCCCTTCTTTTCCATATTTCTGATTACCTGAGGTTGGTGGGAAAGCCAGTGCCCCATCAGCTATTATATTCCTCAAAGACCTCCTTGCTGCTGCTATTTTCTGCTGGCAGTGAGAAGATGGCTGCTGTTCATGTGCCACCAAACCCATTCCCTGTGCCTGAAGCTGAACCTGTTGCTTGCACAACTCTCACAGCCCCACCAGTTCCGGCCAGTACTCCACTTTTGATTCCTTGCCTAATTGCTTTTCTGGAGAACAGGATCACACGGAGCCAAGCCAAGAGGATCCAGGCACACACATGGCAGTTTTGGAAGCTGTGCTTTTTGACTCATGTAGCAGGAGCCTGCTCCGTGAGAATGATCCCTGTTTCTGATGGTTCTTGCAGATAAACCTCCTGAACCTTGCCTTTAGCCAGGAAGAGGTAACAGGACCCGAGAAGAAAAGGAAGGTCAGTGAACCAGAGAAGCTGCCTCTGGACAGCAGGAAATTATGTTCATTCTGACACAGAATACATTTTGGAAGGTGTGAGTTTGCACTGTCATCTGACTTGTACAGACCTTTCCTTCTCCCAGTGTTTAACCCTTCCACAGCCCCTGTGTATTTGTGCATGTTTGTCTCGTGAAAACTCTGGATTGCAGAGAGACAACAGGCCCCATAATTGTCATGACCTTGTCAACCACCAACCCTTGTTTGATGTTCTAAAGTTGAGGATTTATAGTTCCATGCCGGTGGTGTCTGTGTTCTTCTTTCTGCCTCCTTCCCTCACACCTCCCACCCTTCACTGCCTAAATTCTCCTCTCTGGGGCTGGAATGTCCTGTGCCACTCTGTGCCCCAGGTTTAATGACACTATTTCAAGATGAACTCTGAGGTGTCAGTGCCAGAGAGCACCAAGTCTCGTGATCCACTAGATTGTGCTTAACTCCATCCTATCTGCTGTTTCCGGAGCATAGATTTTTATTTCAAAGAAGGGGTGTTATCTGTATTGAGTAAAGAGATAAACTAATCTATACACATTTGCTGCTGGTGCTGGATGGTTTTTTTCTGACTCTGCAAGTAGTGTTTCCATGGCTGTATTATCAGCTCATTTCTGAACCAGCAGCCCACCATGTCCGAGGGGCTCAGGCAGCTGTGTGACATCAATTGTGGTGCAATACACCCGGTGCAAAACTAGCTTCATAAAGATCCCTTGTGGCTGCAAATAGAGGTAAGGAGAACACCTGACAGGTATCTGACAAGTGTCCAGGGCATCTCCGTGAGGGACCTTGGCCACCAGGGCCATCACTTGGCACACCATGTTCCCTGTCACCATTAACATGGTGATGTTTTCTGCTGGGGCGGCACTCAGGCCCTCAGACATGAGGGCTCTTCTTTGCTGCTGGAACAGTGCCTCAAGCTACCAGGACCTGGGATTGACACATCTCCCTTCTGCTCTTACGCTGCTTGGCCAGAATGAGGTGAAAGCCCAGCTGGACCTGGCTGACTGAGCAGAGGTAATGCCCAGTCTGAGCCCCCTGAGATTTCTGCTGCCCTCCTCCAGGTAGCCAAACGATGGATTGTGATCCTAATCCCACAGCTGTCTCCCTTCAGCCCACAGCAGACAGACACCCAGCCCATCCCTGAGCCCCCAGCAGTGCCTGACAGTTTTAATGGCCTGGTACCTGTTTCCCAAAGCCTGCAGAAGATGGGAATTTTCCATTTTATCCTCACTTTCCCTCTCATGCTCTCATTTTTGCACCTATGGCCTAATAAGCCAGTTTGTTCACATGCCAGAGTGAGCCAGAAGCCTTCCTTGTGCCTGGGCTTTGTGACAATGTTTGCTCTCAGGGCTGCACACCCACGAGTGACCCCTGCTCTGCACGGGACAGCTCCGGGTCTGCCGTCACCTCCCGGCTCTGCCCTGGCACCGCTGGCTCTGGTGCCACATCCCTGCAGCCCCGAGTCCCGCCTGCACCCCAGGCCGTGTGGTGTCGTGGCATCCTGAGCAAACGAGGCTGGGATTTCAGCTGCTCCAGCAAGGCTGTCTTCCTCCTCTACACAGGACACCCGAGGCGTGGGGCACTGGAACCTGCCAAGTGTCCTGCCCCCAGTGAAAGCACAGCGAGGTGCCTGTGTCAGAGCACACACAGCCCCCACAAGGTGAACACGTGGCTCAGTGGCCCACACAGTGCCCTGGTCCCGTAGCCGTGGCTGTCCCAGCCCGCACTGGGTTCTAATCAGGTATTTTACGGTAATGACTTTTAGTCGTTTTCATTTCAGGCTTGGTTAGAAATAAAGTAAGTGGTGATGAACTGCAGCAGTAAGCATCTGATTTTCTTTCCCACAAACTTGTGGTTACCATCAGATTCTAAGAAAAGTCTTTCCACTGCAGATTGGAATCATCTAAGTCACTTACACATATCCTTTTATTTATTAGCGGTTCTGCTTGGCTGGCTAAAGGTGAAAAAACCCTTTTTCTTGTGTTTCAGTCGCATTTCTAGTTAATACTCATTAACTGACTTAATGTATGTTACACATCATCAACCTGATTCACTCCTGACATAAAACAGAAGCAATTCGTTAGTAACGGTCCCTTGCCAATTAGTGAACTAAATTACGTTTGAACAATTTTCTTCAAAGATTCTCCTCCTCCCCTCATGCATCATTTGGCAAGTCCCCTGCATGCTTACAGTAATTGTGTGCGTGCAGTGAAAGGAGACTGGTACCTCTTCAACCCAAATAAATGAATATGTGATCCTGGCGCTAATGTGAGTAATACAAAGAACCCCAGCCACCCTGCCTTTGATCGCCCGAAGATCCCAACAGCAATTAAGATTAGGAACCGCTTAAAAACCCAGAATATTGGGAACATTCTTGAAGGGAAAAGTGAATGCTCTGCAGGGTTTTTCAGAAAATCAGTGAGGAAGGGGAAGCCGTTCTCGTTTATCGCACCCACGGGCTCTTTGATAGCTTTGATGTGGATATCCCCGACCTGGCGAGCCACAGGCGGGCTGGCCGTGCTTCTGGAAATCCTTCCTTGTTTCTGGGATGGTGTTTAACAAGAACAGGTCCCTCTGCTTCAAACTGAAAGTCAAACTGAAGTCAAACGGAAAACGCATCGTCTCAACCACATCCTTAAATGCACTGTCCTCGACAAGAAAATAACCCCAGCCCTGGTGCTGTGCGGGAAGCGGATGGACAGGTGTCAACATTTGTTTTTCACCTGAAAACAGAGGATTCTTTTGGGCTTTCCAGTGCTGCGTGTGATCTAGGAAGTCATCTGATCTGATTGCTGCTGCTGCTGTTTCGGTTTTGGAAGGATGACAGGGAGCAGAAATGAAACATGACATGGGAGCAGGAGAAACAAAGATGATTTCGTGCTTAAAACAGGAGAGTTTTGTCACTGATTCCAGTGGAGTGTGGAGGGGCCTCTATCCATGGTGGTGAAACAAAAATCACTGTCCCAGTGAGCTGAGTGATCATTTTTTTCCCTCCAGTGGATTTTGGAAGCGATACCATGAAATGCCTTGGCTATTCCTTGTTCTAAAGGTGATTAGAAATCAGCCAGTGCTTTCATGAGTGTAATTCTAATCATAAATTTTTTACCTGAGGGGCTGTTCCGTGAGATTAGCATCTCGGGATTTTGGCTGGGACTCTAATTTTTGTAGGTTCTGCATTCTTCCTCTTGAGTCAGCAGGTAAAGTATGTGGCTGTGGCCTGCCTTTGTCATGCCACAGGGCTGCCATGCTTGGGGGGGCCGAGGTCCTTGTGCCAAAAGCATAATGTCACCCTGCTGGAATCCCACCCACGTGTGTCGCCGGGCAAAGTCTCTTCTGTTAAGGGATGAGTAAAATTTCACCAGGCTTTTGTTGTCATCACGAGGTAAGTAAGAGGGATTTGCATCTGAGCTGGCACATTTTCCATAATCAGTTTTCCAAGGCTAATTTAAGCCTGCTTGGCACATAGATCTTTCCTTTGAGCGGAGGCTGAGATTCCGAAGGCTCACAGGAGTTTTCCATAGGAAACGCCACCCTGAGTATCCGTGTACCAGACGTGCCTGTTTGGCATTTCCTGCAGCATCAGTGACCTCCTGTTCTGATGCAGGATCGATTGGCTGGTTGTGCCAATACCTTGCTGTGGAGTTGGTTTTATACTAGAAAAGTAAGAATGAAAATACTCTGGCTGTGGTCATACCCTGGAAGTGTCCAAGGCCAAGTTGGATAAACTTGGAGCAACCTTGTCTAGTGGAAGGTGTCCCTGCCCATGGCAGGAGGTGGAATGAGAGGAGCTTTAAGGTCCCTTCCAACCCAAACCATTCCATGATTCCATGACGTAACATCCTTCAGGAAGGTTCACAGGCCATGGCTGCCAAGGAAAGCCCCCAGACCTGCCCTGGAGGGCTTTGAGCAAACCCCAGAGGGAGAAGAGGGATGTGGTTGTCAAATACAGGGCACTGGTTTCTTTTCCAAGCATGACATGATATATTCTGTTCATGATACTTGTGTTTCTCTACAGGACGTGCAGCGAGGGGATGTTTACTCTGATGAAAGTCTGGGCTTGATAACAGGAAACCAAGTCCTTTGTGCAGTAAATTGACCTTGAATCACACACAGACCTTTTTTCAGTAACAAAGGGTAAGACTGTCTAAAACACAGGAAAATGGTGTCTCTAGAAAACAAAGTGGCATTTGGAGTTGGCAAGAATGTGCCCAAAGCTCTGCCAGCCTCAGCTCCCTGAATGTCAGCGCGAGCAGGTGGGGCCTCGGCAGGAGAGCCGGGGGCACAGTCGCCTTTTGTCCCTAAACACTTTTCCTTCAAAGTTCAGCCCAGCCAGTAAATGGAAGCTGCATGTCCCTGTGGGTGAGGAGCAGCGCTGGGATGTGGGAGGCCTCGCTGTGGGGGAGTTCAGTGGTTTGGGGAAGGATCCCTCCCTCCGACTCCTGCCCCACACAGAGACCGCTGGCCTTTGGGGCAGGAGCCACCTCAGGAGCCCTTGCAGGAGCTGCTGTTGCAGGGCTTTGATCCCGTTGGATGTTTCTAGGTGCTTCCTCAGCATTAATAAAAAGCATTACAGGATGCAGTTCCATTACTAACCAATCGTTCCAGAGTGAAGGAGCTCTGCTTACATGGAAAAAAAGATCGTATTTTTTTGTCTTTACTGTTCCACCCTGACAAGTGAGGCCTTTGCTGAGCTCTGCCCCCACATCTGCATCTGTCCTCTGCCACAGCTCTCCAGGGCATGGCATCAGCATGGTTTGGATTGGGAGAGACCTTAAAGCTCATCTCATTCCACCCCCTGACATGGGCTGGGACACCTTCCACTAGCCCAGGTTGCTCCAAACCCTGTCCAGCCTGGCCTTGGACACTTCCAGGAATCCAGGGGCAGCCACAGCTTCTCTGGGTAACCTGGGCCAGGGCCTCACCACCTTCATAGCCAACAATTGCTTCCCAATATCTCATCTATCTGTGCCCTCTGGCAGTGGGAAGCCATTCCCTGTGTCCTGTCCCTCCATCCCTTGTCCCCAGTCCCTCTCCAGCTCTCCTGGAGCCCCTTTAGGCCCTGCAAGGGGCTCTCAGCTCTCCCTGGAGCCTTCCCTTCTCCAGGTGAACCCCTCCAGCTCTCCCAGCCTGGCTCCAGAGCAGAAGGGCTCCAGCCCTGGCAGCATCTCCGTGGCCTCCTCTGGACACTCTACAGCAGCTCCACGTCCTTGTGCTGTTGTTCCCCAGGGCTGGAGCAGCTCTGCAGGGGGGTCTCACCTGTGTGCAGCAGAGTAGGAGAATCCCCATCTTCCAGTCCCAGTATTTCCCCCCATTCATTGCAGACTGGATCTCATCCAGTGAAGGCAGTTACTTGCCACTGGTCATTCCTCTGAGGCCCTAAAATCCCCTTCAGCAGGGCTCTGGTGGTTCCTGTATGTTTCTCCTCAGCAGAGAGCTGGGGAGGAGCAGCACAGGTAGGTAGGACCTGCATTACCTGTGTGTTCTGCTGAAAGCTCAGATGGGATGGGTTAGTTTTCATTCAGAACCTTTCCCTGACCTGGCTCATCCCACAGCCAACAGCTGATGATGGGAATGGTCTGTGAGGCAAGAACTCTTATTTTGGCACCAAACTCCATGTTGACCAACTTCAAGAGGAGCAGGAGCACAGCAGAAAACCTCCTCCAGAACAATTTGGTGTTACTCCATGGCAAAGAGGTGGTGAATCAGTGCAGGCTTCAGCAGCTGGAAGATTTTGGTAAGCAGGACACCCAGGCAAGGCCGAGTTGCCTGTACACAACCAAATACTTCCCTTGGCTGGTTGTTGGTTGGCTGTTACCTGGTTTTCTTGCCTGTGCACTGGAATTACACTGAAGTAAAAAAAGAATCAGGACCTGACATCATGTTCTTTCTATTTTCAAAGTGCTGCACACAGAGTTTAACTGGAAGCTTCAGGGCAGGAACATCCAAAAAACCCCAAGCACTCTTAGTACTCCTGTGCATTTTGGATAAGGCCAGATGGGTTCATCCGAAGATACTTTGCCGTGTGTGTTAATTTTAGGAAAGCTTTGTGTGCTTAAAAGCTTTTGGTGACTTGGAAATCGGACCCACAGTCAACTCACAAAGTTTCTGTGAAGGAGATCCAAGGACTTGACATGGATGTGTCAATTTTCTGCTTTAAAAGAGACATCAGCTTGCAAGTAAACTTGCCGTGGTGGTGGTGTGTCAGAGGGCCATTACCTACTTATTTCCAAAAATTATTTAGCCGACTGGCTGGCCAGCTTTCCTTTTCCCAGGCTGTTTGAGAGAATGTAAGAGCTGAGCTACTTGGCTACAAGAGATTTTCTTCTCCAAAATTGGCAGCTGCTCATTCCGGAAGAGAAGCAGAATATTTGGCCACCGATTGCAAAAGAAAAGGGAAAACCATTATTTTTTCATTTCGCTTATTTAACTATCCAGTGGGAGACATTGACTGTATTTGGGTGACCCTTGTTGCTACGGCTTTGCTAAGGCTTCCCTATTCCTTAAAAGTAAAAAATCAGAGTATTCAGTTCTGAAAAATGCATATATTCCTCTTGGCTGGGTTGGGAGCGAGCGGGTGCCAAGTGTCTCATTGTGTCAGGCCTTACACAGCAGCACATTCAACGTCACAGCTTCATGAGTCAGGGCTTTCTGTCTGAAAAGGATCACGTCAAGGAGCCCGGCACAAAAATTCCCTATAGCCCAGCAACAGAGCCTGCTGTGTAAGAAGCTCTGTGAGTAAAGAGAGTGAGATGTGAAAGTTGGATATTTCTGCCTGGGCATCCTTCTACGCCGGACAAAGGAAGCGCTCAGTGACGGTCAGCGAGGCTCCGTGACTCAAGGGCTCTGATAATTGCTGCTGGGGCGTGGGGTGTGAAACTCGGCAGGCAGGGCCGTGCCGGTGGCTTTGCTGATGTCAGGGATGCCTTTGAAGTCCCCCCACGGGCGCCTCAACGCTCGTGTTTCTGCGTTTCTGCAGCCGTGCTGGACCGAGCGTGGCGGCTGCTGCTCGGACTTGCTGGGATCTCTCGTGGCGTGCCGGCAGCTCCGGGTCGCTACGTCACGAGGGCGTCGCTTGTGTCATCCCCAGCCCCCCGTGCATCACTGTGGCAGGAAACACTGCCCGTGGGCAGGCCTGGATTTTTCAGTGTCTTGCAACTGGTATTTCCTCCACTCTCCATTAGTAATTCCATTAATCTGCCAGGACTTATTTCATCAGCAGGTCACCAGGTTTTTAATGAGGAGGTTGAACAACTTGTGTAGGACCTGGAGTGACAGGACAAGGGGCAATGACTTCCCACTGACAGAGAGTAGCCTTAGATTAGAAATTAGGAAGAAATTGTTCCCTGTGAGGTGGGGGGAGGCCCTGGCACAGGTTGCTCAGAGAAGCTGTGGCTGCCCCATCCCTGGAAGTGTCCAAGGCCAGGTTGGATGGGGCTTGGAGCAACCTGGGCTAGTGGAAGGTGTCCCTGCCCATGGCGGGGAGGTGGAAGGAGATGAGCTTTAAGGTCACTATTCTACAATTCTGTGATCTTTATTCTCACTGTAAAGAGGAAGAAGTTTAAATTCAAACTGGAAGTGACTCTCCTGAGGTCACACACCTTTACCGGGAGTGATGTGGTGGAGGTGTCAGTTCTTCAAGGTGCTGTCAGCAGGTGCATTTCTGCAGTTTCTGACGCTGCATAGTCTTCTGTGAGGAATTCCTGTTGTTAATCTGGAGTATTACTGTAAAGTTTTGTAAAACAGGGCTTTGGGAAATAAATTTTTTCCTAAAATCAGCCCTCTGCCAGATGCCATCTCACTCTCACCTGTGATCTGCACCTTTGTGGTGACAGTTCATGTTTGAGGGAGACCTTTAAGGGAGGTGCCTATGGAGGGATGTTGCTGAAGCTGAAACTCTTTCTGATGGTGCATCCACCCTAATTTGAGGTGTTTAAAACATCAAGCTGAGGGCCAATGGCCCTGAAGTCCGTATTTGGTTGATGAAAATAGATCAGCTCTTCCCCAGGATGATTCAGAGCAGAGAGGGACTCTCCTTTTGAATCACTGAAGGAAGTCTTTCATCTCTCTCTCTCCATAGTCTGCAGGGGATGTCTCTCCCCTAACGCTGATCTTTGAACGAGCTCGTGTGAATCTCATCCATATCCCACTGGTCTTGACCAGCAAAGCCACTGACTTGCTCCTGTGCCCTTGTGGGGATGATCAGAAGTCCTGCTCAGGCAGATTATTTTCTGTCTACGGGCCAAGGAAGTTTTATGCCTTCCTCTGAGCATCTGGTGGGACTTAGTGCCAGAGGCAGAGACGGGCTGGATGGGCTTTAGGTCTGATCCAGCCATTCCTTGTCTTCCTTTGATCTAAAATAACATTTAGCCATCACTTACTGGTGCAGGAAGGGTGAGAGTTTTGCTGAGTCCAGTATTTCTGCAGATTTTTGAGAAACAAAGGGTCCCTTTCTCTGGGTTTAGTGAGTGTGGAGACCAGCGTTGATCCCCACAAGTCCTGTGGTGTACGCAGCATTCCTGGGAGGTGTGTAGGGACTGCCCATGTGAGCACAGCCTGCCTTGGGTGCATGGGAGGTAAGGTGAGAGAGAAGATGGTTTGCCGTATGACAGCAGAGCAAAGATGGAATGAGAACATATGGGAATCACTTGGGGGGGCTGAGTTTTGGTTTGTGTTCCGGTGGTTTTGGTGTCTATTTCTGATTTCTCTGAAGCTCAGTTTTCTTCTGAAAGAACTGGCTCAGGAGAATTTGTGTGAGGTCACTCCCATGAGGTGTTCAGCAGCCACACTGCACTTGGGGGACAGAGTTTTGAGCCTCTTCTACTGGTATTTTCTGAAGACAACAACAGGTGAAGGAAGGTGATAAAATTCCCCTGGCTCCAGCCTCTGCTTCCACAACACGGCGAGGGCAGCGCTGGCCTACTCAAGCCAAGGAAAGAGGGAAAAACACCCTTCCTTCTTGGGAGCCCACCAGCTCCTCTGCTGCAGCTCCCACAGCCAAGGAACGTTCCTTTGCTAAGGAACTGCCTGAACAGGAGGCGTGTGCCAGGCACTCACCCCACTGCGTGGGCCAGGAGGAAGAGAAGCCCAGCCACGACAGCCACCCCTCGCCAGGCAGGAGCTCACAGAAAGCCTGGATCCTTCTGAGCAGGAGCCAATCCTTGAGCCAAGCGAGGGTGCACATTCCCTTTGCTGGGAGCAAGGCAAGTCTGTTCTTGGTGGGAAGAGTTCCTTCTTGGAGACTCACCTGGGGAAGAAGGAGGGGAATATGGAAACATCTGGGCTGCGTGGGACCACGGGGCCACATCCTGCTCCGCTGGTGGGGCCGGGAGCCGTGGAGAGACTTCCCTGGGATGTTGGGAAGTTTCACCCGGGGACAGGAATGCACAAAAAAGAGGGAGGACCTCGGGTTTCCCCTTGCCCAGGCTAGTCTGCTTCCTGGTGCTCTCCCATCTGGACTCAAAGAGAAGCTGCTCTCCCATCCTCCTCCCAGTGCAGCACACAACCGGGAGAATCCTCATGGATCCGGGGACTCAGCTGTGTCCTGCAGCAAGAGGGGCAGCACCAAATAGTGTCCTTTGTTCTTGTCACAGAATAACAAAAGGGTTTGGGTTGGAAGGGCCTAGAACTCATTGAGTTATAAACCCCCTTCCATGGGCAGGGACACCTTCCACTAGCCCAGGTTGCTCCAAGCCCCGTCCAACCTGGCCTTGGACACTTGCAGGGATCCAGGGGCAGCCACAGCTTCTCTGGGCAACCTGTGCCAGGGCCTTCCCACCCTCACAGGGAGGAATTTCTTCCTAATTCTGGCTGAAGCTACTCTCTGTCAGTGGGAAGCCATTCCCCCTTGTCCTGTCATCCTTGTAAAATTCGCTCTCCATCTTTCTTGTTGGCTTTAGGGACTGGAAGGACACAATTGGATCACTCCAAAGCCTTCCCTTCTCCAGGCTGAACAATCCCAGTTCTCTAAGCTTTTCCTTGCAGGAGAGGGGCTCAAAAGCATCTCCGTGGCCTCCTCTGGACTCTCTCCAGCAGCTCCACGTCCTCCCTGTGCTGTTCCCCAGGGCTGGAGGCAGCTCTGCAGGCGGGTCTCACCTGAGGGGCAGAGGGGCAGAATCCCCCCTGTCCTGCTGCCCGCGCTGGGGGATCAGTCCAGGGCACGGGAGGTTTCTGGGCCTAGGGGAGGTCCAGCCTCTCCCCCACCAGCACCCCCAAGTCCTTCTTCCCAGGGCTTCTTGGGATCTGCTCATTCCCAGCCTGGATTGCTACCAGGGGCTGCCCCGACCCAGGTGCAGCACCAGCACTTGGTCTTGTTAAACTGTATGAGATTCCCATGGGTCCTCTGCTCGAGCTTGCCCAGGTCCCTCTGGGTGGCCCTGTCCTTCAGGTGTGTCCCTGCACCACTCAGCTTGGTGTCACTCGGTCCCTTCATCTACATAATTAACGAAGATATTAAATAACAGCCATCCCAATATAGACCCCAAAAGCATCCACAGTTCAGGGCTGAGAGATGCTCAAGGCCCTGGGGACTGCAGGATTTCACAGGGTGCCTCCTGCCTGCCCTGCTCCTCAGGGCTGCCCCTGGCTCCACGCTCACATGGGCCATTCCTGGACCAAATTCCCGGGCTCCAGACCAGGCTGGGGACCCGAAGGTTCACCGTGCCAGCACCAGCTCGTGGCGGGCCTGGCTGCGTGCCAGCCCACGGCACCGAGGGCTGCGGGCTGAGCCCGGGGGCGAGCCTCTGGCACACGCACATACCGGCGGGAACGGCACGTGGCCAGCGGCCGGGCTGGGCTGGGGGAGCGCAGCGGCCTGGCCCTCCCTGCCAGCTGCCGGCAGCGCCCCGGGGCAGCGGCTTCGCAATCCGGGCCGGCGGAAGCGGCCGCCACACGTCGAGCCACTCGTGGCAGCGCCGCGGGTCACTGGCAGCAGCCCCGCCGGCCGCGCTTCCTTCCCCTCCGCCTCCCGGGAAGGGAAGCTGCCCCAGCAATGTGCCCATCAGCAAAAAAGCCTGTGGGTGCCGCGGGGGGCACCCGGCTGCCTCTTGGATCAGCGCTGAGGAACTTGGCAGGAAACGTCCCAGAAGACTGAAATGGCAGAGTCGGAAGCGCCAGGGGATTTGGGAGGTATAAACGGGAGGAATCCAGCCACGGGGCTGGGGAGAGATACTACCTCAGGTTATTTTCTGGGGGTGTTTGGGTATTTCTAGGGAACTGCTTTGCTTGTGTTTTCTGCCCATCTGGCTTCCTCCTCCCCCGTGGTTATGAAAAGATGTTTTCCAGCCAAAACTGCCTTGGTTCCACAGTGCTCCCTGCACCGTGTGACAGTGTGACAGTGCCTTCAGCAGTGGGGGTCGGTGCTCAGGGCTCTCCCACACTAGGCTGGACACTGCTGTGAGGATGCCAAAAAACCTTCTGTCTCTGGAAGGGATTTAGCCCAGCAAAGCCTTTCTGCTGCCTGAATTGAACCCCTTGTCCTGGCCATGTCCAAGCTGCTCTTGCCTCCATCCACTCTCAACTGACCTGGTTGCACATGCCAGCCAGGAGGTTGAGGTTGGGAGAAAGTCAGTGCAACTGGGGAGCAAAGCTTGGAGATGCTGCTGTGCCTGCTCTGCATCCCTGTCCTGCTTCTCCCTGGGGCTCTTCCATAGGCAGTGATCCCACCCTGGCCATAGGACAAACTCCCCTGAACTTCTCTCACTGTGGTCAAAGCCCGTAGTGTCTTGTCCCACCCTCTACTGACAGACAACAGATTGCTCTGCCCTGCTCTGCCACAGCCCCTGCACCTCCCACCCCACCTTTTCCAGGCTAAGCAGGCACTGGGCTTTTCCACCTCCCTGCCAGGCTGTTTCCCATGCTGGGTCAGGGCTTTCTCAAGGTGTTCAACTCATCCCATGAGCTAAGGCTGAGGGAAGAGTGATTCTCATGCTCTGCCAGTGGCTGCCACAGTTGCTGCCAGACCCCACTCACCCCTGCTCCAAAGCCTGCCTGCACCAGCTCCACTTCCCAGCACTGTCCCATCCTCGACCACCGTTTTGGTGGTCCCCATCCAGCTCAGCCCCTTCTCTGGCAACTGGACCTGTGGCCACCTCAGGCCAGACACCACCGGCCATGTGCCCGCTGGGACGGTGCCTCACGTCTCCTCCCGTCCCTTCCCGTGCAGGCTCGCGTGCAGGCAGCTGGAGGAAATCAGGAGCCGGTTAGAGCAAATCTGGGCAAAGGCAAGGGGAAAAAAAAAAATCCTGGGACCTGGCAGGATCCTACGCAAGTTTCCATGAGAAATCCAACGTGGCCATCGCCAGCCCGCGGCTGTTCTGGAGCACTCCCAGGCCTCTCCCGGGGTCAGCGGCGCTGCCAATGCCCACCCAACTTTCGGCAGAGTCCCGGCCAAGCCTGGGCGCTTGCCCACGGCTCCGGCGGCTCCGGCAGCCCGTCATCCCACCGCCGCTGCCGGTTCCCAGGCGCCCAGGGAGCCGCCTGCCTCCCGTTGCTCCTGTGACATATTTATTGCTATCAGTTTAGTCTTTTAATTTCCTTTGTTTCAGAATATCTGACGGCGCAATTAAGAAGGCCCGAAGGGGAGTGTGTGTGTGCTCGGTCATCAGACCTGCGGTTACCGGCTGTCTGGAGCGGGGCTCGGGAACAGCTGCCAGGCTTCCAGGCTTGTTTTCATTTTCTAAGAGGTTAACTGAGAGCCCGATGCGAAGAGACACCCGTACACACCCAGAGCCCCGCCACACACACGGAGCCACACGCACCCATACGGAAACACACACATAAACACAGATGTGGGCCGGCACGGGGACATGTAAACAGAGCCCTGTGAGGAACCGGCCCCGGGAACGTGGGATGGACCTGTGTTATCCTGGCTTTTAACAGGCCGTGGTGTGGCAGAACAGTGGTGCTGCTGGCTCCCTGTGGGGAGTGAGGAGCCGGCTGCACTTTGCACCTCCAATCCATGAGGTGCAGCTCGTTCTGCCCCGGCTCGGGGGCTGTGGGGCAGGTCCCTCCCACTGCTTGTCCGAGACCTTCTGGGGGAAGAGCCCGGTCACAGTAGCTGTGAGGAGGCACAGCTGGGGCTTGTTTCCTCCCAGGCTTGGCTGCGAGAGGAGCATGTGAGGATGTGCATGAGGATGCACCCAGGGTCGGGCTGTGGAGCTCTCCCTGCCGGCACCGGGAGCCAGGCTGGGCCCCTCTGCCCAGACAGGCTGGAGGGGGAGTGGGAAGGTTTAATACTGTTTGAAGTGGGTTAGGAAAAGGAAGAACCTTTCATTTTGTCCCTAGGGAATTGTAAATCCTGGTACTTGAGGGGCTGCTGCTTCTGGTGCCCTGTGGGCTGGTGGTGCTGGGGTGGTGGGGACTGCTGGTGCTGGGGTGAGGGGGTCTGGTGGTACAGGCGTGAAGGGAACCCATGGTACTGGGATGATGGGGACCAGTCTTGTTGGGATGATGGGAACCGATGGTACCAGGGTGGTGGGAATGGTGGTGCTGGGGTGATAAGGGCAGTTGGTGCTGAGTGGGGCTGGGATGATGGGGACTGATGGTGACAGGATGATAGGGACTGGTGGTGTTAGGGAGTGCTGCAGTGATTGGGACCAGTGGTGCCAGGGTGGTGGGGACTGGAGGTGCTGGGGTGATGGAGGCTGGTGATGTCAGGATAGTGGGACCAGTGGTGCTGGTGTGATGGGGACTGGTGGTGTTGAGGAGATGGGTATCAGTGCCAGACTGATGAGGGCTGGTGATGCTGGTTTGATGGGACCAGCAGTGCCAGAGTGATGGGCACCAGCGGTGCGGGGAAGGTGTGACCAATGGTGTCAGGGGAATGGTGACCAGCGGTGCTGGGTGATGGGGACTGCTGGTGCCAGAGTGCTGAGCACCACACAGAGCCCCTGCTGCCCCGCTGCAGGCTGACATACAGCAGCACCAAGGTGAGGTGTTTGGCAGCAGAACTTGGCAGCACCGAGGTGCGACGACCACAGCTTCCGCATGGAAAACCCCATCCCGGAGCCTGGCAGGCGCCTCACCAGGGCTGCCAGGAAGAGACAGACTTCACCCACCTGTCCCTCTCCTCCCTGCCCCACAGCCCCGTGTGGGAAATGCCAGGCTGTGGAAAAAAGCAAGCAGACATCTTTCTAGGAGTAGGTTTGTGCCTCCCAGCCCCCAGCTGCAGAGGAGGAGAGTCTCCGGGGGCTGGTAAAGGCTGGGTTCACACTGCTGCCGTGGGGGCTCCTTGGAGCTTGCTCCTCTCCAACTCCTGTCTTCACAAGACGTGTAGGAACTTCCTCTCTCTGGGGCCTCGGGCTCTTAGTCAAATTGCGTTGGCAGCCACAGACACACACACGCTCGCCCGGCGGGGCTGCACGCACACCTTGTTTTCTTAGGAAACGAGAGGAGAGCATGACCCGGGCCTGGTTCTGCTTCATTTTGCTGCAATACATTAACATGTCAACTATTCTGGCCCTAAAACTTGTCCCAGATGCAGCAGAAACTGAGGGGAGGGTGCTTGGCATCCTCACAGGAACCTCAGCATGCAGGTGAGGGAACAGCAGCCGAGTTCGGTGGGGACACACAAAGTGTTTGTCGGGGCTCAGTCCCTGCTCTCTGCAGTGCCCAGTGGAGAGGTCCTGCTGGGGTTGGGTGCCAGGCAGTGGAGGCAGTGAATGGGATACTGTAAGGTGGGATATCCCCCAGTTTTAGCAGGGAGCATCCCCCTCTCCCCCTGCGGTGCGCTTGGGCTGGAGGTGCCACCACTCCCTGGGATCAGAGGGTGAGGGGAGAGCAAAGGGCGGGTGGGCACTGAGGGGACAGGCAGATCAGGCCTGGCCAGGGCTGTTCTCTACTGCCATCACCCCTTTAACATCGAGAGAAATCTCTGCTTTGCTTTTCTCTCTTTCTCAAGGAATCTCCACTAGTTTTGTTAATTTTCTGAGTTCGTCTCAATGGGAAAAGTGATTGCAGGGGCTCATCTTCCCCCAGAGCTGTGCTGGTGTGCAGCCCAAGGTGACACAACCCCCTCTGCCCTACAGGGCCAGGGACCACCAGCTGTGGCAGCAGGAGGGGCACAGGGCATCAGTGTCATTTGCCTGCTTGGCCATGCTGTGCTGTCCTGGCTCTGGGGACCCTGGGGAGCTGCCACAGCTCCTACTTGGTCCTTCCCCACCATTCCCAGGGTCCTAAAGGGTCCCTCCTAGTGTTACCTGCACCTCTGGGAGCCTGCTCAGAATTTGCTTCCCAGCTCTTCACCCTGCCAGCACTCTGCCTCATCCCCAAGTTCCCTCCCTTTCCTTGGGTGAGATCTTCCCCTTGAGCCCTGATTTTCCCTTCCTGGCCAGGAATTAGGTGTGTTCAAGCAATCCAAAATACCTTTGTTAAGCAGATGTGTCTCAAATAGCTTCAGCCCCACAGGCCCTGCTGGATGTTGGGCTTTGGGCTCAGGGCCTGCAAGGGACATTCAACACCACATGAGATCCATGCAGAGTAGGGATGGAAGAGCCAGTTATTCACTCCCTTTCAGACACTGGTGAGTGGGTGCTCTGCCTGCTGTGGGTCTGGTTGGGTTCTGAGCACTTTGTCGAGGCTCCTCCATCGGTGCCAAGCACACCCAGCGATGTGGAAGCGCCCCTGTCTCTTTGGGAGGGCGATAGTTGTGCTGACATAACCCCTCCATCAGATACCCAGGCATCACTCCAAGGCAGCACATCCCCTCCTCGAGGAGGGGGTGATGGAGAAGGGTCCTCCACACCCTGTGCAAGGCAAATAGAGGTCCCCCGAGTTGGGGTGCAGGAAGGAGAGGCCCCTCCAGCAGCTCCACAGGGCTGGGTTTGACCCTGCTCCAAGCTCTCTCACCATGAGACTAAACACTTGCTGAGCAAAGCTGCCGACAGGGGTCTCGGGGGACGGCTGGGGATGTGTCATCCTGCTCCCGAGCCAGTCCCGAGCCCTGGCGGTGTCACACAGCGAGTGGCTCAGCCGGGGGGTCCGGATCCAGCCCTGCCCTCCCCCTGGCTCTCGCAGGCCCGTGCCAAGTCCCCTGCCGGGCACGGGGGCGGCTCTCGGAGCCGGGGCCTGCGACAGAGGTTGCGTTCGTCTCGCCTCCAGCCCATTGTCTTGTTTATTTGTCACGGTTGGTCCCCAATTAGGAGTTTGAGCCGCTTGGGACTGGGGCTGTTCCTTCTCATGTGAACGTGCGGTTCCCGCGCGGCCGCGCTGTGATGTGGCCGGGGACCCGCAGGAGCATCTGCTATTGCAGCAACAGTGCCCGAATGCGTTTCAGATGGGCCCTGCTCTGCTTTCCGTGCTCGGGCCAGAGGCCAGCCTGCGATGGAGCGGGACAGCCTCCAGCCAGCCCTTGGGATGCAATGTTCCCATCCTCAGGGACCTGGCTGGGGACCTGCCGGGGAGATCGTTACGGGCCTGAACGCTGGTCCCCAGTCCCGAGCCTTGAGGGGACCTCCCAGACAGGGAAGGGGCTCTGCTGTGATCACCAGCGGTTCCGACCCCAGCCTGGGTGCACACAGGGGAAGGCGGGATGCTCCAACTGGGATCTCTCAGGGAATTGCCATCCTCGGCTTTGCCGGTGGGGTTAGCCGCGGCCGGGATGCTCCTGCTGGCTCAGTCCCCGGGGATGCAGCTCAGGTCACCCACCGGCCGCCGCACGGAGGGGATGTGAGGCTGGTGGTGCCCCAGCCCCGCACCTGCCCCCGCGGACGGCAAGTCCCGTCTGGCCGGTGGCCCCGGGGCACGGCAGGGACCCGTCCGGCCGGGTTCGCGGCGTCAGGCAGCACATGATCCGCGCCGCGGGGCCAAGGGCTGAGGTCAGTTAGTCACACCCAAGCAGCGGCACTGACTTCACCGCGGGCAGGAGCAGCTCCTCACGTATCCCGCTCCCCGAAGGCAGCGCTGACCCGCCGCTCGGGGCCGATGGTCAGGCCGCTCCGTTATCGGGGCGCGGGCATCGCTCCCATCACAGCGGATGGCTCCCCGGAGCCCCTCCTGGCTCTCGGCCCAGCCAAAATAGTTTCTCTGCTCCTGGGGCTGAAGGGGGATCACTGACAGGGTCCTGCCGGTGCCGCCGGGGAAGCCACAGCGCCGGTTTCTTCCCGGTGCTGCCGGTGCGGCTGGCGGGGCTGGCTCGCTGCCCCGGGGCGCCGGCTGGGTGGGATCAGCCGCTGGCTGAGGTCATTGGAGCCCTTTCCATCTCCCCCGAGTTTGGGACGAGCAGGGCAGCTCGTCCTGGCTCGCTGAGGCGATGGCACGAGCCGGAGGCCGCCGTCAGCCCCGGCTCCAAAACCCCAGGGGAGGGCAAAGGAAGGGATTTGGGGGATTTTAGGGGCTTGTCCACGTGTTTCCAGGGAAGGAAGAGTTAATCCCCCGCCCGCCGCTAATGAGCCTTAACTGGGAATGACCCGACACAGGGGAGAAGTGAACCCATTGTCCTCGCCTGTGTTTGACTGTCTTCCAGGGAAGCTCATGAAACGCAGAACCCGGGCGTGAGTTCCCGATTTATGTCAGGAGGCTGTGATTTATTCTATTTATTTATTTTTGCCATCTGGTTGAGGAGGGACGGTTAACACAAGCGTGAGAAATCCAGATGTGCACAGCTCCTCACTCCCGTTGTCCCCAGCCCAGCTCCCGGCCCCGCTGAGCCCGACCCCAACCCCCGGCCCTGACACCGCTTGAGCCCCCGGGGACGGGTTGGTGACACCCCTGGGCACCTGCCACGTCCCTGGTGAGGGTGAGGTGTGGATATCGACACACAAACAGGCTCAGCCCTGGACTTCCAGCCTGTGAGATGTTGGCCATACAGTGCTGTGGCAGCAATAGCCATGGGGACACCCAGGTGTCCCCAGCTGAAGGGACAGGGTGATCCTGGCAGCCAGCAAACACTGCAGGACATTGCCCTGGGGCATAATGCCCATTCCAAAGGGATGGTGCTCTCCCCTCCGTGCCCTGACCTATCCCTGTGTTTTGGGAAGGTTGTATTGCTTTGAGGGTGTTGCATCTCAGTGGCGCAGGCAGGAAACGGGCCCCACAAAATGATGATGGGCTGTGATCTAAAAACGGACACCTTTTAGGGTAGGACACCAGTGACACCCGAGGTCCCTTCCCTGGTGACAGGCTGGAGTGATGGAAGAACACCACACCATGCCTGGGGACACACCATGGCATCCTTGGACATCCCTGTGTGCCTCTGCCATGGGGCAGAAGAGCTGGCGCTGTTTGGGACAGCAGGGCCAGGCTGGAGGTGGGCACCGCTGTCCCTGCTGTCACCACTGCTGCAGGACGAGGCTGCCATTGGCACAAGGTGGTGGCACTCTGGGGTCAAACCCACGCCATGAAACCTCCCGTGGGAGCTAGGGGGTACAACCGGGCAGCATGACCCTGTGGGGCAGAGAAGGAGGGGGTTTGGGGGCAACTTTTGAATTTCTGCAATGATTTTCTGGTCGGGGCTCCTCTGAGACACGAGAGATGATCACACAGGATCTTAGCTCATCCGCTTGCTGTCTCATGCCTGGGAGGTTTGGCCGGTGGCCCGAGGGCTCCGGAGGAGGAGGAAAATTTCATCATCCTGCTCCAACGTCTCCTGTATAATCAGGCTCTTGTTAACCGATACAGCCCCATGCGAGACGCTCGCCGAGGACCGGGGCACTGCTGGAGCCTTAGGTGGTCTTGGCCCTGGCGAAGCTTTGCTGAGCCTCTCCCAGCACTGCCTGGGAAGTGGCTCTGATTTTATCTGGTGTGTCCCTTCCACCCTGCACATGCTCTTTCAACGCCCTCTGCCTCTTCCCAGCCGGCTTCAGCGATTCCCTGTACCCCCAGGAACCGCCGGCGTTGCCAGCGTGGGGCTGCCTGTTCCATGATGGTGCCTGTGCCACGGTGCTCCCCACACTGCCACGGTGCCCACGCAGGGATGCTCCCCATGCCACGATCTCCCTGCACCGTGATGGTCCCCACACTGTGATGATCCCACACCACAGTGCTCCCCATGCCACGATGATCCCTTCCCTGCCATGGTCCCCACACTGTGACTGTCCCCACGCCAAGATGGTCCCCACACTGTGATGATCCCTGTACCACCCTGTTATGATCCCCCCACCACGGTGGTCCCCACACCACAATCCTCCTTAGACCGTCCTGGTGCTTTTGAGCAGCTGGTTAGTGCCGGTGTAAGCATTCCCCCCCTTGGAAAAAAGCCTTCCAAATCACCTATCCCACAGGAGATGGGAAGGAATGAAGGAGCAATGTGACAGGGGCCTGTGATCCCCAGCCCACAGGGATGCCTGAGGGGGTTTCAGGGGAGCAGAGATGTCTGAGGTGAGCACAAAGGGGACCCAGCAAAGAGCACCCAAATGCAGTCTGTTTCTGTTGGTTTATTAAAAAAAAAAAAAAAAGAGCTAAGAAGTATAAAAAATAAATATTTAAATAGAATTCCATTTTATATATTACCACAAATCTTCTTAATAATTATTAATTATTGTTAAGAATAAAATTATTAAGTCAGGTCACAGCTCTCGGTGCACACTGGGCTTTTCCACTGAGGCAATAAATAACTCTCACAGCCTGCCCTGGTGCCAGGAGCGAGCCAGCACCTCCTGCCACCTGTCCCCCGTGTCCCATGTCCCCGTGTCCCACACCCCCTTGTCCCATGCGCCCCATGCCGAGGGTGCATTCAGCTGTGAGGACCCCAGCCCTTGGCCATTAGTACATTCAGAGCCCTCCCGATGGGAAAGGCACTTTTTCCGAAGGAGGAGAACATTCCATGCCCCGCCGTGCCCGCGCGGGGGGATGATGCTCCACAGTGGGGTGACTGCCTGCTCTGTCCCCTGGGGGATGGCCTCGTCCCGGATGGTGGGACCCAGCCCCAGCCACCAAAGCCACCAAAGTACCCCCAGTTCGGCTCCTTGTGGGGCCTTAAAATGTGCAGGGGGAGCGTGTGTCCCCACAGCCCCATGTCATCCCAGCTGCTGCATCGCCGTGTCCTTCCTTGCAGTCCTTTTTCCAGGGAAGTGGAAGCTTTTGGACGGTGCTCGTGGATGTCTGTCAGGCTGCTCTCCATGATGGGGATGGTCCATGGGGGACAGAGTCCAGCCCTGCCGCCAGCCCCCACAGCCCCCACAGCCCCCACAGCCCCCACAGCCCCCACAGCTCCCCACACCCCGTGGGAGCGCAGGAATGGCTGAGGCACAGCCCGGGACCAGCCCACGCCCCAGCACCACCTCGGGGATGTGCTGCCTCGTCACGCTGAATGCCAGCCCCGGCTCTGCTCCACCCGGGACACTCCGTCCCGCAACGTTCACCCCCTCAAGGGGCAATAAATTACCAGAGGGCAGATGGGGCCAGCGCAGGGTCGGGGGTAATAAATAGGAAGGCGGGAGTTCGGGAGGCAGCGGCCGGGGCCGTCGGCAGTGGAGAAGCAGCAGAGCCGGGGCGGGCGCTCATGAGGGGCTGAGATGAGGTAGGAGGACACGTGCCACCTGGCCAATGACCTGCACGTACTTCCTGAGCACCTGGCAGCCCTGCTGCTTCTTCTTGAAGCTCTTGCCCTTGGAGCTCTCCCCGTACCTGACGTCCACCTGGAATATGTTGTAGTTCTTGCAGAGGAGGCAGGTGAGGTTGGAGATGAGGCCCCGGGTGGTCTTGGTGGTGTTGTGGAGCCGGTCGAGGAGCTCCTTGGCCGTGGGGTTGAGCTCCTCCTGGTCGCGTGTGATGTTCCCCAGCGAGGCATTGAGGAAGGCGAAGAGCTTGTACATGGCCACCATCACCTCCTTCCTTTCGCTCGTCCGGTTGACACGGAAAGCAGGGAAGAAGATGTCGGTGGGGTTGCAGAGCTTGTCGCTCTCGCTGCTGAACGGCTCTCCCTGGCACTTCAGCTGGGGGGAGAGGTGAGCGTCACCCCATGTCCCCTGTGTCCCTCCTGGCCACCTCTTGCCACCGTCCCCACCGTGTCCCCAGCCCTCCCCCTCCGTGCAGTTGTGGATCAGACTCCCCTGAGGTCCCCTCTGTCCCGAGTGTCACTTACGTAGAGGCTGAAGAGGTCCTGTGCGGTGGCGTTGAGCAGCGCGACCTGCCTGCGAGTCTGCTCCTGGACGTTGGAGCGGCACAAGCCGTGGCTGGGGCAGCTGGAGTTGGTGACCAGCAGTGCCCGCCCGGCCACCGGCCGCCGCTGCAGCAGGAGCAGGGCCATGAAGGGCACGACACCTGTGTGGGGAGAGAGGCCGCTGTCACGGTGGGCACCGGCACGGGACAGTGCTGACCCATGGGCACCGCATCGCAGAACATCCTCCAAGGATGGCCCCAGTTCCAGACACCCGGAGGCGTCCAGCATGGGGACCCATCCCTCTCCGGTGTGGGTCCAGCTCAGCCGGCAGCCCTCAGACCCCCATTTTTCCGTCCCAGCCGTGCCAAAGTTCCCGTCCCACTCCCGTCCCCTCACCTGCCCCCCGGCAGGCACTCCCCCGCCTCCCTTCCGGGCGGGGGCCCCCGCAGCATTCCCACATTTCGCAACCGGCCCGGTGGCGACCTGGCCGGGTTTAATCAAATATGCAAAGCGCTTTTTCCTCCGTTATCCTGGTCCGGGCGCTGTGGGAGCAAGGCCCCACCCCGGCCGGGCTGACTCAGCGGGGCTCCCGCAAGGAAACCTGCCTTCGGCGTGCCCTCCCTCCCTCCCGCCTCCGGCCCCACCGCCTGCCTCAGTTTCCCCGTCTGCGAAGTGGGCGCAGCGCCGAGGAGCCCTGGGGAGAGACGACGCAGCTGCCAGAGACTCCAGCCAGGAAATCCCTGGACGCGGAACAAGGGGACTCTTGAGCCACCGGCAGCTGGGTCGCCCCGGCGTGCCCCTCCTGAGAGCGGGGCGCCCCGAGCCCTCCGCCGCTGGGACTCCCCCAAACCGGGATCCCTGCTCCGGGAGGCCGAAACGCTTCCGAAGCGCTGCCACTGCGCTGGGCATCCTCGGGGCAGGGTGGCCCGGGGGGGTCCCGGCTGCCGGGTGACCTGGATGCCACCGGCAGGGCCCCGTCGGGGTTCTGTGCCCCCCCCGGGGGTGCTGCCAGGCGAGGCCCCGGGCAGTGCCGAGAGCAGGAGCTGCCCGCACTTGTCAGCGCCTCCGACGTGCCGCCGGTGCCGGGTAATCCAACCCTGGATTTATTTACTCTGCCCAGGTGGGAAAGGACTTACCTGGGCGTGTTGCGATCCCTGACCCGCCGCCGCTCCCCTCCTGCACGGGACGGGGGGCACCCTTCCTCCCCGCGCCCCCGGGGCCCTGAGTGCTCCCAGGGGATGCAGATTCCCTGTCCCTGCCTCAAGCCCCTCTCGCTGCTTTCTCCCCCCGGCCCCTGCTTTTCCCCCTCTCACAGCTGGGCAGGGCGAGGTTCGGCACCCACGTGTGCCAGGAGTCCTGGGACCCCCCAGCACTGCCGCCAGCGTGGGGGCTGCTCCCTCCAACTCCCCCTCCTGCACTTGGCAGCCTCCCCATCCCTCCAGCGCTCCCGACACGGCATCAGGAGACCCAGAAGGAGAAAAAGCCGGAGGGGGGGGAAAAAGTATTTAAAAGTACAAAAAAGCCCTTAAAAAAAAAATATTCCCCCCCCCCCTTTCCTTGAGATTTCTTTTTTTCTTTTCTTGGAAGCCTTTCCAGTTATATAAGTGTCCAGATGTTGGCTGCACCGCGCCAGCGCCGCGCTGCGCTCCCGCTGCCAATTCCCAGAGATGCTCATCCCGAGGGGGAAGGCAACGCGGGAGCCCTCGCTCCAGCTCCAGCGGTGCCATCCAACCGGGACCCGCCTGCACCCGAGCATCACCGGGAAAAGGAGGGGAGGGGAAGGAAAAAAGAAGGGGGAGAAGGGGAAATAATATCCTCAAAGTCGATTTTTTTTTTTTTTACCTGCCGGCATGAACTTCATTGTGAGCCGCGTCCCGGGAGCGACTTAATAGGAATTGGTGTTGGCAGAGGAAGTTTTCAGAAATTCATGTTCATACTGGGGGACTTCTCGGGGTTTATATACCGGTCCGGCAGCCTGCCTGTGTTGTAAGAAGAGGGGAGGGGGGAGACGCGGGGGGGTTGAAGCACCGCTATCGTTACTTCTATTGAAACTGGAAAGCAATCGCGGGCTTGGAAATCCTGAATGATTCTTAGAAATAAAGTTGATTCACCCGGTTTTGTGTGGTTTTTTGTTTTTTTTTTTTCGTTTCGTGCGCGGGCTCGGGGAGGTGCTGGGGAAGTGAGTGGGAAGGGAAAGTTGAATTAAAGCCCCCCCGGGGGAGGAGAGCGGCCGCACGTGGGGTTTGGGGGTGTCGAGGGCGAGCGGTGCCGTCAGTCACGGAGCCACAAACACTTTCACCCCCTCCCCGGCCGGGGCTTCCCCGCTGCCTGCGGGGCAGGCAGGAAAATAAAGGAGGGGAGAAAAGTCTGTTTGGGGGTTTTCGGGGGGTTTTGAAGGGATGAAAGATGCGGGGAGGTGGTGGTGGTGGGGCCCCGCACCCCTCAGTCACGGTGGGCACTGGTGTCCCCCAGCCCGCCGGTGCCTCATCCCTTTGGGCAAAAGTATTGTACGTAAAGGGTGGGTTTTCTGGAGGAAAAAGGACAAACCCACCCAGGGGGAGAGGCTGGACCGGCCCCCCAGGGTTAACCCTTCCCTCGGCGGGGCTGGCCCCTGTCTGGAGTGGACAGGAGGGTGCTGGGTACTGGCAGAGGGGTGCAGGAGGGTACTGGGTCATCCTCCCCTCGGATTCCCGTGGGATCAGGACACTGCAAGTCCATCCGCTCCCCGATTTGGGAGACAAACAGGTTAAATGGATTATTTTGTCCCTCTCCATACTTTTTTTCTCACCCGGGCCGAGCTGAAACTTTAATCAGGTTTAGCAAGTTTGTGCCCCGGCAGGTGAACCCGACGGTGACAGTCAAGGAACGGTGACGCAAGAGCCACCACGACCCCGGCTGTGCCCCCATGGAGGGGGGACACGGCGAGGGGGGACACAGAAACCCCCCTGTGCTGAGGGCTGGGTCCACATCTGCTGCTGCCTCAGTTTCCCCAGGCAAGAACCAGCCTGGTTTGCTGGTGGAATTGATGCCCCAGCAAGCAAAGCCCAGTTTAGCCCAGTCTGGCCTTACTGGGATGTCAGGAAGGGGGCTGGGGGCTGCAAAGGACACAGAGGATGAGCCTTCTTACCCATCCTCCCCCCGCCTCAACCCGATTTTATTGGGTGTGGGGAGCAGCACATCACATACTGATGGACATCTGATGGCCTGACGCATTTAATTAACTGAGGAATTAATAGCAGTTAATTAATAGCACTGGAGAACATCCTGGGGGGGTTGTGGGCAGGATTTGCCCTTTTCCTGAATTTTTCAGGAGTGACTCAGCCAGGCTGGAGCTGAGCTGGGCTTTGGGATCCCATTTATGATTGATTTTCTAGGGTGCTAGAAATGTTTGGAGGAAGTCTGGGGGGTGAAAGGTGCAGGGAGGTGGGGCGGGTGGTTCCCCGAGGGGTGAGGGACCCTGATCATGGTGGGATGGACACGGTGGTACCGGTGTCCCCAAGCCTGCTGGCAGCTCATCCCTTTGGGCAAAAGTCTTGGGATTAAGGGGTGGGCTTTCTCTAGGAAAAAGACAAACCCACCCCGGGGGAGACACTGGAGATCTACCTGGAGCAATGCTCCCGTGGGAAAACCTGAATTCCTGGTCCAGAAGGGCTGGGGAGATGCTGGGGTGGGAGATGCTGGGGTGGGAGATGCTGGGATGGGAGATGCCGGGGTGGGAGATGCTGGGATGGGAGATGCTGGGGTGGGAGATGCTGGGATGAGAGATGCCGGGGTTGGGAGATGACGGGATGGGAGATGTTGGGGTTGGAAAATGCCAGGATAGGAGACGATGCCCAGGAAGATCGCCTTTCCCAACCCCTTTGGTAGCAGGAATATCCCCGCGTGGATCCTGTACCGACGCCCCATGGACATGGGCAGCAGGAGTGTGACGAGATGGTGACATGGGTGGGGGTCCCACGGATGGAGCGCGGAAGGGGCTGGAGGGGCAGGGTGGGGGGTTGGGAACCGACAGCCCTCCCTGTCAAAGGGGCTGCGGGACCGGGGACCTGCGGGGATTGGGGATGCCGGGAGGAGCCGGGGACAGGTCAGGCAGGAGGCAGCTGTGCCCACTGTCCCCGCCATCCCCACCGCCAGCCTGCCCAGGGACAGGGGCAGGAGTCTGGGGTGTCCCAAGGCCGCCGCTGCCGTGCTGCTGCTCTGACCCGCTCCGAGCTGTCTCCTCCGCCGCGTCCCATCCGCAACTGTCCCCAGCTCCACCCCAGACACCCCCATCCCTTTCCCTGTCCCCGTGCGGCCCCCCCGCTTCATTCGCGTTCCCATCCCTGTCCCCATCCCTGTCCCCATCCCTGTCCCCCTGCTGCCCCCTGCTGTCCCAGCCCAGAACTGGCCTCTCCCCATCCCATAATTGCCCCCTCTGCCCCATCCCCACCCAGAACTGTCCCATTCCCATTCCTGCTCCGGCGCTGCCCCCTGCCCCATCCCCATCCCAGATCTCCCCTCTCCCCAGTTCACAACTGTCCCCTCCCATACTTCCCCATCCCACCATCGTCTCCCTGCTCCAGTCCCTCCCAGAACTGCCTCAGCCCCATCCCAGAACTGCCCCACCCCATAATTGCCCCCCGTGTCCCATCCCCATCCCACAGTCCCTCAGGGTCCCCTCAGGGTCCCACCCCTTGCTGTCCAAGTGCAGGGGCAGGACACCCACATTCCAGTGTCACCCAAGCCCCCGGGGGGTCCCACAGGCGTGGGAATGAGACTGTGCTGGGGTTGGGGGTGTCTGGGGGGGCCTTGCCAGGGGGTGGTGACAAAGGGATGAGTAAGGCAGGTGCCCCTGCCCCGGGGAAATCCGGAGCTGCCCAGCGGTGGGGACCGAATTCCCCTTTGACTCACGATGGTTCCCTGCCCGGGGCTGCCTCGCCCCTGCCCCTGTGCCCCATCAGTGTCACCCTGCAAATGCCACCCCACCAGTGCCACTCTACCAGTCCCAGTCTAACACCGGTGCCACCTCACCGGTGGCACCCCATACATGTCACCCACAGGCAGACACCCTGCTGTGTTTGGGGACCCCGTGGCCGTGACAGCATGAGCTGCTCCTTGGGGGCTGTGGCCAAACAATGTCCCCACCACGGCGTGGATTTTCCTCTGGGAAAAGCCACTAGGGTGCCCTGGGAGGCCCATGGGCCTGGTATTGCCCTGATGACACTCAGCTCAGGGTGTCACCCACCCCTCCATGCGCTCCCAGGGGATCACATACCTGTGCCCTTCTCCACAGCCCCTCCGGAGCTGGGCGGGCGGCTCGGTGGTGGCACAGTCACGGTCACTAGCACAGTCACTGGCACGGTCACCCACAGCACACCAGGCCAGCCCGGGCTGCTTCATGGTGACATTGTCCCCACCAGGAGTGTCCCCAGGTGCCAGGGCGGTGGTGGCCGTCCCGGTGGCGATGTTCCTGTGACTGACTCAGGCAGGGTGCCCACGGCACAGCCAGGCAGCCCGGCGGGCACCGGCACACGGCACACAGGGAACGAGTGACTCCATGGGGACACATGACCCAGTCTCAGGATTTTTGACTCAGCGGGACTGGTGGCAGCGGGCCTGGTCCCCACGGTGGCCCTGGTCACGCTGCAGGGACGCTGCGCTTGGCGTGGCTGTGGTGATGGCCCAGTCGCCGCACGGGGCTGTGTGTGCCATGGGCTGTGTGCCAACTGTGGCACATGTCTGGCAATGCCAGGCCATGCCATGGGACACCACAACTTGCCACGTGTGCCACACTGTGCCATGTGCCACATCCAATGCCACAGGCCACCGTGTGCCATGTCCTGTGCCATGCCATGGATCACATCCCGTCGTGTGCCATGTCCTGTGCCATGCCATGGATCACATCCCGTCGTGTGCCATGCCCCGTGCCATGTCCTGTGCCACACCATGGGCCACATCCCATCACGTGCCTCATGCCACATCCTGTGCCATGTGCCACATCACATAGTGTGCCACATCCTGTGCCACATTCTGTGCTGTGCCAAGGGCCACAGCCCATCGTGTGCCACGTTCTGTGCCACGCTGTGGGCCATGCTGTGAAGTGCAGTGCCATCTCCTGTGCCACTCCATGGACCACATCCCCTCGTGTGCCATGTGCCACATCCCGTGCCATGCCACTCACCACACCGTGCTGTCCCTCATCCCAGGTGCCACATCCCCCACCACACCACCCCGTGTGCCACACCACACCGTGTCACACCCTGTGTGCCCCAGTGAGGACAACAGGCACAGCCTGGCCACCAAAATACAATTCCTCTGTGCCCACAGCCCCTGGGACAGACACAGGGACACAGGGACACAGGGACACAACATCTCAGCGGCCAGCAGGCCGAGGTCAGCACTTTATTTCCTTCTGCCACTGTACAAAAATAAGGAGGTGCCACATGGGCAGAGGGCACCGCCCTTCTCAAAGTACCAAAAATATCAATATTCATAAATAAAGCCTTGTGACATCCATAGTTTAACACCGTACAAAAATTATCACAAAAATAGATATTTATATATTACAAATGTCCTTAAATACTTTACCCCATTGCAGGGATGTATTAAATTAACTCTGGGATTCAATAAATACCATAATCACACAAATATTAACTTATAAATTAGGGGGCAGGGGGTGGGTGCTGCCACCCACCATCACAGTGTGGTGGCCAGAGCCGAGTCCCCGCCCGGCACAGTCAGGGCTGTGGTGGCACAGCCTGTGGGGAACACTGAGGGGACAGGGATGCTGAGGGTGTGGGAACACCAAGTGTGCAAGAGTGAGCATGGGGACACCAAGCGCAGGGGGCACTGAGAGCACAGGGACGCTGAGGGCTTAGGGACACTGAGGGTGCAGGGACGAGGACAGGGATGTGCAGAGGGACACCGAGCTTGTAGGGACACCAAGCACAGAGGGACACGGAGCTCAGAAGAACACCAAGCTCACAGGAATCCTCTCCCAGCTGCTCCCTGGGGTCAGCAGATCTGGTGCAGGGCAGGCAGGGGGTGACAACACTGGTGACACTCCCTGGTGGCAGCAGCGCTCTCCGTGGGCCGGGTGGCTCTTAGTCAGGCCAGGTCACCCGACCCATTGAATCACTGGAAAATCCGGCCGGGCTCGGTGACAGCGGATGGCTGGGCACGGGGGGACACCCAGCTCCAGGGTCAGGGTGTGGGGGAGCTGGGAGGAGCAGAGCAGGGCTGTCCTGCAGCCAAGGGGGGGCATGGGGACAGCGGGGTTCCCGTGGCAATGCAAAGTGACCAGAGATGCTCCGGGTGCACTCGTGTCCTCCACTCCACAGTGAGATGAGTGGTGCATCCTGGCCAGCCAACGCACCTCCATGCCGGGATGGGGTTGGGATGGAGATGATGGAGATGCAGACAAGGACAGCTCCAGTGCTGGTGGGGCTGCCCTAGGAGCGTGTGGGTGTCCGTGAGCCCCGCTGCGATCTCCGCTTCTCCCGGCACGTCCGGCCGCTCCTGGTCTCCAGCTGGGCGCTGTACTCGGCCATGAAGCGGGAGTAGCTCCAGAGGATCTGGCACCCCTGCAGCTTCTGCTTGAAGATGCTGGTGTGTTCCTTGAGGCTGGGTGGGGGCTGGTGGCGGGGGCTGAGGGCAGGAAAGAGCCCAGCCAGGTTGCTGAGGAGCCCCCGCACGTGCCGGCGGGTGTTGCTCAAGCGGCGAAAGATTTCAGCACCGGGGTGTCTGAGGTCACGCTGGTTCTGGATGATGTCCTGCAGTGCCTGGTCCATGTGGACCATGGGCTCCCACAGCCTCCTGAGCCCACAGGGCCCCTTCACCGGTAGCTGCAGCCATTGGGGAGGTGTGTTCGTGCGGCAGATTCTGTGGATGGCCAGCTGCTGGTCAACCTCCTGCTCAGGGATGGGAGACGACAATCAGGGACATGGGATGGCAGTAGCACAGGGACCATCCCCCACCAGCCCCGTGTTCCTCTGTGACCCCTCACCCCAGGGAAGGGCACTCACGTAGAAGGTGAAGAGCTCCTGTGCGTCCTCGGCCATGAGCTTCACCAGTGCCTGGGTCTGCTGCACAGTGGGGGCTTTCAGGGGCCGCCCTCCCTGTCCTGGCACTGCCCAGAGAATGAGGAGCCCTTTGGTGACAGCTGGGGAGGAAGAGGAGGGAGATGGGGGTCATTGGGGTATCACTGGGGGAGGGTCACAGCCCCTTCTCTGCACCAGAAAGGCACGAGCTCACTGTCCCCTGTGACACAGAGACAGCTCTGTTCCTGTGCCCATCACCTGCTGCCAGACCTGCAGGCAAGAATGCTGCATGCCAGGCACGTGCACTGACATCCCATCACTGCTGCAGGGATGACCCAAGCCCTGCACCAAAAATCTGCTGGGGGCCTGGCAGGGAGGAGGATGAGGATGGTGGAGGTGCCGTGGAGCAGCCAGGATGTGCAGCCCAACCACAGTGGCTGCTCCAGCAGCTCCCCCTGCCCTTGTGAACCGGCACAACGAAGGGGACAGCAGTGACACTCTGGATCCAACCCCCTTGCTCTGGCCAGTCACTATCCCAGCACCACTGTCACCCAGGGCCACGTGCCAGCGGTGACTTTGGGTATGGCGCTGGGCTGGCACACAGCATCTGTCCTTGCTGCGCTGGGAGAGCTGAAGGTTTTGGGCAAGCTGACCCCTGACCCTCTGCCATCGGTCCCCAAACCAAACCCAAACATGTCCCCTGCCAGCATCCCCTCTTCCCCAGGCTGCTCATCCCCATGTGCCACACTGGGGAATGTCCCCGTCCCCCGCCCGCGGGAGGTGACAGTGCCGTGGCACAGCCTCGGTGCCATGTGCCGCAGCGAGCCCCGGGCACAGGGGCACACACCTACCTGCCAGCACGCCCCAGGGCCCACGATCACACCGCATGGCCGGGGCGGGTGTTTCGCCGGCGCGAGCGACTTCCTTAACTGCTCGGGGAGGGGGAAGCTCGGCTTTTAAAGCGCAGCCCGTGGCCCCCACCGCCCAGGGACCCAACGGAAAGTCAGGGAGAAGTGAAGCCGTGCCCTGGGGCCAATGAGCGGGGCGAGCGCCCGGCGGGAGGAAATGATGCCGGGCGGGCAATGGGATGTTCTTCGAGTCAGTTCCTCGAGGGAGTCCTGGTGGGTCCAGCCTGGGAGTCTGCAGTCCCGTTGCTCATCCCACATGTGGCACCGCTGGGCCCCCGTATCCTGGTTTCTTGGAAAAGGGGCATTTTGAGTCACCCTGAGGTCACTGCTCGGCACCCAAAGGGTTGAACTGAAACCAGCCCTGTCTGCCCCAAAACCCCAATGCAAAAGAGGGCAGGGGCACGGGGGACAGGGATGTCAGCCATGTGCCACCACAGGGGCTTTCACATCCCAAATCCAACTGTGGGAGCCAAAAATCTGTCCTGGGAAGAAGGAAGGTGGAAGCACAGCATATTTGGAGCATCGTGGCACGCATGGCTGGGGCCTGTGCGCTCAGCGACGCTCCAGAGGATGCTCCATCCACCCGTCAGGATGACAAACCCGGGTGCTGATCAGGCTGGGGACAGCGGGCTCAGCCCCTGTGCCCGGCAGCAGCCATGGGAATGCTGAGTGGGGACCCGCTGGGTGTTGCCCAAGGCACAGGGCCAAGGGCAGAGGAAGCCGGGTCGGGCAGCGCTGCCCTCAGCACTGCTCGGGCTTGTGCAACACTGCCCGGGGGAGCCCGGCTCACACGGCCCCTGGCACTGCCTGGGACCGGCACGGCCTCCGTGGTCACCACCGGCAGCACCCAGGGCGAGTCCCCTTGTCCCCTCAGCTCCCCTTTCCCAGCAGATGCAGCCCGGCACCGACAGGGGCTTTTCCTACCTCATCAAAAGGAATCTCGCTGATCAGCGTTTCCAGGTGTGTCGCAATCCCGTTGGTTTTGGTGACCGCGGAGCCGCCCTGCGCTGAATTTACACAGTCGGAAGGTTTGGTGATGTCGCAGGGGGACAACCCAGAAACAACATCTCCTTCCAGGAGGAAGAACATGGTGCTGACTCACTTCCAGTAGAAGTGTTTTCTTTTCCCAAAATTTCCCCCGGGACCTGCAGGGGCTGCTTCCTCCACCAGGGGCTTCCCCTCCTCCTTAGGTCATCCCCTGGCAGAGGTGGCAGCGTCAGGGGCAGGCAGGGCTGTACCCAGGGCAGCCCTAGAGGGGTGGAGGAGCCAGGAGAACATGCTGCTCACTCTGAAGTAGTTTGTCCATCCCTCAGTCTGCCTAGACAGGCTGTTAGCCAGCACTCCACACGTCCATCTGTCCATCCATCCACACATCCCTCTGCCTGAATCATCCATCCATCCCATTCATCCATAGATCCATTGATCCACCCATCTATCTGTGCATACATCTATCCACCTCCTTTTCACCTGTCCATCCACCCACCCACCCATAAATTCCTCCACCTGTTCTTCACCTACCATTAGCCTGTATATTCATCTTCCATATGAAGAACCAACCATCCGTACATCCACTCATCCATACACCTGCCCATCCATCCATCCATCCATCCATCTTCCCACTCCTGTATCTATCTGCCCATCCATTCACCCAGAGGAACATCCCTCTCTCCCACCCATCCATCCATCCATCCATCCATCCATCCATCCCTGGCCTCATGGGCTCTCCAGCCTGTTCCCTGCCACGGCAGGACCCCCGGACACCCCGCCCAGGCGATCAGGACCATGCAGGCTGAGCACCCCCACCCTCAGCTGCCCCCTGGCCACGGGTGGTCCTGGCACCATCACCTCCCAGCTGGGCTGGCGGGACACCACAGTGGTGGCCATCCCTCTCAGGCACAGGACTGTGCAACACCCAACGGGGACAAAAATAGTGCCAGTGACCGCATGGGCCGGCGGCAATTTCTTCATCTCCCGGGCACACGTCAGCAGCGTCCCATGACTCGGAGAAGGGAGCGAGACAGGAAAGAGAGAGGGGGCAGGAAGCTGGTGGCTGGAAGTGTGTGGGGCTGACGCGGGCAGGACGTGTCAGGGCCCGGGCACGGTCCTGCTCGGAACGTGGGAGAGCAGGGAACAGACTTTGGGCACAGGACGGGAGCAGAGCCCGGGGGAAGAGGTTTCCACCACACTCATGCTGGGTCTTGCTTCATGACCGGGCACACCCTGGGCTAGGGGTGGCACCCATATGGCTGCAGCACCCTCCAGGAGGGCACAGCCCCAACCCTGTGCACCCCACTTTGCCACAGGGTGCTGTGCTGCCAGCAAGGCAAGAGGACATGGGGACACAGCGGTGCCATGACAGGGACACCCCCAGGTCTGGGGTCAAGTTCATGCCCCAGTTTCCCCAGTTTGACCCAGTCTGGGGCAGGGAGAGAGCATGAATGTGGGGTGGGCCTCATGCCTCAGTTTCCTCAGGGCCACTGATCTGCTGGGGGCTGTAGCCTTCACCCCTTTTTTCACCCAAAATACGTGGTAGGGGAGCTGGTCACATCCCAGTCACCTCACCGTGGGGCACAGGGAGGGCCTTGTCCCTCTGTCCCATCCCAGCCCCTGCCACCTCCACACAGAGCAGCTCCAGGACACCCCCCAGGTCTCCACAGAAATAAAAATAATAGAAATTTTATTGCCTTATTAAAAACTATGTGAAAATACAACTTGGGAGAAGCTGAGTACTCACTGTCACCCCTTTATGACAGGTGACAGCCAGGGCTGGGGTGAACCACAGCCACCCCTCTGCCACCTTGGAGATTTTTGGGGTGGCAGGGGCACTCCTGGAGCTGTGATGCCTTCACCCCTCCATGGGGCTGGTCCAGAGGCACCCATCCACTTGGGACACACAGGGAATGGGGACACGTTCCCACAGCCCCAGGCTGTCCCCTATAGTACTGCGATGGCACATCACTGCCCTCTTGTGTCCCCTCCACCAGCAGGTCCCCAGGGACACCCACTCTCCCCCTGAGCCCCCCCACCCCACACAGGCAGGGCTGGAGCCAGAGGATGGCACGTGGGGACTGACCCCACCCCTGCAGGACACCGTCCCACTGCCACAAGGCCACAACGTCCCCAAAGCCACCACATCCCCAGCACGCAGGGAGTGACACTGCACCTGACTCTGCCCCGCACTGGGGGAGCCTTAAAACTGAAAAATAATGAATAAGGGGGTGGCAGGGGCTGGGGAGGAGGGAGGACCCCCCCGTGCCACCGCGCTGGGCCACCCGGCCTGGGGACAGCCGTTATCTGCCGCTGTCCTGCCGCTGCTGCAGCAGCTGGATGACCTCGGCGATGCCCTCCTCGGGGACCTGCCGGGGGGACACAGGGGGTGTCAGCCCCAGGGGACACCCCGAGGCTGGGGGGGGTCCCCAGGAAGGGGCAGGGGCTCACCAGGGCGTGGTCGAAGTTGAAGGTGCTGATGTAATAGGCTGAGATGTCAGCGGCTGCCAACGGCTCCGCGATCTGTGCCACGATGCCACACTCATCTGGGGGGGCAAAGGGGGTCCCAGGTCACTGCCACGGGGACACACAGGGACAGCAGTGCCCCAGGGCACCCCCTGGGTGACGGTGGCACAAGGGGGGACGTGGCCACCATGGCCACACTCACCGAAGCCGAGGGGCTGCCCCCCGATCCGCACCATCCGCCACAGCTCCCCCGTCGAGCTGGTCAGCAGGAGGTCACTGGGGAACCTGAGAAAGGAGGGTCTGTGTGTCATCCCCCCATCCCTGAGCCCCCAGACCCAGGGAGAGAGGAACAGACAGTCCCAGGGATGGCACCCACCGCTTCTGTGTCTCAGCATCCATCACGATGGAGATGTAGCCCTCGATGAGGGAGAAGGAGAAGAAGGTGATGGAGTCGAGGTCCTGGCTGCTGGCACCCGCCTCCCGTGGGGGGCTGCAGAGGGGGAGAGGCACAGAGAGGGGTCACAACCCCTGAAATGGGGAGGAGGAGGGCTTGGTGGTGGCACTGGGTGTTTGAGCACCATGTTGGGTTGCTGCAGGGTGAGAGGAGTGGTGACAGGAGCAGGTGCTCCCTGCAGGGTCTGCAGCTTGCCGGTGCTGGATGGGGCAGGACAGGTTGACACCAGGTTTTGGGGCATTCCTGAAAGGCCACAGTGACTCTGGAGCAGTTGGGTGCCATCAGAAAGGACCCCATCACAAAGGAGAAAAGGGACCTGTAGAGAAGCATCACCTCACCCCAGCACCATTCCTACTGACCTTCCAAACCCACCCCCTCCCCCTTCACAGCAGCGGTGGGTTTGTCCCCTGTGTCACCTCAGGGCTCCCACCCCCCATGGTGGCAGCAGGACCCCCAAGCACCCACACGGCTGCAGCCCCCGGGGAGGACAGAACCAGTTTGGAAAACACACCCAGAGCCTGAAAACCCACCGGGAGCGACAGGTGGGACGTGTCCCCACAGCTCAGGTGGCGCTGGGCGAGGGGCCACCCCCGTGTCCCCGTCCCCAGGACCCACCTGTGCGAGTAGAAGAGGACGTCGATGAGCATGGTGGCGATGGCGGGCAGCGTGTCGGGGGCCACCGTCAGGACACAGAAGCGGGTCTGGGGGCTCTGCACGGGGTGCAGAGTGGGGCTGGCGGCTGGCAGGGGAACGGCCTCGATCAGCCCTGGGGCAGCTCGGGGACAGTCCCACAGTGCCACCCCGTGGCCACTGCACCCACATGGAGTCCCTCTGGGAGCAGGGGGCTGGCCAGGCGTCCCCAAGGATGTGGGTACCACAGTGGGAGTGGCAGCGTCTCCGTGGGGACTGGGTGGCCCTGGGGGTCTCCTATGGATGTGGGAACCACCAGTGGGAGCTGGAGCACCTTGGCAGGGACCAGGTGACGCTGGAGACTGGGTGTCCTGGGGATCTCACAAAGATACAAGTACTACTGGTGGGAGCTGGAGCACCTTGATGGGGACCAGGTGGTCCAGGTGGCCCCTAAGAATTTGGGTACCACTGGTGGGAGCTGGAGCACCTTGATGGGGACCAGGTGGTCCAGGTGGCCTCCAAGGATTTGGGTGCCACTGGTGGGAGCTGGAGCACCTCAGTAGGGAAAGCATAGCCTGGTAGCAGGGTGGCCCGAGGGGTTCTCCAAGGATTGTGGGTACCTCCAGGGAGAGCTGGAGCATCTTGGTCAGGACTAGGTGGCCATGGGGGATAGGGCAGCCCTGGAGGTCCCCCAGATATGCAGGTGCCACTGGTGGGAGCTGGAGCACCTCAGGAGCGACTGGGTGGTCTGGTGAATAGGGTGGTCCTGGAGATCCCCTAAAGATGGGGGTTCTACTGGTGGGAGGGGCAGCATCTTGGCAGCAACTGGATGGCCCAGGGACAGGATGGCTCTGGATGTCCCTCAAAGATACAGGTAGAGGAGCACCTGGGCAGGGATCAGGTGGCCCCAGGGGACATGGGATCCCAGTGTCACTCACCCGGCTTGGGCTTGAGGAATCCGTTGCTCACGTCATCGCAGGTGACAGGGACACACTCGCCGCTCTCCTCCCTGTAGATGTCGAACTCCCCCGCCAGCGTGTGGATCACCACGGGCAGGTCCCGCTCCCGCACCTGCCCGGGGGCACAGCATCAGGGCCTGGACTGGCCCCCCTCCCCACGGGGCACAGCGGAGTCCTCGGGACAGCCAGGACCCCGGGGGGACCAGGTGGCACCGTCCCTGTCCCTCACCAGGATGAAGTCGGTCTGGTACGTGGAGAGCATCAGCACCGAGACGTGGTGCTCGGCCAGCGGCGCGATGACCGAGCGCGCGATCTTGGTGACACCGGTGGCCTGGCAGCCGGGGGGCTCCCGCCCGTTGGAGACGACGCTGAGCACCAGCCACGTGGAATCCGCCACCTGCATGAACTCGGAGGGCGGCAGCTCTGCGAGGGACAAGGGACACTGAGGCAGGTGGCTCCGTGGGGCCTGGCATGACCAGACACGTGCCAGTGCTGGCTCAAGCACTGCTGTCACACTGTCCCTCGGGAGATGAGTGGAGCCAGGATGGGACCAGTCCCAGGTGTGGGAATGCTGGTCTGGGGACACAGACCAGCCCCACCTCTAGTCAGGGCTCAGCCACTCCACACTGGGACAGCCACAGGGATGAGGGGGCTCAAGGCCACAACTCCCCAAAACCCAGAATGTGTCTCTCCTCTCCACAGCAGCACACTGGACTGGGTGCAAAGGGGTGTTGGCGTGCACTGCACTCCTGAACTGGCACCACCACAGCCCTGGAGTTGCCCAGCTCATCCTCTGCCCCCCAGGAGCCCCCAGACCAGCGCCCAGCGCCCAGCACCCAGCACCAGGGATGCTCCAAGAGAGTGGTGTGGGGTACCAGAGGGGAAAAGGGGAGAGTAACCCCGCTGTTCTGGCGGTGCCAGCACTTGGTGCCAGCCTGGTAGGGAGGAATGAGCCCAGGCCGATGGGGCCAAGGACTGCTTCCCAAAAATCTGCTGGTATTGGCAGGGTGGGCACGTGCCAGCTGCTCCCTTCGTGCCTCGAGACCCCTCTTTCTGCTTCCCACCCCTCCTTGCTCCCACCCTCCTGCCCAGGACAGGGGCACCCCAGAAATCAGCCAGGCAGCCCCTCCTCCCTGGGCACCCCTTCCCAGCAAAGGTGGGAAGCAGCTCCCACAGGAGACCACACGAGCCCCCAGCCCTTCGCTGGGCACTCAGAGCCCCAACCCAGCTGAGACCCCAAACTCATGTCAGCAGTGTCAGAGCGGAGGTCACCCCAGGAGGGTTCGACATCCATGGCAGGGATCCCATCATGGGGCAGGCTCCACATCCCATTCCCAACCCGTGGCTCGAGGCAGGGCGGGAGCGGGGCCGGATCCAGGGCCTCAGCGGGTGTTCCCAGTGCCTGTTCCTGTGCAGGAAGAGCCAGAACAGCCTCGGCTCCGGCCCAGGGCCCAGCGCTGGGGACGAGGCGGGGGGGACACGGCCACGGGAACATGGGGACCTGTCCCAGCACTCAGCATTTAATTACTTTTCAACACCACCCTGGGTGAGGCTGAGTGCGAGGGGGTCCTGCTGTCCCCGTGTCACCACCCCAGGGCTCAGTCTCGATCCCCAGGGGAAGAGGGAGTGCAGCCCTTCTCGCTGGGGGTGCCCTCCAGCCCCAGAGCAGAGGGACCCTGGCAGCCCCCCCAGCCGCGGGGGTGCACAGGGCGCAGTGGGGCCGCTGGCCCGCAGCACCATTGTTCGGCACTTCCCGCCTTCCCCTCGGGATTGAGGAATATTTGTCCACAGGCCCCGAAATAAAACAATACGTGGGGAACAGTTCTGCCTCTGGGAGTGGGGAGAGCCTGGGCCACGATCCCGTCCCGGAGCAGAGGGAGCTGGGAGCGGGACTCGGCCGGGAGCGCCCATGGCCGGAGCACTGACCCTTCCTCCTTGGGGCACAGCCAAGGGACACTGCGGCCGGTTCCTGCGGCCCCGGCAGGAAGGTTTGGGCGTGGGAAGCTGGGCCGGGATCCGGACCCTCCAGCCCAGCCTGTTGGGCCGGTACCCCCGGCAGGGCAGGCGGTGAAGGTGATGCACGGCTGGGTTACCAGCGGTGGGGACGTCACCAAATGGCACCTCCCGGCGAGGGGGACTGGCTTGGAAGGGATCAGACCTCCCCCGGACACCTCAAAGTCTGGTCCCTGCTGCCAGGAAGGGCTCACCCCTGCCAGCCTGGCTGGGCAAGGATTTGCCCTGCTCTGCTAAAGCACCAGTTGGTCCTCACCGAGCAGAAGAAAGTGGCCAGGGAATGATGGCAGGAGGGCTGGCAGAGCCTGGAGCGCTGCCTGTAGGCATCCCAGGTGGTCTCTGTCCCCTGCCTGGAACACCTGGGCTTTGGGCTGGCACCGGGCTCTCAGCAGACCATCCCCACCGAGTCACAGCCTGGTCCCACGACCTGGCGGGGACACGGCTGTGCCCGGGAGGGGCTGTCGGGCGAGGGCAGCCACGCCGGGAGAGCCCAGGCCGGGCAAGCCGGCACATCCCCGGCGCAGGCGCCGAGAGAACGGGACAGGCACGTCCCGAGGGAGCCGAGCTGCAAGCCGGGACTCGCTCCCCGCGGCCCAGGCGAGGAGCGGGGCTGAGAACGTGCCCAGCTCGTGCCCGCAGTGCCAGCCCATCCTGCGAGGGACGCCGAGCCCACCGCACGGTACCTTTGAAGCCCTCCTCGTCCAGCATGACGGTGTAGTCCTCGGGGGTCTCCGTCAGGCTGAAGAACTTGCATCTGAAGAAGAAGAAATCGGTGCTGGTGAGCCCAAAACCGCCGCCGCCTCCCGAGGCCGGGCATCGGGGGAGGAGGAGGGGTGAGGAGGGAGGAAGGCCGGTACCGGCAGCGCTGGGGCAGGAAGAGCAGCTTGAGCAGCGGGTGTGTGTAAAGCCAGAGCCCGCGGCGAGCCAGGCTCAGCACCCGCACTCGGTGCTCCAGGATGTGCAGGTCCATGGCGGCCGCGCCGCACCGGGATCGTCCGCCGACGCCGCTATAAGGGCGGGCACGGGACCGCCTCGGGACCGCCCCTCTCCGCCCGGGACCGGCTTGGGACCGCCCAGCCCCGCTCCGGGACCGCCCCGGGATCGCCCCGCTCCCTCCCGGACCACCTCGGGGCCGCCCAGCATCGCTCCGGAACCGCCCCGGGATCGCCCCGCTCCGCCCGGCACCGCCCCGTGATCGGCTTGGGAGCGCCCAGGATCTCTCCGGACCACCTCGGGACCGCCCAGCATTGCTCCGGGACCGGCCCGGAACCGCCCAGCACCGCCCCGGGACAACCTCCCCGCACCGCCAGAGGGGCAACCACCCGGCACGGGCACCGGAGCCGAGGGACCAGCCCCACGCAGAACTCTATGGTGCCCAAACCAGCCCAAATTCAGCGCTCCGAGGTGCCCAGAGAAGCTCCAAAAGAACCCTGGGGGTGTCTGTACCGGCTCCCGACCCCGAGCCTCAGAGTGCCCAAACCAGACGAAATTCAGCATTCCCGGGTGCCCAGACGAGCCCCATCCGGGAGCCCGGGGTGCCTGGAGCAGCTCACACCTGGAGTCCCGCGGTGCTCCCGAGCTGCAGCCCTGGGAGTGCCCAAACCAGCCCCAGTACAACACCCCGCGGTGCCCGAACAAGGACTCACTCACTCACGTCTCAAGGGGTCCAATCCGACCCAACTCCCAGCCCAGCCCTGTCAGGCTGGGACTGGACCCACTGGGAGCCCGATGCCAACTCCACTGCCAATCCCATCATAACCCCCACCCCAGCACCCAGCCAGCCCCTCCACACTCAGCCCTGACCACCAGCCTTGAGCAAGGATTCACCTCAGGACAGTGTGCAGGACCAGGGGAGCACCTAGCACCCTGAAACAGAGCCACCCCCCCGGAAAAAGGGATTCTGGAGGGACGAATGGAGACTTGGGTGGAATTCCTGCCTGTGGAAAGCAGGAGCAAGAGAGAGGGCCTGGGCACCGTTTGGGATGTGGGGACAGGCCTGGGTGCCGGGAAGGGAGTGCACTCCATGGCATCTCTCGAGGAACCCGGCATCCATCACAGTCACAAGCTGAGGCAGGTCTCAGCCTCCTCCCATTCCACTTCAAACGGGCAGCCCCAGGGCTGGGCGGGGTAGCAGGGCTGGGTCACCCTCTGTGGTGACACAGGGTGACGGCAGCAGGGCTCCTCCCAGGACCCTCTCCAGGACCTGATTCCTGAGGCTGGAACATCCTGGTGCAGGGCACGGTGCCCGCAGGGCTGGAGCACCCAGGGGTGATGGATTCAAGGCAGGGTCAACTCTAGGGGAAATGGGGTGCAGGCCAGGGTGCTCCCCAGAAGCAGGGGACCCAGGGGAGGTGGGGTTCAGGGCAGGGCATCCCTCAGGACAAGAGCACTCAGGGGAAATGGGGTGCAGGTCATGGTGCTCCCCAGGGACGAAGAACCATGGGAAGGAGGGCTCCAGGGCAGGGTGCTCCCCACCCCAGACCTGGAGCACCCAGAAGAGATGAGTCCAGGCAAGGGTGCCTTCCCAAAGCTCATACTGGCATAGAAGGAAGGGGGAGGTGACACTCCTGTCCCCACCCCTTGACCCCCCATCCCAGGCAGAGAGAGGGTGGGAGCCGGGGCTGCGCCTTTACACACTTGCTTTATTGACCCCTTTGTACAAAACTGCTTTTCCCGCTTATGATACAAAGCCACCCCCCGGCCCTGGGGAGGGCACGGGGGGCAGAGGGGACCCCACAGCCAGGGATCACCTGGCTGCTGCTCACCCACCCCGTCACACCTGCGCTGAGGCCTGGGAGGGGGCGGCAGTGGTGGGGTGAGCCCTGGCAGGGTGAACGCTCCCCCCGAGCCGTGGGGAGCCCAGGAATTGGGGTGGGGGGGCTTTAGCCCTGTGATTGGCATCAAATCCCGCTGCCTCCAGCGCATCCTGCCTCGGTCCCTGTCCTGCCTCGAAGGAATAATAAATAGGCTCAGTGAGTAGGTAAATTGGGTACTACATATAGGGCTACAGCTTGATATATCCTCACTAGATAAAGAGGGGGGGCGAGGGGTCCCCCCGGCTCCTCACATACCCCCAGTGCCCTGTGCCAGGCCTAAGTGCTTGGGAACTGGGGCTGGGGCTGCCCGGCTGGCACAGGGTGGGGGCTACAGGAGGGACCTGGGGGGTGATGGGTCGAGGGGCTCTGGGACGGGGAGAAGGGCCTGAGGGGCAGCTCAGCCCCCCAGTGTGGGGAGGGAGCTCGGGTGGCTCAGCCACCCCCTGCCCGGGCTCCCACCGCTCGTGGTGCCAGCACCCTGCGGGGTGGGCACCCAGCGCAGACCCACGGTGTCCCCTTTGGTCACCACACCTGGCCAAGCTCCTGTGGACACCCCACGGAGTCATACCAGCCCCCCTGTCCCATCCCTCCAGCTCAGAGCCCCCAGCGCTGCGTGCCAGGGGTGTCCCCCAGCGTCCTGGTGCCCGGGTCCGTGCGCAGCCCCGCTGAGCCCGGCTGCCCAGGGTGCGGGCAGGGCCCTACAAATACGTGTCCTCGCTCTCCCGGGAGCTCAGGCTCTCCTTGGACTGGTGGTGGGGGGAGACCTGGGGGTGCAGCAGCTCCCGGGTCGTGCCAGGCGCCCCGTTGCCCTCGGCCCCGGGGCCGTTGGCAGGGCTGGCCGGGCTCTTTTCCCGGCTCTTCTCCTTGCTCTTGCGGGCCTTGGGCACGGGGGCAGGCCCGGGGGGGACGATGATGGAGGGCACGGGCTCCAGCGCCTTGCGGGGCGCGGGCTCGGCCTCGCTGATGGCCTTGGCGCCGTGCAGGCGTGGGGGGGACTTGCACTGCAGCTCCCCGTGCGTCTCCCGCCACTTCTTCAGCTGGATCAGGTGCTCCCGCTCGATCTGACGCTCCGTCACCGGCAGCTCGATGACCTGCAGGGACACTTGCGCCATCAGCATCTCCCCCCGCAGCGACAGGGCCACCAGGGCTGCGTGTGGGATCCCACCCAGTGACAGGCAACCCCTAAACCAAAAAGCTTTTGGGGGGGCTGCCCCCACGCTGCGCCCCATCTGCCCACCCAGGGACAGCCCAGTTTGGCAGCGCTGGGCAACTGGGCGGCACTGGGCCCCCTGACCTTCCCCAGCACCTCACCTCCTGCACCAGGAAGGCCTCCTGCATGATTTTGGGGCTGAGGGCCCTCAGCCTCTCCATGGTCTCATACTGGCCCTGGCAGGACTTGAGCTTGTCCGAGGAGCCCAGGGTGTGTTTGAGCAGCACCAGGCCCACCCGGAAGATGATCTTCACCCCTGCAAAAGGAGACGTGAGGCAGTGAGTGCCAGGCAGGACAGGGTGGCTCTGCCACCATGTCCTTCAAACACCGTGGGGCACCAGATCCCAGTCTCACTAACGGGACACACAAAAGGGTGGATTTGGGATGCATGGGTCCCCTAATCCCCAGGAAAACAGCCCATCTCCACCATAGGCACATGGTTGCCTCAAACCTGCCCTGCTACAGGTCCCACATGCCATGGGGCCATCCCAGAAGAAGAGGAGGATGGTGGGGAACTCCTACCTTCACAGAAGAACATGTCCCAGACGCGCAGGACGGAGCTCCAGGGCAGCGTGCGGGAGAAGGCGCACATGAACCACTCCGTCATGTACAGGATGGGGTCGATCTTCTGCTTGCTCAGGTGCTTGTAGGCCACAGGTGAGACCTTGTGCAGCAGCGAGAAGAGGATCTGCCCATCCAGCTGGATGGCTTCCTGCAGGAACAGGGACCAGCATCCCAGTGAGTGCCTCAGCCCTGGGATCAGCCCCCAGTGCCCTGCCCTGGGTGTCAGCCCACCCTCCACACCTGGCTCAGGGAGCAGAGCTGTGTCCCACTGAGCCCCCCATCCCTGACTGTGGGATGCCTCTGAGGCCACAGCACAACACAGAGACTGGGAATACCCAGCAGCTTCCCAACTCTTTTCTTTCTCCAGCTTGAGAAGCTGAGTGAGCTTTTGGCCTGGAGGCATAGAATCACAAAATGGTTTGGCTTGGGAGGGACCTTAAAGCTCATCTTGTTCTGCTACTGCCACTGGCAGGGACACCTTCCACTAGACCAGGCTGCTTCAAGCCCCATCCAACCTGGCCTTGGACACTTCCAGGGATCCAGGAGGAGCCACAGCTTCTCTGGGCAACCTCTGTCAGGGCCTCCCCACCCTCAAAGGGAAGGATTTCTTCCCCAATAACCTATCTAACCCTGCCCTCTGGCACTGGGAAGCCATTCCCTGTATCCTGTCCCTCCATCCCTTGTCCCCAGTCCCTCTCCAGCTCTCCTGGAGCCCCTTTAG
>JAWWES010000037.1:1077292-1091955 GCA_035583135.1 Lophotriccus pileatus | reverse complement strand
CTGCGGGGCTGTACTGGGACCAGTATGGGACACTGCGGGGCTACTGGGACCAGCATGGGACACTGCGGGGCTACTGGGACTGGACTGGGACCAATATGAGCTATGGTGGGGCTGTACTGGAACCATACTGGGACCAGTCCAGGCCACAGCAGGGCTGCACTGGGACCAGTCTGAGCCACAGTGAAGCTTTACTGGGACTGTACTGGGACCAGTCCAAACCACTGTGGGTCTGCACTGAGCCAGAGCAGGACCAGCCTGAGCCATAGCAGGGCTGCACTGGGACCAATCTGAGCCACAGTGAAGCTTTACTGGGACTGTACTGGTTCCAGCCTGAGCCATAGTGGGGCTGCACTGGGGCTGTACTGGGATGGTAGTGGGACTCCAGGGAGGCTGGATACTGGCACTGCAGGATGGTTGTGCTGGGACAACACTGGGGCTGAACTAGGGTGGCACTGGGCACATGCTGGGATGGGGCACTGGGGAGATCTGTTTCCCACTCCAGAGCTGTCCCTGCCCTTCAGGTGACCATGGCTGTGTCACCCCATCCACGGCACCCTGGACAGGTAAAACTGGCCTGGCTCTCCCAAAAATCACACACCAGAGGATTTACAGGAAACTGGGATGGGTTGGGATCTGTCCTGGGTGAAGCCTTCCAGGGGCAGGTCCATCCCACCTCCAGACGCTTCTTCCAGAGCCCAGCACTCCACTTCATCCCTCTGACAGCACAGCACGGGGGGGTTATTGCAGCCAGGACACCAAAGGAAGAGGGAACGAGGCTCCTTAAAATCGGCAACAGCTCAACCTACTTCCAGATTTTTCTGGCAGCTGGGCCCTGCCAGTCCTTCCCACTGGAGTGGGAAGTGCAAGGCTGGGATAGCAGTTGTTTTGTACCAGATATCCACACACAGAGCCTGTTACAACATCCATCGGTTGGATTTAGCTGGAAACAGGCTGGCAAGGCTCCATGCCAGGGATTTCCAGTGGGAAGTTTTCCTGCTAAGAGCGCTGGGAGCTCAGCACAGCCAGGCTGGCAAAGGGGCTTGGCTGAAAATGTCACCAAAGCACCAAGACATGGAAGGAACGGCCATCCCAGAGAACTCCATGGGCACCACACTCGGAGCAGAGCGGGACAAGGAAGGCGGGGTGACCTTCAGCACAGCCCCAGCCCCGGATACAAACACACAACTTCTCCATTTCAGAGCTCTCTTGGCAGTTTTTTTAGTATCGCCTCTGGAAAACCCCACTGGCTGCCGAGTGTTTTCTCCAGGGCCGTACCTATTGTCTGGTTTTTAAAGCAAGAGGGAAGTGATTATCCCACCTTCCTGCGGTGCGGGAGCACCCCGCATCCACCACCCACCCCTTCCAACCTGTCCATGTGCTCCCAGCCTGGTGTCCTGCAGCAGGGATGGGAGCAGGCTGTGCCAGGGACACGTGGGGACCAGTCAGGGACAACAGCTGGGCCACTGGCCACCTGGGCTGGGCCAGTGCCAGCCTCCTCCCTGCAGCCACAGGGCTTCCTCCAGATCCCAGGGGAGCCCACCAGAGCCAGGAGGATGCTGGCTCTTCCCTCCTGCTTCATCCCTCTCTCCCTAAGCACCGAATAAGGTAAACAGGATGTCTCTGCACTGCCTGACCACCGCTAAAAATATATAATAATAAATCCATGGCTTTGGGTTCTCTCAAAAAGCCACAGGTACCCAAATCCCAGACACCTGCCTCCTCTACCTGGGCACCAGATTCCATGAACTAACTTTGCTGGGTTGTGTTTCTATCAAACTGTAACACAGCTCTGACTGAAGGCTCAGGAATCATCTGTTTTCCGGACACACATACTCTCCAGATCCAAGAGATCCCAGCTGCAGGATATAAGTGTAAATCACTTTTTCCAATAAAATTCTTGCTAAGTTCAGCGTATTTCCCGCCCCCCCTCACACATAGGCATAAGCATTCCTTCAGGAATGACTGAGAAAGACCAGGGAAAATTCAACAAACCTCTTTTCTTGCAGCTTTTCCTAGAAAATAAGAGGATTTCCTATCGTAAACTGCTTAATTACAAATCCCAGTGTATTTCCCCATCCGAGTGCTGCGAAACCAGGCACATCTCCATTAAAAACCCCAAATCCAAGGAGGGAGAGCTGCATGTTTATTAAAACAAATCACAGGCTGTCCAGAGCAGACCCAGAACTCCTTTATCACAGAACAGCCGTGCACAGTAAAGCCGAGGGAGGAAAAATTCCCGAGTCAGGGTCAGCGCAAGACCCGAGACGGGGAAAGAACAAGAACAAGGAGTTTAGTAAGTGCGTGGAGAAGTTTTCAATTAGCAGGAGGTTAAATGAAGCAGCGAGTGCTGAGGGCAGACAGATGATGTTCCTGGCCTGTGTAAATCCCTCAAAGATAGATCTAGACTAAGCTGGGCATGACCTTGATGTTGCTTCCCGAGGGGATTCAAGGGAGAGCCGGCACTCGAGCAAAGCATCGATCACTACACACTACTCACTACACTGACACAGTTCAGGGCTCCATCAGCTTCCCCTCCCTCAGCAACAACCTGAACTGGGGTTCAAACTAGAGCTGGGGGCAGCCCTGAAAAGGCCGGAGTGGGAAAAGGATTGGGAGGGTCGGGGTTACAACACAGACACGTTACACCTCAGCGCTCCACGGCTCCTATTTCTTCCTGCCTCCTCTCTCTTTGAGTGCCAGGTGAATCAGAGAGCCACTCGTCATGTTGTAATAAGCCAGTGAGTTGGAATCCTTGATGAAGATGCCCTGAGGGGAGGAGAAAAGTTAAAAAAAACACCAAAAAGAAGTCAGAGCAGCAACCTTTCCAACAAAATCCCACCCAGACGGAGCCTTCCTGGCTGTACGCTGGGAACAGAACGCTGCAGGTCCTGAAGACCCCGGAGAGATCCAGGTGTCCAGGATGGACACTGAAGGAGGCAGGTACAGAATCTTGGAATGGTTTGGGTTGGAAGGGACCTTCCATGGGCAGGGACACCTCCTACTAGACCAGTGGAACAATGCATGAGCACAGCCAACACAGACAATGTGGCTCCTACAACACAGAGGTAAGGAGTCACCACAAGTGAAGTTACTCAGGCTCTACTCCTCAAACCTTTTTCTTTTTCCTTAAAAATAACCAGCTCAGCTTCCTTTCTCGTTAAGGGTTAACAGAGTATCTGCCCACAGATGAACTCTTGAGGAGATAAGTGCACAAAGTTCACTGCTTAGGCAGCAGGTTGTGCCTGCCTGGGCACATGCATGACTGGAAACAAGTCATTAAAAAGGAACGGGGCCTTTCTGACAGCTCCAGCCTCGAGAGGAAGAGAGAGAGGGAGAGAGTGAGCTCTTCCCTGCCGTGTTTTGGAGAGAGCCTGCTCAGAGCTGCCAGGGTTCCAAGGCTCGCCCACCTCCCGGAGCACACGGCAGAGCTGTGGGAGCAGGCTGCTGCAGCTAAATGTCACAAAAACCCTAATAAAACAACAGGCTCATTTCAGAGAAAGCCACATCAAGCTTGGAGGACTCGTGCAGCAGCAACAGGGTGAAGATCTGCTGATGTCACCTACTGAAGGCCTGTCCTGCTGCAACAGCAAGCAGTCCTGTCACCAGGTATGCTATGCAGGCAGGAAAAACATTCCCTCTGCTATTCCCAGTGTGCATTAAACTGTACACTGCAATTTTTCTTTGCAGGAAGTTTTGTGTGTGAGAGAGCACTGAGGTAACACACAGAATCTGAAGGGCTTATACCCACCTCATACTGCAGCTTCTGCTTCCCAGCTGGCATCCCTGTGGCCTCGTGGATCTTAACCTTTATAACAGACACCTGGGGATATCAAAGGGTTCTCTCAGTGCTTGTGTCCTGCGGCACAGCCATTCCTGCCCCCCAGCCACGCAGCCCCACAGGGCTGGAGCTGGGAGCAGGCAGAGCTCCCACCCTCCCACGGGGAGCACAGGCAGCGGGGCAGGTTAATGAGCTACGTGCCTGGTCTGAGAGGGGCAGGGTGAACACCAGCACTTGGCCGTTCAGCTTCCATTCTGTCTTGTCCTGCATGTTGGGAACCTGGACTTTGACCGTGACCGGGCCCTGTGGGAAACACAGATAATTAATGTCTCTCACAGGCACAGAGCTCAGGGCTGTGATAACAGAGCACCACACGCAGTGTTTATTCCCCAAGCTACACACATATCTCAGCTTCTTGGTAAACACACTGAAATGTATTTGCTTCAGCACTGAGAAAGTTACTCCACTGCTCCCAAAATAAAACATTTAGCTGGATTTCTCTACTTAGTCCTTCGTTTTCTGTGCCATTCACTGAATATCACATGCACTCACAGCATCACAGAGTGAACATCTGAAGCATTAAACAGGAGACAGCTTCCCTGTGCACATGGAATCACAGAATCTCAGACTGCTTTGGGCTGGAAAGGACCCTAAAGCTCATCTCATCCCACCCCCTGCCATGGGCAGGGACACCTTCCACTAGCCCAGGTTGCTCCAGCACCATCCAACGTGGCCTTGGACACTTCCAGGGATCCAGGGGCAGCCACAGCTTCTCTGCCCAACCTGTGCCAGGGCCTCCCCACCCTCACAGGAAACAATTCCTTCCCAATATCCCATCTAAATCTCTCCTCTGTTGTTTAGTTTAAATATGCCCAGGAAAACCATACAGGCCTTCTTAAAGGACTTAAAACTCCTCTTGCAACAGGAAGGAATTCATTCACATTTAGCTCACCTTGCTATGGAATACACCACATTACCCTACTATCATTTTAGCATTGATACTCTAATCTCATTGCATCTCCAGATTAGCCCTCCTCTCCTTAAAAGCTTATTAGCAGCTTTAGTTCTTCTTCACATTATAACCTGCCTCTCAGTGCCCTTAATTACAGAAGAGCACTATCGCACTCAGCTCTTATGTGCAGCTCTTTCCAGTAAGATACAAAGCAGTTTGATTTGCTCAGGAACGACAGAAGGAAGGAGCCACCTCAGAAGTCCCTTCCCTTGCCAGGTATTTTTGCACATCAGCCCCTCTCTGTGCAGGGAATTGACTTTACAGCCCCTCTGGGCAATGCAGAACAGCCCAGGGGGGTCAGGGCTCTGCCCCGCAGGTGTTTACCTTGTTCCTGCGCAGGAATTCCTCCTCTGGAATCAGGCTATCCTCACTCTTCAGTTTCTTGGAGACTGGCTCATCCTCCATGGGTGGTGGGGGGTGAACGGGAGGCATCGGCGCCGGGGACGGAACCGGAGCCACGGGAGGCGCAGGGACAAATGCTGGAATGGGATGGGGGGGACACAGCACAACCCACAGTCACCCACTGAGCACACAGCAAACACCCCCTCACACAAAAAACGCTTTTAGTAGAGCAGCAAAGGCTGAAAATAAATGCCACAATACATGGAGGAAGTTACAACCAACAGCAAAACATGCGAACTTCAAACATTCGGAGAGCTCATATTGGGAAGCAGTCCAGGAAAAGATAACAAGGCATGAGAGCTTCCTGCAGATCTTGCAAAAAAAGAGAACACGCTCTCGGTTTGGCATGCAGTGGTGCCAGCTCCTCCAGTTAGAAAAGAAAAGAAGAGGGAAAAAATGAAGAATTTATTTTTGCATTGTGCTTTTCAACTTCAAAGCACCTAATGAGGGAAGGGGTCAGCAAACAGCTTTCACTCCTGCAGCAGCAGCTTCTGTGAGGAGCTCTAACACCCACTGGGGTGCTGGCAGCTCTTCTTTACCCTGGATGCTTAATTTTCACCCAGGCAAGCTCCCAGGGGACACAAAACTCCCTGTATTTCATGGTGCAGGAGGAGCCTCGAGCCCAAAAGCAATACCAGATAAGCCATATCAAACACCCCAAAACCCCTAATGTCACTGTCCCAGTTACACACCAGTATCAGGGCACAGAAGGAGAAACCCTCCAAGCCCATGTTACAAAGGAATGACCTGACAATTACCCAGGAAAAGCGGATGTCACTGACCTGTCGGCACAATCATGGGGGGCGGGCGGGGGCTCATGATGGGGGGAGCAGAGGGGGGCATGGGCACCACGTTGATCCGGGGGGTGTGGATGATGGGGGGCATTGGGGTGGCTATGACGGAGCCCGGAGGCAGCCGGACCACGGACGTCATCGGGGGCCGAGGCATGACCGGAACTGCAGAGACCACGGCAGCACGGACCGGAGGGGGCATCTGGGGAGAGACAGAGGGGCAACTTCCTCAGCAGGTACGTGCAGGAGTGCCCAGTGCTGGTCACAATCCTGATTCAGATATCCAGGGAAACAGGCCACAGGTTCTGCTGGCCACAGACTTGCTGGGAGCCTTAGTGGCCCCACCATATGGGCAGCCCAAGCTGTCCTGAACACGCACAGAAGCCTCATTAACAGATTAAACTGTTCCTCCTTCCCTCCCCACTCCAGGATCAGACCTCCAGGCACTTTGTTTCTTTTTTAAAATTGCCATTTGGGAGTCACACAGCAGATCCCTTGGGGCAGGAACACTGGCACTGAGCCACCCGTGAATGTTTCTTACCTGGACCTGCTTTTGTCCTATATCACTTTACACCTACAAAGGCCCCCACCCATCCTCTGTTAGCCACACTCTCTGCCTCCAAGATCCCACTGCCCAGGTTTGTCCCCTGCCCAGCTGATCCAAGTCTTTTTGATATCTCTAAGGATAAAAAAACCTAAGGATTATTTTCCATTTTTAACATTGTGTTCACTAAGGTTCCTGTAACCTTTCCAAACTACTCTTAAACCATGAAGTTCCCACAAAATCCCCTTCCATGTCGGCACCCTGCTGTTATAACCCCTGGCCTTCCTCAGGACTCCCTCCTAATTAACTACAGCCCCAGTAACTGGCTTCTGGAAGCCCAAACACTCACGGTGGGTGGACGAGGCACGGACGTGATGGGCTGAGCGCTGGCGGGGGGATTGGAGGCTGAGGAAGGAGGGGGTGGCTGCGGGATCTCGTTGGGTTTGCTGGGCCCGATCTTCTCCTTGCTGTCATCCTCTGGCACCAGGCCCTTGGCCTTGTGAATGGCTTCGATTTGCTCTTGGAGAGTGATATTGGCCTGAGCAGCCTGCTGTGTGCGGGCCATGCTGCCCGAGTGGCCATCCCAGGTCACCTGAGGGGACAAAATAAATCAGAATAACCCCAACCTGGTCAGACTGCAAAGAAATCCAGAGAGCAGCTTGACAGCAAGAACTCTGAGCATTCACAATACAGGGATCTGTTAAAAATCCCATTTCCTATTCTACCTTTTCCTCTGGTTTCTGGATTTCCTCTTCACCGATCTTTTTACCAATGGCAGTCTCCTCTACACCGAAGATATCGGTACGGCGCTCTGCCAGCTGCTTCAGGCTGCTCTCAATATCCAAACCTGAGAGAAAAAAACAGCAATTCTTATCTCAAGAGATATAATCAAGCACAATCAAGCCTCTGGTACTGATCTTTCAATTATTTGGTACTTAATAGCTGAGTGCTGCTCTTTTTATGGTCACTTGGAAGGCACCCACAAGGAACATCGAAGTGCAACTCCTGGCCCCTTTCTTCTCTTTAAAAAGATCCTGGCCAGCAACAGCTATTTGGGTTTAACTTTATAAAAGGCTTCAATGTACTAGTGACAAATGTATTCAATTAATCAGCACATGAAGGACACCCCAATCAATTCAGATTGTCCCTGTCAGTGGGGCCTGGGGGCAGAGAGGGGCTGTGCTCGCAGCCCTCACCCAGCAAACTGTGTCAGTCAATGCTCAGGCTGACCTGGGGCATAGACCTCGTCGTCACTCTGCTTCTCCCGGATGGATCTGTCGCGCTGCTCCAGCCACCGCGGATCCAGGAGGCCGATCCTCATGTGCTCCTGCATCTTACTGGCCGGAATCTTCTCTCCAGTGATGGGAGAAACCAGATACTCATCTGGAGCCGGAGCGGGTGGTAATGGTTTTGAGGCTAGGAAAGCAAAACCACAGTGTTGGTGCAGCCCAGAAACAAACGGGTTCTGATTATTCAGGAAGAAATAAAGGGGTTTTTTTTCCCGTTAGCTGGACTTACCTTTGGGATCATAATCCTTCCGCACAATGACCTGATCTGGTGTGGGAGGAAGAGGGGGTGGCATTGGGGTTTCTGGAGGAGGAGGAACCTTCTGACCTTCATCTTCATCATCTGAGCCCTTATTTAAAAGAAAACAAAAATCATAACCGAATTCCAGCAGCCAAATACAGACAAGATCTGAGAGGCATAAAATCCTACACAGCACTGGGAGAAAGGATCACGCAGCTTCAGAGCAACGCAGCTGTTTTGGCTCTGGACACCTGTGGCAGTGGTTCCTCCGGACAACCACGATCCAGAATTTCAGCAGACCCAGAAGAGGAAGCAAATACTCCTCAGCTTCCACATTACAACAGCCTGGCAAGCAGGGGCTTACAATTAACCACACTCTTGTTCCCTGTTACCAGAAAACAGCTTACAGTGGGCAGAGTGTCTGAAATGAGTCATCTTTCAATGTTCCAGGCTCTGGGCAGAAAAAACCCTGAAGAGGCTTAATCAGAGAAATATAAAATCCACACCACTGGGTGAAAAAAATCACTGGATTTCTCTCTTGGGACTTGTATTGCCATGGAAAACATTAAAAAAACAAAACATATTCCAGCAGAAGTAGGTTGTTTTGAGATTGCATCAGAGGGAAATTTCATTTCCTCAAGAAAGTGAAGAACTTCTTACAGTGCAAGTGAAGAGCATCCCAAACCACACAAACTGTGGGTGACAAAAGCAATGCTGGTTCTATTGGTCAGTTACCTCATCCATATCCTGCACTTGTGTGTCCTGATCCAGCTGGGCTGGGGGCTCATCCGTTTTCTCTTGCTTTTCATCTTCCTCATCTGACTCCACCTCCATCTCTACCTCCTCACTTTCCCCAAACTTCTCATAACGCTCTTGGATCAGGATTCGAGCTCCCAACTCTTCTGGAGTGGTGGGAGGAGGGAAATTCCCTACAATGCAGAAAACAGAGCTTCTGTTCCTCTATCCCATTCCTTTGCTCTATGATCAGACAAAAAAAAACCAATTTCTTGAATGAAAAGCAGTGGCATCAAAATCCCTGGGAGCCAAGGGATACAGAAGGGGAGGTGAGTCTATACAGACCAACACCCACATGACACATGAAGTGACTTAGAAATGATAACAATATTAGAAAGCGGGACAAGCTCTGCTGTCCTGGTAGAAATGGGGAAGTGGACACACCAGAAAAAAACAACATCCCTGCAAACTGTCACTGTAAGGCTTTTCCTTTCATCCGTGAAGGATAAAAGGCTGTAAAACACATCTGTCTAAAAATGGCACTTCAGGATATATCCCCTGCTCAAAGGGGGCAGTTTCATAGAGGTTACAATGCCAAACATCAGTACCTTGCTCATTGGGCTGGAAGTCAACTGTTTCCACAACCACAAAGTCATGCCAATCAATCTGGGCATAAGCAACACGTTCCTTCTCCTTCTCCTCCTCTTCCTTCTTCCTTTCTCGCTCCTGGAACTTGGCCCACTCCACTCTGTAATACACCTGCAAGAGCAGACACAGAGCACACGCAGTGTCAGACAGGAACCATCACAGTCAACTCTCTATGGATTGCAAACAAAATAAAGAACAGCTGGAGCTGTGTCAGGGCAGGCTCAGGTTGGATCTCAGCACAAGGATCTTCCCCCAGAGGCTGGTTGGCACTGACCAAGCTCCCCAGGGCAGTGGGCACAGCCCCAAGGCTGCCAGAGCTCCAGGAGGGTTTGGACAGCACTCTGAGGGACAGGGTGGGATTGCTGGGGTGTCTGCAGGGCCAGGGGTTGGACTGGATGATCCTCCTGGGTCCCTTCCAGCTCAGGATATTCCATGATTTTACTTTGTAACCACTTGGAGAGGAAGTTGTGCAGTATCTCTGTGCTGCCAAAAACTACCCCCAATACCAACACCAGCTGGTAGTTTTTAAGTCTGACTCCTCTGTACTCAAGTGACAGCAAGTGACACATCCATCTTATTCTCTGTATATTTGTATTTGCTGCCAGCAAGCCAAAAACATGCAAAGAGAAAAAATTCAAAACATAACCAAAATGCTTCAGCAATTTTGCAGATTTTTCCTGGAATACCTGATCTAGGACTTCCTTGGGATTTTCAGCCTCCTTCTTGAGCTTGAGGAGTAAACCCTTCGGTGGGATCAAGATCTGAAACATATTTTGCACGACAGTTGGTAACAATTCTTTGTGCCAAAGCCTCCTTCAAAGCAATTATTCTCTTTCCACACTGCTAAAAATACCAGCAGACCCCCGGGGGCTATGTCCCATTTATTCTACTGCAGCCTTCTCATTACTTACTGCTCAACACTGCACTTAAAAATACTCACTCGCGGCCTTCCAATTATCCTCTACACTTAAAACCCCACAATGTTTACTTATATTACAGTAGTGTGTGGTGCATTTAGGTGACACCTCGCTGTGCTCAGCATAACATCCACTCTGAAGAGTGGGACTGAAAGGATGGACCTCTCGCCTGGCTGATTTGTAGGGCTTCAGCAGCCTTCCAAAACCACTCCTGCCGTGGAAGGGATCAACCTGCCAGGACTACCTTTGTGTACTGCTCCACCAGCTTGGTGAAGTAGTTGAAGAGGCTGTGCTGGGGGCGAAGGAAATCAAACTGGTAGTTCCTCTGCTCCTTCTGCATGAGCTGAGTGAGGAACTGGCGGCCATTCCGAGCCACGAACTGCGCCGTGAGCTTCACCACGTCCAGGTCGAAGGCGGAGATGGACGGAGGGTCCGCGATGAACTCGAACTCCGGGGGCGGCTCCTTCGGAACCACCGTCTCCTGGATCACCTGGGCCTGCACCTGCAGGGGGAACGGACACAGCTCAGTGAATTCCTGCAAGGAACACTCAAGAGAACTCATTTTTCCTCCAGCTGCTGCAGGAAAGCAACACCAGTCAAGATATCCTGGCAGCTGCACTGATGAGAAAAATCAGCACCACAGGATCTATCTGGCCCCCTGTATTTATACTACAGAAGAAAGGCTGATCCAACAGCAAACACAACTGGAAACCATCAGGACTTCACTTTAACCCTCCAGGACCATCAGAACCACAGTGCTGGCTGTTGGCCATGCCAAGCCTTGGATTCAGTCCATGCCCTTTTCCCACCCAGCACATATAAAGGCACAGCTGAACAAAGATGAGCAGCGTTTTGTACTCCATCTTTTAAGGAGAAGTTGATCCTTCTGACAGGAAATGCTTCTACAAAACAGTGTGTGCAGCAAGCCCAAACTGAACTCCTAGGGATGCCTCTGGCAAGAGGCCTAAACACATCCAGCCCAAGTGATCACTAGTGTAAGCACTGCCCCAGCCAATACACAGCTAAATGTAATTAAAATGGACCAATTGTATACTGGCTCTTCCAAACACCTGGGGGATGCACATCGGCATCAAAACAAAGCCCAGATGATCAACTCCAAGCCTCTCACTCCTGTCTTTGTGGCAAATGTATAAACAACACCCCCTTTTTGACTTTCAGGCCTGCTGCTCAAGCCCAGGCTGTGACAACGCTCCTCAGCAGCCAAGTTCTTCACCACAGCGCTGGAAGGAACACTCACCTTCTGTGGGAGCTGCTGCTGGGCACTCTGCTGCTGCTGCATGACCTTGGGGATGGCAGCTGAGGGCTCCTGGGCCTTGCCCTCCTTGAACTCGCTGACCTTGTGCCGGTAGTAGGCATGGTAGGGGTCGTTGGGGTTCAGGAAGTTGAACTTTGGGTTATTTATCTCATTCTGACGAATTCGGGCTTCAAATTCTGGACCATTTCTGGGGAGGAAGAAGAGAAATTGTTGAAGTGAATGGGCATCAACTCAAGTGCAAATGCCTCTTTCAGAGTGAGGTGGAGGCATCAGTGCCTCAGCAGAGAGTTTTCTCTGCATGTGGGAGGAGTTTATCCCTCAGGAACTCACACCCAACACAGCAGCCAGCTGGATACATGCAGCTTAAAGGCATTTGTCCTCCTAATACTGTCTCCAGTGTGAATACTCCTTAAGGCAGTTAAAAACTCACTCACAAGTGTCCCACAATCTCACCTGGCTGCACACAAAGGCCATTTCCTGGACTGAATGGATGAAGTTCACAAGTTACTTACTAAACCAATTTTATTTGCTCTACTAACAAGTTTTTAAGACTAATTTCAGTTCCAGGAAGATGATATAAGGAAAAAAAGCAGGTAACCATGAGGTTGTACAGGGAGTGCTACATTTAGGAGAACCCCAGTCCAGGTTCCATCCACACCTCCCACCCACAGCACGAGCCGTTTATTTTAGGGCAGTTTGGGAAAATTCACTGCTGCCACAGTGTGTTTCTCTTCACATTCCCTGGATACCTCCCAGTCTTGTTTAGACACTCCACCTCCTCCTCTTTACAATCCCAAAGGATAAATACAGTTCCTTTCTTATCCTCAGAGGCAGCCAACACTCCTTGGCAGCATTTGAGAGATGAGTTACACAATAAGCATCTTTGAGCAGAGCAGCATTTTGTGATTCTCTTAAACCCACAACAGCCACCACTTTCAGCACTAAAACACGGCCATGACTCCTCTTGGCTACATCACCTATAACAAGGCTTCCCTTTCCAGCTGGCATTTGTTTTCCCCCTCTGATCAATCAAAACAGGCCCTGTTACTGGTTGTTGCAGCACACACTGCACATTTCAACAAGAATTTTATTCATTTACTACCAGTTTCTCTAGTGTGTCTTACACCTTTCAGTTGTGTCTTTTCCAGTCCCACTGATCCATACTCAAACCTTAAAATCCCTTCACATAAAACCACAGGACTGTGACCTCTTTCAGCTCCTGGAGCTGCACTGAAGAGGAGAAGCATGAAAATCCCTGGAATCACCAGAGCAGGGTCATTTACCTGGCTACGAAGCTGGCAGTCTTGTCCACAATATTCCTGACCTCTGGAGGAGGGTAAATAATTCCCACCACGGGCTTGGCTGGTGCTGCTTCCTCTTTAGGCTCCTCTTCTGGCTGTAATAAGAATTATTTCATTACAAAAGGTGGATGGGTGTCAGAATTAGGCATTCCAAACAGCAATCCCAAGGGAACACAGGGCCATTTATCCATCCTCCTCCTCAGCCCCCCAGGCACCGAATTCTTCCTGACACAAGATCTGGTTGAACAACCCAAATCATCCACCCCACTAATTAATTCCTTGGTTTCTCAGGGTGGGAGACATTTGTCTGCCTGTCAGGGGCACCCACTGCAGGGACAGGGACAGGAGGACAAGGGAGGCCCTCCTTGGGAATCAAAACAATTCCTCAGGGCATTTTTACCATCTCAGCCTTGACCATGAGTAGCTTTGTAAATATTTAAAGGGGCTCCAACAACACATCCTGGAGCATCTCAGCATTCCTAACCAGGTGTGAAAGTTCTGAATATTCCTAGAGGTGTGTGGGACCACAAGGGAGTAAAACCTGAGTGATTAAGTCCACATTAAATAAAACACAGCTTTTATTCCTAGTGTGGTTGCATCAGAAGCTGTTTCATAGAAAAAAGCTCTGCAGGGTGTTTTTCTCGCTGATGTTACAGGAGGAGTCAAACTAAAATCCCAGAACCATCCCTGTGGATGGCTTTGCATTCCAGTAAAACCAGAGACTGATCTTTGCAGGAAACTAAAAGATGTTGCTCCTTCCCTCACCAAGCAGCTTTCCAAGAAAAGCTGTTATAAATCAGGACAGGTCTATGGAAAACGTTTATAATCCCAACAGGGACAGTCAGGAAAAACTTAAAATCCCAGGAAAGCTCCCAGCTCTGCCAAATCCATGGGGACTCCAAGGGGAAAAACACTCCCAAGTCAAACTGATCCCTGGAAGAGTCCAAGACCAGGTTGGAGCAACCTGGGACAGTGGGAGGTGTCCCTGCCCATGGCAGGGGGTGGGATGGGATGAGATTTAAGGTCCCTTCCCACCCAACCCATTCCATGACTCCCTGAAATATGACCTTAATAAAAGTGTTGAAAGAGAAGGGTACCAGGAATATTTTTAGTTTTCATTCCCACCCAAAACACGATCCTGAGGAGCTGAAGGATCAGGCAGCACCACCCTTGAGATGCTGAGTTGCCTTGGTAACGTCTGCATGAAACTCAGGGTGGTTTTTGTGGGGGGAAGCCACGATTTTCCTCCTAAATGTGTTAATACACCCAACCACCCCCGGTTTTCAGTGGGATCAGCTCCCTGTCCATCTCCATGAGGGCTGATGCTGCTGTGTGAGGGTCGAGACAGCAGCTCCAGCTGCATGGGAGTGTACTCCCATTTCAGGAAGGGGAGGAAGAACATGAATAAGGACAAGACAGAAGGGATCCTGGAGAGTACTGGGACACACGGGAATGCCATGTTCCCTTGGACACTTAATCCTTCCATGGGCTGCTCCCAGAGCTCCCGGTGACCCCCCACACCCATCACAATCACAGCCCTGGGGCACTGCCAGGAAAGGGCTCAGCACCCACCTGGCCCAGCAGGATGGAGCTGCCTGGTGAGGAATCCTGGAATGCTTTGGGTTGGAAAGGACCTTAAAGCTCATCTCATCCAACCCCTGCCATGGGCAGGGACACCTTCCACCAGCCCACGTTGCTCCAAGCCCCGTCCAACCTGGCCTTGGACACTTCC
>JAWWES010000037.1:1065924-1077019 GCA_035583135.1 Lophotriccus pileatus | reverse complement strand
TCTCCAGCAGCTCCACGTCCTCCCTGTGCTGTTCCCCAGGGCTGGAGGCAGCTCTGCAGGGGGGTCTCACCTGAGGGCTCGGGGAAATCAATCCCCTCCGAACCAGCCGCGCACAGAGCGGAACTCCCGTCTCCGCCACACCCGCACCGAGGGGTCAGTGCGAGCGGCCAGAGCTGAAACACCCGCGTTCCGCCCCGTTTTACCCCCGCACCCCCCATCCTCTCACGACCCCCCATCCCCTCACGGCCCCCACTCCCGCACCGGTTTGCTCTCGGCGGGGGGCGCGGGCTGCGCCGGCGGCACGGCCTGCACGGGTCCGGCCGGCATGGTGCTGCTGGGCAAGGCGGGGGTGCTTCCCCGCGGGGCCGATCAGGGGCAGCCGAGGGTCGATCAGGGTCTGTCGGGGGCCAATCGGGATCTGTCGGGACCGTCCGGGCCCTGTCGCGACACCGGCACCGACACGGGCGAAATGGCGGTCGCGGGCCCCGCGCTGCGCGTGCGCAGCGGAAGTGACGTAACGCCGCCAGGAGGCGCAGAGCGCCGGGAGTGTGTGCAGGGAGACGACACAGAGCGCGCGCGCCGCGGGCCGTACCATGAGCGGCCCCCGCGGGGGGAGCCCCCCCAGAGCAGGCGCGTACCACTGCGGGGCGGGGGACATTACCATGGCAACAGGGCTGGGACGCCGAGCCTAGCGCAGGGCCCGGGCCTGGCCCCGGCCCCTCCTCCTCCCCTACGTTCACCCTGTTCCCTCTCGGTTCCTCCCCGTTCCCTCTGCTGCCCCAGCCCTCGTGGAGCCCCCCGGGCCCGGTACCACCGTGCCGGTCCCTCTCCAGCGGGCTGTCCCGGTAGGGCGTTCCCTCCATCACACACCCGGTGATCTCACGACCCCCTGGCCCGGTGGCCCCGTGGTTCCCAGTCCGTGTCCCACCGCACACCATGGCGCACCTGCTGGGCCACCGCGGCTGCATGGAGAGCCTGCGAGCCGACCTGCAGGACCTGCAGGCCGCCATCGCCGACGTGACCTCCCGGGCCGGCGCCGTGCGCTTCCCGTCGTGGAAGTTCCCCGACAAGGTGTCCTGCGACCTGGACATGTCGCTGCTGCTGCAGCGGTACAGGCACAGCGAGAGCGAGCCCGAGTTCAGCCAGCACTCACACGTGGTGCTGCTGGAGCTGGTTATAGACAGGTGAGACAGCCCTGAACACCCCAGAGGGAAGGGGGGTGTGGGTCCGACCTGTTGAGCTCAGCCGAGTCCTGGGGGCAGCTTTGGGCACCTCAGTACAGGAAGGATGTAAACTCGTGTCCAGAGGAGGGCTGGGAGGATGGAGGACCTTGAGGAGAATCTGAGGGTGAGGGCAGTTGTCTTGTTCAGTTGGAGGAGACTGAGGTCAGAGCTCCAGGGTCTGCTGCTTCCTCATGAGGGGCAGGACTGAGCTCTGCTCTGGGGGGACCAGGGACAGCCCCCAGGGAATGGCTGGAGCTGTGTCAGGGCAGGCTCAGGTTGGATCTCAGCACAAGGTTCTTCCCCCAGAGGCTGGTTGGGCACTCCCCAGGGCAGTGGGCACAGCCCCAAGGCTGCCAGAGCTCCAGGAGGGGTTGGACAACACTCTCAGGGACAGGGTGGGATTGTTGGGGTGTCGGTGCAGGGCCAGGGGTTGGGCTGGATGATCCTTGTGGATCCCCTCCAACTGGGATATTCCAACTGCTTTCTCCCGCATATTTCCATGATGACCAGTGCCAGCACCTCAGCACTTCACCTTCGTGCCCTGCAGCTCAACCCTGAGATCTAAAATCCAACTCCTCTCCCTGCTCAGAGCTCCAAACTGGCCACAAAGGAGCAGAGCCAGCCACTGTTCCAGCTGGGAGCTGAGGGGGCCTGGGCAGATGGGACAGGCTTGTTAATCTGCCTCCCAAAACTTTGGAAACATTCAGGCACAGCTACACAAACAGCCCCGGGAGAGCAAAGCCCCTCCTGCAGTGTGGGTGCAATAAATACAGCCCTGATTTAAAAGATGAGCCATTCCCTCACAGCTGCTGGCCCTAAAAATTAGGACTGGTGCCCCAACCTTTAGAGACAGTGTGCACAGCCTGACTTTGATCCCACCAAGTGCTGCTCCGTGGAGTGATCCCGGCCGCTGGGGGGAGGAACTGGGAGCACTGATCCCACCCTCCTGCATGGCACTGCCTTTGTGCAGAGGATGGGGAGGGGGCCAACCTCTCCCAGCTCCCATTCCCGAGCCCTGGGGCTCCAAGGCATGTTCTCCTGCCGGGACAGGCTCCTGCTGCTGCTGCAGAGCTTCACGGGCTACGCGGAGATGGTGCTGTGCGGGCGCGCGGTGCCGCCGGCGCGGGGCCCGGGACCCTGCATGTCCGCGGGGCTCACGGCCAGGAGGTTCTGGAGCACCATGCTGAGACTGGGGGCCTTCTGCCAGCAGCTCCAGCACCAGGTGGGATATCTGGGGTCACCCCTCTCTGGGACTTGGGCCGTGGTCCTTCTCTGGAACATCCTGTGCTCCCACCCTTTGAGCGCTGATCCGTGTGTCACATCTGTCCCACACTGTCCCCTCCCCTAATCCCAGCCATGCTGCTGGATCCATCCTCCACCAGGATCTCGGGATGGGTGAGCTTGGCTGCCTCTATAGCTTGGAAAATATTCTCCTCCTGCCAAAATGCTGCAGTTCTGCCCACCCGACTGAGGGGCTGACCTGCTTGAAATCAGTGAAATAACTGGTGGTTAAAACACCACATCCCTCCCCCTGCATTTTATTTTCCCCAAAAAGTTATTTCTCATGGAGAAGTCTCACAATAATCCATGTGGCACACCCAGGAGACAGCACAGGGGGTGGGAAAGAAGGGATGGTCACAAGAAGGGGAGGTGGGGAGCAGGTTCTGCTGCTGAGGCTGCCCCTTGGTCACTGCCCCTTGGCTGCACTGCTGTCCCATTCCCACTTCTCACACCTCAGATTTGGGCTCTTATGGATCATTTCCAGTTCCATCTGTGCACTGATCCTGTTCTGTGCTCTGTCCCTCAGGACAAGGATTGCAGGAAGGAGATCCCCACACAGCAATCCCCTCCTCACTCTCCGGGCGGTTCGGGCAGCTCCCAACCCAGGGCTGGCCCCAGCCTGGCCCAGGGCACCCGCAGTGTCCCCACACAGGCCTCGGGGTGCCCCCTGGGCTCCTGTGACAGCTGCTCCAGCGCCCAGGCCAGCCTGCGGGAGGTGGGCAGAGCCATCACCAGCCTCTGCCAGAGCCAGAACATCCCCTCAGCCCTCAGCAAATTCCAGGAGGTGCTGGAGGACAGCACGGGGAGAAGGAGCCTCTCTGTGACAGACCTGAGCTACTGGGCCTCGGAGCAGAGCAAGGATCTCTCCCGGATCAACAAACACCTCCAGGAGCTGCTGCAGCAGCTGAACCCAGTGAAGGCTGAGCTGGAAGAGGTGGGGAAACAGAAGGAGGAGCTGAGGAAACAGGTGGAGGACTTTTCCCAGAAGCTGCAGGCAGAGAGGGAGACCCAAGTGCAGCAGCAGAGGAAGGCAGAGCAGAGCCTGAAAGCCAAGGACAAGGAGCATTTGGAGGCTGTGGCCAGGCTGGAGCAGGATAAAGATGATCTAAGGAGAGGTACAGAGCTGTTCCCAGCATCCCCTCCCAGGCCTGGGGGTATTTGCAGGAGAAGCAGAGAGTTCATGGGCAAATTTGGGCCCCACCACCAGGAGCAGGGCTTTTGCCATGGATTTTTGTAGGTGCTGGGGGATTTTCCCTGCTGTGAGGATAATCCCAGGCAGCAGGAGCTGGTTGTCCATGTCCTGTCATTGCCTCCTCCCTGCTGCAGCACAACGCAATTACTGGATGAAAAAACTGTGGTGGGGCTGTTTTCTGCTTCACTTTAGTTTTTTTGAGGAGCTGATTAATTGGAGGGGTTTTTTTATGCTGATTTAGGAGCGGCTCTGCTGGAGGAGCGACTCTCCACCCTGAAGGAGGAGCTGGAGGTGAAGCAGGCAGCTCTGCAGGAGCTGGGTGAGGACGCCCAGGGTCACCCAGCTCACATATCTCCCCCACCTTTGTCCCTCTCACAGTGTTTCACACCCACGTAGCCCCCAGTGCACCCACATCAGGCTGTAGAGCTGGTAGGGATGGTCAGAGGAAGGGCCTCCTTCACAGTAGCTCCCCAACATCACCCGGTGCAGAATGGGCTGCTGCTGGTGGAGATTTGGGGGGGTCACAGCTGTCCTGTCAGACCTTCCCCCCCTTGCCAGGGCCTGTGGAGGGCATTGGGGGCCCCTAAATCATAGAATAATGGACCTTAAAGCCCATTCAGATCCACCCTCTGCCACAGGACACCTCCACTAGCCGAGGTTGCTCCAAGCCCCATCCAACCTGGCCTTGGAAGCTTCCTCCCCTTTGTCCTGTCCCTCCATCCCTTGTCCCCAGTCCCTCTCCAGCTCTCCTGGAGCCCCTTTAGGCCCTGGAAGGCGCTTTCAGGTCTCCCTGGAGCCTTCTCTTCCCCAGGTGAACACCCCCAGCTCTCCCAGCCTGGCTCCAGAGGGGCTCCAGCCCTTGGAGCATCTCCATGGACCTCCGACCTGTTCCCCCCTGCCCAGGCTGGGCCACAGCCACTGTGTCTCCCCAGAGCTCACCAAGACCGCCTTGCTGGAGGAGATGAGGACCACCATGGTGGCCCGGAGCCAGATGCTGGAGCTGGAGGAGAAGGTGCAGATGCTCACAGGCCAGCGGGACAGCCTGGCCCAGGAGCTGAGTGCCACCAGCACGGAGCTGGAGAAGGAGAAGGTCCGAGTGCAGAGTGTACTGCTGCACGAGGAGGTACGGCCGGCCCCGGAGCTGCTCCCAGCACCAGGGTAGGGGGAGCGGGTGCCAGAGCCCCACACAGCCTCACCCACCCCCACAGTCCCTGCAGGCCAAGCAGAGGCTCCTCCTGCAGCAGCTTGACAGGCTGGACCGGGAGCGGGAGGAGCTGCAGAACAGCCTGGGAGAGGCCGAGGAGGACAAGGCCCGGCTGGAGGAGCAGCTGGAGCAGAGCCGGGAGCAGAGCCAGAAACAGCTCCAGGCGCAGCAGGTGAGAGCTGGTACCCAGGGGTGGGACACAGCTGTGCCACGGGGGTGCCCTGACCCACACCCACAGCCAGAGTTTTCCAGGAGGGGCACTCTGGCACCCAGGGTGACATTGCCACATGGTCATCCCTCCCGGGACTCTCCTTCAGCCCCCTGCAGTGCAGACAGGTCTCCACTGATTTTCCCCACACTCAAGACAGCAGGAAAGGGCGCCTCAGGTTGCTCCCACATCTCCAGTGTGCCCATTCCTGGACATATTCCATATTTCATGGTCAGTGCTGCTGCTTCCAGGTCACACAGGGACTTTAGAGCTGAAACCCCGTGCATTATTCCTGTCCATTTCTCAACTTCGTGGGACAACTTTATCACCTGAGGAAGGCAGGGAGCTTTCCATGGAGGTCTGAGTGCTCCCATGGGATTCCTCATCTTGCAGACCTCCCCTCCTCCCCACTGTGCCATGCAGGAGCTGCTGGACACGCTGCAGCAGGAGAAGCTGGCCCTGGAGCAATCCATCCTGGAGCTGCAGGTGAACACATCCCGGCTGGAGGAGCAAGCGCAGGAGCTGAGGGAGCGGGAGAGGCTCCTGGTGTTCTTCCCGGAGCTCCACGTCCCCACCAAGGCACAGTTGGAGAGTAAGGGAGTAGCAACACCCTGGGCTTGTGCATTTGGGGTCTCCCAAGGGATCCTGCTGGCCCCAGACACAACGTTTGTCCCACTGATATCCAGGAAGAGCTCAGGCCCTGGGCTGTGCTAAGCTGTGACCATCCCAACATGCTTCCCTGTGTGGGTGCCATGCATCCCACCTCCAGGCCAGGAATTACAACAGGACCAGGACATGGCAGAGCTTTATTTGCCCACAGGGTTTGGGGTCCCAGCTGCCACCTCCCAGGCTGTGCCCATGCTCCCAGGCTGGGGCAGGCTCCTTTCCTTGGGAAGCAGGAGGGATGCCCACACCTCTGAGCAGGCTGAGCTCTGTTGGATTTTGCCTGCAGGCACTGGGAACTTGACGGACGACATGGAGAACCAGCTCCAGGCCAACAGCATCCGGATCGGGGTGCTGGAGCGGGAGAACGCGCGGCTCAGCGCTGTGCTGGCCAAGGTGAAAGCGGCTGCCCAGCAGGGCGTGCTCAAGGTGAGCTGGGGTCAAGGGGCAGAGGGGTGGGTGCTGTGCACCCCAAAACCACCCCATGGCCCCAGACATCCTCTGGGGACCCCAGAAGGGCCAGGCTGGGATCCTCATGCTGCTGGGAGGTCGCTCTGGTTTAACTGGTGTTGGCTGAGGTGCCCAGGGCTGGTTCCAGTGCTGACACCTCCAGGCCAGAGGCCGAGGGCTGTGACTGGAGCTGAATGCTGGGGGGATATGGAATTTCACCCCCTCTTCTCTTCCCTGCCTCAGCTAGTCCCACAGGCCCAGCTGGGGTCCCAGCTCCATGGGAAGACCAGTGGGCAGGACACAGGGTAAGTAGGAACCCAAAGGAAGGGGCTGGGAGGTTTCCCTGCTCTTCTCCCTCTCTAACTGCTCCCATCACTGTAGGTGGCCCAGCAGGGCAGGCAGCAGTAACAGCAGCAACAGCAGGGACAGCAGAGGGATGCCAGGATGCATGGACAAGGCCTGCCATCGAGCTCCCAGCAGCGAGCACTCCAAGCTGCTCCGGGCAGAGCACATATTCCAGGCCAGACCCTGCCTGTCACTCCCTGTGGGACGCCTGGGGCTCGATCCCCCTTGCACCACATGGGGACCCACCACAAATAAACACTGATGAGCTGATCTTCTAACAGAGAAATGGACTGTTCCATGACCTGCCCTGCCCAGTGGGACCTCGTTACCAGGTTTTTGTAGGTCAGGAATGCACATTCCCTTGGGAAACCTGGGCTCTGCCTGTTCCTTGTGGAGCTGCTCCATGGCTAAACTGCTGCTGGAGGCCCCAGCACAGCCAGGCCCGTGCCAGTGCCTGGGCACTGTGTGTGTCAGTTCCTGCCAGGAACCGTTCCCAAGAGGGGACTGGGATGTGGCCACACTTGGAAGAGGAAGGCAGAGCTGGGCTGGGATGAAGGAATCCCAGCCGCCCTTGGCCCACCAGCACAGCCACAACCTGGGAAAGTCATTCCCCGCTCCATGAGCACCCAGAGGGGCTGGGGACCACCAAGCCACTGGCACAGGCTGGCCCTGACCTCCGAGCTGCCCCATGAGCCACACACAAGCCACACAGCCAGTCCTTGCTCTGTGTTTAATAGGGATGGACACGTGCCACGCTGCAGCCTGTGGGGCAGGAGCCGGGCAGGGCTCATGGCATGTCCCCACTCACTGTGTTGGGTGAGAGGAGCCCAGTGGTGGCTCTGCAGCCGACTCGTGCCAGCCTTTCTAATAAGTTACTATAAATAAAACCTTGCCCCCTGCCCTCCCACAGCCCTGCCAGCCTCAGCCCTGGCAGGTCTGTCCCCCACCTCCCCGAGGGGCTGGTGCCACAGCTGGGCTCTGCCCACCCTGCCATGGCCACCAGCAAATAGACAAAAAACCCAAGACTTAGAAAAATTCCCATGAGCAGGGCAAGGGTGGCAGGGTCAGGGCCCTCCCTGCCCCCGGCCCCCACCCTGTTACACCCATGGGCGCCCCCATAGCTTCCCTACCCAGACTGCCCGTCTGGACCCCCCACCCCTCTACTCACACCCCTCAGAGAGCCCCGAGTCCTTCCCTCTGCGGTGTCCGGGCGCTGTGGTGGCACAGCCACACTGACCCAGCTCTGGCAGCAGGTGCCACTCACTGGGCACCCCCTGTCCCCCTCCCTCCCCCCGGAATGGCCGTGGGTCTGTCCCTGGAGTGTCCTCAGGCCTGCTAGCTGTCCGTGCAGCAGTTCCCTGCAAGGGAGAAGGGTGGAGAGCCATAGCGTGAGGAGCCTGGAGGGCTCTCAGTGCTCCCCAGCCCATGCCCCAGGGTGACCAGGGGGTCCTGGCCAGGTGCCATGGCAGTTCTCACCCAGGATGTTTCGCTTGCAGAGAGGGCAGGTCTGCTGCAGCAGGAGCCAGGGATCCACACAGTCTCGGTGGAACTCGTGGGAGCACGGCAGCACCCGCAGCCACTGCCAGCAGGGAAGGGAGGGCACACGTGAATGGACCTGGCAGGGACACAGCCGGACCCGGCAGGGACACAGACAGATCCCAACACGGACAGCCCATCCCAGGGTGGCACCAGCACCGGTGTCCCCAGGGCAGGCTCTGGCCCCCCAGTCCCACCTGGCTCTTGTGGAACTGGTCCAAGCACACAGCACAGCTATCGATCTCGCAGGCCCGGCTCCGCGGCGGCTTCCCGGGGTGGTACCGCCGGGTTTTCAGCGCCAACAGCCGCCGCCGGATGTGCTGCTTCAGGTCCAGCTGCAAGGGCAGAGCCGGGGGTCAGGGGCAGAGCAGGAGGGCAGGGACAGAGCCCGCCTGCCGCTGCCCCCAGCACAGGGCACAGCGGGGGCATTCCCACCTCGGCATCCCGCTCCGACAGGTCCTGCCGTGACTGGCGCTGTGCCTGCACCATGACCCCGGTGCAGAGCAGCAGGGCGATCAGCAGGATGGTGTTCCACAGCTGCTGCAGGTACTTCTGTGGGAATGGCATGGTGGGGGGGGGTGAGCCTGAGACCTCCCCCCACTCCCAGCCCCGCCAGGACCCCCCGGTGCCATACCTGGACCTGCGAGCTGCTCTCCCCGGGGCAGATGACCCCCTGCCACTCCCCATAAAGGCCCCCTCGGGACAGGCCACACGTGGACCACAGGGTGAGGGTCACCCCCTGCAAGGCAGGACACGGCATTGCCAACGGCCACGGCAGCGTCCGGTGACGGGAGCACACGTGTTCCGGGGAGGAGGAACGGCAGCACTGCCACCTGCCCTGCTCCCACGGGACACTGGGACACTGTGGGGCTGGGCACTGTGCCCTGCAGCTGCTCCCCGTGGATCAGGGAAGTTTGGCTGGCACACTCTCTGGGAGAGAGAGGAGGAGGAAGGACCTACGTACCAGGTTCTCCAGCAGCACCGCCTGGTACGTGATCTTTGCTGTGGCCCGGAGCCCACTGTGAGCAAAAAGGAGCGTCAGTTCCATGGGCACAGCAGGATCTGGGCACAGACCCCAATGCCAGGGAACACCCCCTTCCCAGAAGGACTGGCAGCACAGGATGGGGACTATGGGGGACAGAGGAACGCACAGGAGCTGACAGCGAAACACTCCCTCCCCAGCCATGCCCAGCCTCAGTGACCGTGCCCAGGGCTCCTCCTCCCAGCCCTGTGCCTCAGTTTCCCCATCTGTGACTCCAAGGCAGCAATCCCAATGTCTCACATGTCAGGAGGACCAAGGGGGTCCCACTGCTGCAGCTGGTGAGGACAAACACCCCAGAAGTGCTGGGGATGCCGGTGCCATGTCAAGAACCAGCCAGGCTGGATAATTTGTACCAAGAGTCCTAAAGCTCTTGGCTGAGGTCACTGTTGCCATGTGGGGACACATGGAAGGGCTCCAGCCCTGGGGAAAGGCTGGATCTGACCCAAACCCCTGCTGGAAACACATGTCTAACCCTGGCACAGCACAGGCAACACCAGTCCAGCAAACGTGACACGCTGGGTAAGAGATCTCCAGGGCAGCCCCTGGGTGTCACAGCTGGGTGGGGGACAAGGCAGGCACCAGACAGGCACCAGGCAAGGATAAAGCAGGGAAAGGCAGTGCCCAGCCCGTACCGCAGCAGCGCTCCCAGCAGCCTGGTGACGTTGTCGGAGGACTGGATAACGATGACGGGCTTGGTGAGGAGCTGGGACACGTCCAGCTGCAGGGGGAGGGAGGCAGAGCCGTCAGGGGGGCCCCACCCTGGCCCAGCCCCCCAGAGGCACTGCCCTACCTCCCGGATGGCGTTCTGGTTCAGCGCCAGGATGAGCAGGGCCGAGGCCCCCAGCACCAGGGCTCGCTTCATCTGCGGGGACAGCAGAGACACGCTCAGGGGGCAGCTCAGCACGTCCCCTGCCAGCCCCTGTCCTGCTGCAGGGAGCACCCTCTGCCTCTCTGAGGTCACAGAGCACCCAAAAGGGCCCTGTCAAGGACCCCTCTGGCACCAAGCACAAGCCAGGGCCCCCAATATCTGGTGAGAAGACACCGCAACTGACCCCTCTGAGGGCTTGTGACCGCCAACACGATGGCAGCCCCCGGGCCAGGCAGAGACAATGAGGACTAGGGTGAGGCAGAGGGGACAGGGATGGGCAGAGGGGATAGAGAAGGAGCAGAGGGGACAGAGAAGGAGCAGAGGGAACAGGGAAGGAGCAGAGGGGACAGGGAAGGGACAGAGGGGACAAGGAAGGGGCAGAGGGGACAGGGAAGGGGCAGAGGGGATAAGGAAGGGGCAGAGGGGACAGGGATGGGCAGGAGATCACCTTGGTGACAACGGCGGTGGTGAAGGACTCCTCCTTGGCCCCGCGGGGGCCCTCAGGCGGCTCCTCAGTGCCCACGGGCACCACCCCGATCCAGCTGTCGGCACTGCCCAGCTCCGGCTCTGCCTCACCCACCTGGGGCACGGCAGGGACCGGGACAGCCAGGATGGACACTGGCTCTGGGCACCCCCAAAGCACGGGATGGCACAGGGGACAGGGATGGCTCTGCCTGCACCAACCCTGTTCTGCTGGGCACCCCCGGGCAGTGGGACCCCCTGGCTGCTCAATGTCCCCCAGTGCCCCTGGCCTCCCAACCAACCGCCGGTGCCTCCCAGTGCCCTCCACTTCCCGCTGCTCCACATTCTCCATTCCCCTCCCAGTGCCCACTGCCCCCGTTCACACCAATCCCCCTCCCTCGAACACTTGCCACTAACCACTGCCAATGCCCACTGGCCCATAGTGTCTCCCAGTGCCCCCCCGTTCCCACCGCTCCCCCTTCATCCTTCCCACCCAGGCCCCACAGCCCCTCTCTCCGCTGCCCAGTGCCTCCCCAATGCTCACCGGTCCCTCAATGTCTCCCAGTGTCCCCCAGTATCTCTCCTTCCCTCCCCCGTGCCCCCAGCACCCCCCAGCCCCAC
>JAWWES010000037.1:1052605-1062731 GCA_035583135.1 Lophotriccus pileatus | reverse complement strand
GCCCCATCCCCCCTATAGCCCCCTACCCTCTATACCACCATATCCCCCATACCCCTCCGCGTCCCCCCATGTCCCCTACACCCCTTACAGCCCCCACATTCCCCCGTGCTCCCCCCCAGACCCAAGCCCCCCCGTGTCCCCATATCCCCTATGCCCCCCCCAACCCATCACCCGCCCCCCCCCAGCTCCCGTGGCTGCGGCAGGCGCTGACCGTGCGAGCGGGGGTCGGGCAGGGTCCAAGGCCGCGGGGGTGTGCGGGGGGGCCGGGCCGGGCCCGGCGGGCGGGGGCGGTCCCGGGGCGGTGCTCGGAGGCTCCGCGGCCGCCGGGGCCGGGCAGAGCCGCCCGCAGCGCACCATGAGCGGCCGCGTCGGGGACCTGAGCCCGCGGCAGGCGGAGGTGCTGGCCCAGGTGAGCCGGGGCGGAGAGACCGGGGGGCTGCGGGGGGGAACGCGATGAGCCGCCCCGATGGGCGCCCGCATGCGCCGCCCGCCGCGGGCACCGGCATCCCCCCCGGCCCCGCTCCCCAAACCCACCGGCATCACCCCCGCTCCCGGCCCCGCGGGGCTCCGCTCGCCCTCACCGCACCCCAAACCCACCGGCATCACCCCTACTCCCGGTCCCGGAGGGCTCTGCACCCCAATCCCACCGGCATCACTCCCGCTCCCGGCCCCGGGGGACTTCCGCTCCTCCAGCTCCTCCATCCCGGATCCCAAACCCACAGGCATCATCCCTGCCCCGGAGCCGGGGAGCTCCCATGGCCTCCAGACCCCAAACCCGGCCCAGGGGGGCTCCCACTGCCTCCACTCCCCATCCCAGACCCCAAACCCCCGGGCTGAGCCCCACCACGGTGCTGCCCACCAGGGACTCCTGAGTGGGTCCTGGGGATCCCGCTGGCTGGTGACCCCCCAACCTTCTCCCATCCTTCCCACGGGACTGGGGAACCTCCTGCCTCACCACAGGGCCCCTGAGACTGGGGTCTTCTGTCACCTCCATCCCACCCTGGACCCCAAACCCACAGGCTGAGCTCCCCGTAGTGCTGCCCACTGGTGACCCCCTGTACCGGTGAGCCCCATATCCCTGTCCCACCCTTCCCCTGGGACTGGGGAACCTCCCGCCCCACTGCAGGGCTCAGGGGACCAGGGTACACCAGGATCTGCTGACTGTCGCCCACCTTTGCCAGCCCCTGGTGGGGTGCCAACCTTTATCGGGGTTCACTGTACCCCAAGCACGAGGGCACCCCCGAGCCTTTATCTTATCACCGCCTTTCGGACCCAGCCAAACTCCACGGGCGGGCAATGACCCCGCTGGGTGCCAGGATGGGGGGCAGGGGCAGGCGTGGGGCATGGAGCCCAAACTGTGCCCCGTGCCAGCCATGCCCCGGGGCAGGAGAGGGAGGCGAGTGGCCGAACCCGTCTGTCCGCCAGCAGGGTGAAGGAGCTAATCCCTGGTTTAATTACCCCTAAATTCAGCGGGAGATAAGCTAATCAGGCTCATTAAGGGGAGGGCCTCGGCTGGTACAGAGATTTGGGCCGCAGCCTGGCCTGGGTGAGTGGGGCCACATGGGGAAGGGATCCCAGATCCCCCAAACCCCCCAGTCCTGCACCCCAACACCGTCCTGCCTGCAGCAGGGGGCTGGGACCCACGGGGGGGGGGTTGCTGGAGCAGAGGGACGCAGCGACTGGCTCCATCCCAAAGGATGTCACTGGAGGGGACTGGTCAGCCTGGCCCCAGCGGGGAGGTGACAGCCCACACTCACACCCTTGCACAAGGGCTTGGGGACACCCAGCCTGGGGACAGTCCCCTGCCAGGAGGTGGCCGGTGATCCCAGCTGCACGTGGCAGCAGGGACAGGGCACAGCGTGACCCTTCCCTGGGAACGTCCCAGTCTTGGCTGAGGGGTTTTTGGGGTGACAGGGAGGGGACAAACCTCCAGCCTTGGGGTTTTTGGGGAGGAATCAAGGACCCCTTCTCCAACTGCCCCTCTTGTCCCCGCAGTTCCGGGAGAAGCTGCAGGATGTGCTGCCCTCCCTGCCCGCTCAGGACGACTATTTCCTGCTGAAATGGCTCCGAGGTAACCCCAAAGTGTGGGGCATCCCTGGGGGGGGCTGGGAGACCCCCAGGGGGCTGGTGGGGGGCTGGTCTCTGAGATCTCTGCTCCCTTGCAGCACGCAGCTTCGACCTGCCCAAGGCAGAGGCGATGCTCCGCAAGGTGAGAGGGACGCCCCGCTTTTGGGGTGTCCTCAGGCTGTCCCCTGGTATGGGACAGTGCACCCTGGGCCATCAGCCCAGCCCCTCTCTCCCAAGGGTGACGTGCCCATGGGGTGCACCCTGTCCCATGGGGTCCACAAACCTCACCCCTGCTCACTCTGCCCCCCCCCAGCACCTCGAGGTCCGCAAGCGCATGGACGCCGACAACATCATCGCCTGGGAGGCACCGGAGGTGGGTGTCCCCGGCCCCTGGGGGGCGGCCCTAGAGGGGACTGTTCCCCTGAGCCCCCCCAGGGGTGTGCAGTGCCCTGAGCCCGCCGTGCTCCCGCAGGTGATCCGCAAGTACATGTCCGGGGGGCTGTGCGGCTACGACCGCGAGGGCAGCCCGGTGTGGTACGAGATCATCGGGCCGCTGGACGCCAAGGGGCTGCTGTTCTCCGCCTCCAAGCAGGACCTGCTCAAGAACAAGTTCCGGGACTGCGAGGTGCTGCGGCACGAGTGTGAGCAGCAGACCCAAAAGGTGGGCACCTGCCCGCGCCCTGCTGGCCACAAAGGCCCTGTGCCCACCAGCCCCACGGGCCCACGGCCCTGCCAGCCCCACTAGTCCACATCTGGTCCGTCCCTCGCAGCCAGCATCCTCCCCAGCACTACAGGCCCATGTCCTATCCCCCAGCCTGTAGCCCTGCCAGACCCATAAGTCCACATCTGGTCCATCCCTACCACCCAATAACCTCCCCAGCCCCACTTGTCCATCTGTGGTCCATCCCCATCAGTCCATATCCCTGCCAGCCCAAGTCTGTGTTCTGTCCATTTCCCCCACCAATGTCCTCCCTAGCCCTGTAGGTCCTATAGATTCACGAGCCCCTGTCCATTCCTCTCAGTTCATGTTCCTGCCAGCCTCACAAATCTACATCTGGGCCATCTCCACCACCCCGTGTCCTCCCCAGACCCATATGTCCATCTCTGGTCCATCCCTACCACCCAATGTCCTTCACAGCCCTATATGTCCTGTATGTCCATGTCCTGTCCATCCCCCTCAGCCTGTGTCCCTGCCAGCCCGTGTCCTGTCCATCTCCACCACCCAATGTCCTCCACAGCTCCACAAGTTCACATCCTGTCCAACCCTACCAGCCATTATCCTCCACAGCCCTACAGGTCCTGTGGGTCCATGTCCATCCCCCAATCCCAATGTCCTTATATATCTACCTCTGGTCCATCCCTACTATTCCTCCCCGCCCCGGCCCCACAAGTCTGTGTCCTGTCCACCCCACCATGGACCACATTCCTGACAACCTCATATGTCCATCTCTGGTCCATGCCCACAACCTTCCTTCCTGGCCCCATATGTCCATGTCCTATCCATCCCCACCAGCTCCTGACTCCCAGCCCATGTCCCTATCCCAGCTGGGGACCCCCAGCTCCCGGGATGCCCCTTCTCCACACACCAACACTTGGGAGGAGGCTCTGGCTGGAGGGGACCAGCCTGTCAGGGACCACCCCATCCCTGAACCCCCTTGCTTAATGCCCCCCATCCTCCTGCCCCAGCTGGGCAAGAAGGTGGAGATGGTGATGATGATCTACGACTGCGAGGGCCTGGGCCTGAAGCACCTCTGGAAACCAGCTGTGGAGGCGTACGGGGAGGTGAGGGGCTCCTGCCCATCCCACTGCCCAGGGGGACCACAGGGATCCAGGCTGACCCCTGGCCCTGGGGATGAGGCAGGAGCAGGTCCCTGCAGTGCTCTGCAGCCCCCAACATTTTGGGGTGGGGGTCCTGGTGGCTCCATGGGATGGGTGACCTGAGCTCCCCTCATCCTGCAGCTCCTGTCCATGTTTGAGGAGAACTTCCCGGAGTCCCTCAAGCGCCTGTTTATTGTGAAGGGTGAGTTCAGCCCCGGGGCCCTGCTTCCCCTTTTTGGGTGCTGACACCCCCCTAACACCCCTCACCACCCCCCAGCCCCCAAGATCTTCCCCGTGGCCTACAACCTGGTCAAGCACTTCCTGAGCGAGGACACGCGCAAGAAGGTCGTGGTGCTGGGATGTGAGTCCTGACCCTCCCCGGAGCATCCAAAACAGGGGTGACGCTGCTGTCATCTCACCTGGGGGGATACCCCAACCCTGGGGGGCCCCCCAACTGGGCTGGGGCTCACAGGCCCCCCAAACCCACTGTCACCTCCCAGCCAACTGGAAGGAGGTCCTGCAGAAGTACATTGACCCCGATCAGATCCCGGTGGAGTACGGGGGCACCATGACGGACCCTGACGGGGACCCCAAGTGCTCCAGCAAGGTAGGAGAGGCTCCCGCTGGATTATTTAGAGGTGCCAGGTGGTTCCCCTGTGCCCACGTCCTCCCTCCCCCCACAGATCAACTACGGGGGGGACGTGCCGCAGAGCTACTACGTGCGGGACCAGCTGGCGCAGCAGTACGAGCACTCGGTGGTGGTCAACCGGGGGTCGTCCCACCAGGTGGAGTACGAGATCCTCTTCCCTGGCTGCGTGCTCAGGTGAGCGGGGTCCCTGCGGCGGGGCGGGGAGGGGGTGACAGCCGGTGGTGCCCCCAGCCCACCACAGCCCTCCCCGTGCCCGGCCCAGGTGGCAGTTCCGCTCAGAGGGCGCCGACGTGGGTTTCGGGGTGTACATGAAGACCAAGATCGGAGAGCGGCAGCGGGCGGGCGACATGACCGAGGTGCTCCCCAGCCAGCGCTACAACGCCCACATGGTGCCTGAGGACGGCTCCCTCACCTGCTCCACGCCTGGCATCTGTGAGTGACCCCAGCCCCGGGGTGCTCCCCCCATATTCCTGACCCCCACAGGTGCTGGGGGGAACCACCGAGGTGCTCCCCATGTCCCTCACCCTTGGGAGTCCTTTCCCTGTGTCCCTGATCCCCCAGGGTGCTCCCCCCCATCTCCCGGACCCCCAGGGTGCTCCTTCCATATCCGTGACCCCCCAGGAGTGCTTCCCCCCTGTCCCTGACCCCGGGGTGTTCTCTGTGTCCCTGACCCTCGGGGGGTGCTTCCCCTGTGTCCCTGACCCCCCGTCCCGTCCCTCCCCCAGACGTGCTGCGGTTCGACAACACGTACAGCTTCCTCCACTCCAAGAAGGTGAGCTACACCGTGGAGGTGCTGCTGCCCGACACCGCCTCAGCACAGCAGATCCAGCAGCTGGGGGACCGGCTGGGTGAGGTGTCACTGAACCACAGCCCATAGACCCCCCCGCCGGGCCCCCAGGATGGCCGGGAGCCCCCACGGAGGAAGATGGAGCCGGGGCTGAGCCCCGGAGCTGACGAACTGAGGCGGGGGCTGAGCGGGGCCGGAGGGGGCCGAGCGCCCGCAGCCCCCCCATCTCTGTGCCTTACGTGGGTCCTGCGCCCACCTACTGCTGCTGCTGCCTGGGGTGGGGAGTAAAGGGACGGACTGAGTGGGGTCTGCTCCGGTTTGTGGCCCTTGGGCCCGGAACTGCTGCCACAGCCCCAAATCTGCCACTCCAGTCTCACAACTGCCCCCAGCCCCAGATCTGCCCCTGCTGCCCACCTGCACCAGAACTTCCCCACAGCCCCATAACCAACCCCCAACCCCACAACTGACCCTGCTGCCCCATCCCGGTCCCATAACTAACCCCCTAGCCCGAGAACTGCCCCCTAAACCCATAACTCCCCTTGCTGCCTCCCAGGCCCAGAACTGCCACCCCAGTCCCCGAACTACCCTTGCTGCACCCCCATAAGTGCTGCCCCAACCCTATAACTGCCCCAACCCTATAACTCCCCCAACCCCATAACTTCCCCTGCTGTCCCCCAACCCTATAACTCCCCCAACCACATAACTGCCCCTCCTACCCCCCACCCCAGAACTGCCCCTGTGTCCCCCTCCACGTGACCGCGGGTCACGTGCGCGTCAGGCCCCGCCCCCACCGCCATCTCGCGGTCCAAGGGGGTGGGGTTTGATGACGTTTACTGGAGGGGCGGGGTTTGTGGCGTCGAGGGGCGGGGCCTGGAGTGGGCGGGGCATGCAGCGGGCGCCATGGGGGAGGTGGAGACGGACGTGTACCGGGACACGTGGGTCCGATACCTGGGTGAGCTCCGGGACACCGGGCACCGACAGGCACGGGGGGGACACCGGGCACCCACGGGCACGCGGGGACACCGGGCACTCACGGGCACCGGGCACCGGCAACTGCGGGAGCTCCGGGAACAGGGCACTGACATTGAGCACTGACACCGGCAACTGGGCATTGACATTGAGTATGAGATTGGGAACCGGACACTGACACCGGGAAAGGGGCATTGACACAGGGAACCGGGCACTGCCGTTGAGTATGACACCGGGAACCGGGCACTGACAGCGGGAACGGGGCACTGACACCGGGAACTGGGGGCTGGGACAGCGTACCAGCACCAGGAGCTGCAGGAATGCCGGGAACTGAGCACTGGCACTGGGTACCAGCACTGGGAACCAGGCATTGACACGGGAAACAGGGCGCTGATACCCAGCGCTAGCACTGGGCACAACAGCGGGAGCCAGTACCGGGCACTGCCGCTGGGTACGGGGTACTGTCACAGGGCACCAGCAGCAGGCACTGACACGGGTACTGAGTGATGGCACAGGGCACTGACACCGGGAACCAGGCCCTGACGTCGGGTGCCAGCACAGGGGGCAGGGGGCACTGACAGTGGGTGTGGGGTCCTGGCACTGGGCACTGGCACCGGCTGTCAGCCACTGTCACACGGCACCGGGAACTGGGTGCTGACACCAGGTGTTGGGCACTGACAGCAGGAACCAGGCACTGATGTTGGTTACTGGGCACAGCGCGGGGCACCGACAGACGTGGAGCACAGGTACCAGGCACTGTGTTGGGTACCAGCACCGGGCACCACCCCAGAAACTGGGCACTGACACCCAGCACCGTGCACGGAGCACTGACCCCTGTCAGCATCACACCCTAGCACTGAGCACTGGCACTGCATGCCAGGTACCAGCACTGCTGAGCAGCACCACAGCCTGGCACTGGCACCAGATACCCTCCACTGTCACTTGTGCTGGGCACTGGCACCGGTACTGGGCAGTGGGACCATCCACCAGCACCACCCACAGACACTGGGGACTAGAACCCAGTTACCATCACTGGGCACCAGTCACACACCAGTACTGGCACTGGACACCAGTCACAGACACCAATACTGCCACTGGGGACTGTCACTGGTCACCCCCAGCCCAGTTGTCTGGCGACAGGGGGGTCCAAGGAGACCCAGCTGCTCCAAACCCCCCATGCAGGATCCACCCCTGCTCACAGCGACACGGGGACACCCAGGGAGGACACAGGGATGCTCTGGGGCGGTGACACGGGTACACAGCCTGTCCCTGTCTATGCTGACCCCCCCCATGCCCCCAGGTTACGCCAACGAGGTGGGCGAGTCGTTCCGCGCACTGGTGCCGCTGCCGGTGGTGTGGGCCAGCTACGGCGTGGCCACCGCCTACGTGACCGCCGACGCCATCGACAAGGGCCGGAGAGCGGCCGCCGTGAGTGCCACCCCCTCCCCACCCACACACCAACCCACCCACCCTCACCCATCCCACTGACCCCCGTGTCCCCCCAGGTCCACGCGCAGGACCCCACGCGGGTGGGGGTGGCCGTGGTGGACACCTTCGTGTGGCAGGGCCTGGCCTCGGTGGCCATCCCCGGCTTCACCATCAACCGGCTCTGCGCCGCCTCGCTGGCCCTGCTGGGGACCCTGACCCGCTGGCCCCTGCCCCTGCGCCGCTGGGCCACCACCGCCCTGGGGCTGGGGGCCATCCCCCTCATCATCACCCCCATCGACAGGTAACGGGGACACCCCTGGTCGGGGGGGCAGGGGGGTGCCACCACCCCATCCCTGCATCCCAAGGCTGGAATGTGACTCATCTCAGTGTGGGCTTGGGGCTGGGAGCATTGGGGTGGGGGGGGAGGGGAGGTGTCTCCACCCCAGAGGGGCTTTGCTGGGGTCCAACGAGGACATGGGCCTGTCAGGATGGGGATTACCCAGAGCTGAGCTGGGATTAGCACACTGAAGCTGTGCTAAGCCTTGTTTTGGTGGGGCTGGTGTCTTGGGGTCATTAGGGACAGCCCCACCCATCCCCCATTACAGCCAGTACCACAGGGAGCCCCCTGAGACCCCCCGTCCCCTCTCCTGCCGCAGGTCTGTGGATTTCCTGATGGATTCCAGCCTCCGCAAGCTTTACAGGACACCAGGAGAGCCCCCAACACCCCACTGAGCTCCTCCAGCCCTGCACACGCTGGGGAAACCGAGGCACTGCTGTGACCCACCTACTGTGACCCCTCGCTCTGGTGACGACCACGGAGCGGCCACCGTGCCCCACACTGGTCCCAATAAACCATTTCAAACGTGAGCCCTTGTGGGTGATGCTCAGGTGCCACCACAGCTGGGCCGGAGCCGCGTCCCCTCCTGGAGGGACATGTGGGTCTAGCTGGGACCCAACCCCTCTTGGGGGTCTCCACCCTGGGATAGGGCGTGTCTAGCTGCCCAGAACAGCCCTGGTGGCCCCACCATGGAGCCCCTCCATCTCTCCATGGCCTCACAGGACATCCTGCAGATGTCACCCCAAGGAGCTGCCACCACGTCCATGGTCTCCAGGGACCCAAAATCCCCCCAGCTCCAGCACTGCAGCCTGGGACTGTGCCACCATGCCTGGAAGTCACATCTCCAGGTACCCAGAGGAACCTGGAGGAGATGTGGCTTGTCAGTGTAGTGGCACGTCCCCATCCCATGGTGGCATCCACACGCTACCACCAGGAGAGGCTGTGGAGAAAACAAAGCCACATTTATTGTGGAGAGAGGGGGTCTGGTCCTGCCTTGCCCCGTCTCCCTGTCTGCCTGAGGGCCAGGGCCCCCACCACGCTCTGCAGCTCAGCCTGGAAGGGACACCTTTGCCTCGGTGGCCACCGTCCCCGCTGCTGTGTGCCCAGGTGCTGAGTGGTCAGGGCCAGCCACAGCAGCCCCCCCACCACAGTGACCACCACCACGGCACTGCCCACCAGGGCCAGCCCGGCCAGCAGGAACCTCTTCATGGTGTGGCACGGCCCTGGGGACAGCAAAAAACACACCAGTGCGGGGGGTGGTGTCACTAGGTGGTCCAGCGCTTGGGGAGGGAGGTTTGGGGACATGGGGTGTCCCTCACCTTCGTACCATGGCACCTTCTCCTTCTGCACCAGCACTGGTCCAACTGTCTCCCAGTGGAGTGTCCCCTCACCTGGGAATGCTGTGGGAAGACATGGCCAATACAGCCCATCAGAGGCCCAGGAGCTCCTCACAGGACCCCAGAACAGTGTGGGGTCACCATGTCCCACCTCCAGTACCTGGCAGGTGTCCTGGGAGGGTGTCACCACAGGGACAGCTGGTGGCACAGCAGTGGCACTGGGCACTCTGGGAAGGGTCCTCTGCATTGTGCCAGCTGGGAGAGAAGAGGACAGAGCTGGGGGGGTGGGTCTAGGGGGCCCCCATCCTCCAGCACAAGACCCACATGGTGCCACCCCAGAGGAAGTGTCCTCCAGGTGACTCCAAACACCTCCCCAGTTCACCTGCATCATGAGGGTGCTTGACCTGTGGTGATGCCACCAGCTGCCACTGCAGAAGAGATGGTATCCAGCCTGCAGTGGAGTGACCTGGTTTCCCCCCCAGTGGGTCCCCATGACCAGTGGGTTCTGCTCCCAACACACCCACGGGTGTTCACATCCCAGAGCATCAGCACCCAGCGTACCTGGCCGTGCTGTGGCTGTAGAAGCAGGACCTGATGGCGTGTCCTTGTCCCCACGCTGTCAGCAGGCAGTGCACATAGACCTGCCAGGACATCCCCCTGCTGCATCTTTCCTTGGAGACCCTGCTCTCCTCCCCTTCAACCCCGGGGGGCTGAGACCAACCCAGCAGGGAGCT
>JAWWES010000037.1:1033467-1052505 GCA_035583135.1 Lophotriccus pileatus | reverse complement strand
GGATGCCCCAGGAAGGAGCTGGATGCCCCAGGAAGGAGCTGGATGCCCCAGGAAGGAGCTGGATGCCCCAGGAAGGAGCTGGATGCCCCAGGAAGGACAGTGCTTTGGGAGAGCCCCAGATCCTCCCTCTCTATGGGACCTCCATCCCACCATGTCTTTCCTTCCTCAGGGACTCTGCTCTCCTCCCACCCAACCCCCTGGGGCTGAGACCACCCAGCAGAGAGGGAGATGCCCCAGCAGGGACAGTGCTTAGGGACTCCCAGGTCATCCCCCTCCATGGGACCTCCATCCTACCACCAAGGGCATCTCCCTGACCTCACCTCCTCCTCCTTGGGCTCACCATCCAGTGTGAGGGCCAGGATGGAGAGTTGGAGGGCAGACTCCCCTCTCCAGTGCTGGACAGACACACTCCCCACCTTCTCCCCGTGCAGGCACCTGTGGCAGGAGAACGACACAGAGACACTCCTGGGCTGTCTCTAGGTTCTGGAAAACCCCCCCATCAGGAGGCCCTGCAGGACCACAGGATGCCTGGAGAAGGGGTCCCTACTTCCCACCCCACCAGCACTGACCCCTGGCTGTTCACCACGACGAAAACCCTCCTGGAGCGGCCTGGCTGCTCCACGATGGTCCCATAGCACTGGTCCACATGGATCTTCATGGAGTAGCTGGGACTGAAGCGGACACTGGCTTCCAGATGGATGGCAGAGCTGGGGCTGAGCACCAGTGGCTGCCCTGTGGCACTGGGGTCCCCTGAGGGGAAGTGTGGGTTCAGTGTGACACCTCCAAACCTGTCCCACCAGACACATCCCAGACCACCACCCACCAGTGTTTTGGCCTCCATCCCTGCAGCTCCCCCATTTCAGAGCCCACCCCATCCCTGGAAGCCAAGAGCTGTCCTTGTTCTGTCCCCACAGCCTGGCTCCCCTGCTCTCCAGAGCTGCAGCACCTTCCTGGACCCCCCACAGAGCTGAGAGAGACCATGTCAGGCCCCATCAGGGTCACAGCTGACCCCCAAAATCCCACTGTTGTATCAGACCGAGGATTAGGAACATCTCAAAGCCCCACCATCCAAAGCCCTACACCCTCCACAAGGCCAGGGGGGAGCTCCTGCAGGGGCAGCCACCTTCTGGTGGTCCTAGTGCTGGGGCCAGCCAAGAGAACTCACTGGGTGCTGCTGGTTGAGCCCAGGGGTCTTGGCTGGACCCATCCCATAGTCTCCCCCCAAAAGTTGTCCCCCAACACCCCCTGAGCACTCACCATCCAGGAGCCTCAGGGTGAAGTTCATGATGGGCTCCTCAGAGCTGGGGTGAGCAGGAACCTCCCCTGTCCCCATGTCCAAGGACACCACCAGAGCTGTCACCATGTGACTGGGGGGCTCTGAGGCATCTGGAGCCACAGTGATCCCTGCAGCAAGGGGAGGGCTGAGCCAGCAGCAGCATGTCCCAGACACAGCAAGGACATCCAGGTCCTCAGGTGTCCCCAGGGCTCATGGGGGGCAGGAGACAGCAGCACAAAGGTGGGGGCAGTATCTCAGAGCACACTGAGGGCTCCTCCATCCCCAGGCAGGAACTGCTGCACTGGGAGCATTCCCAGCACCTGACCAGGGCTAGGGACAGCCCAGGAGCTGCTCATGGGGTGGGGAGACCACTGCCAGCAGCCACAGACCCCAGCAGTGCCTCTGCTACCCTCCCCAAGCCTCCCAGACCTGCTGGGACCCGAAGGAGATCCCGGCAGCCCCCTTGCCCCAACCACACATCCTCAAAGCCTGGGGTCATTTCAGGAAGGTTTTTCTCCACCAAGACAACCTGCAGCAGCAGGCCCAGGTGACCAGCACAGGGCAAAGCCAAGGGGACCCACCACCCACCTTCCCCAGTACAACCAGTGGGGGCACCGAGGGGGTTCCCAGCCCCACTCACCTGCCACCCCAAGCACAGCCCAACACACCAGCACCAACCAGCACAGCTCCATCCCCAGTGAGCAGCACCCCCCACCCCACCACCTGGGAGTCTTTAAGGACCAGGGCTGGGTGCCAATGGGCCCCAGCTGGCACTGATGGGCTTGGGGGTTTTGTTGGCCCTCTCTGCAGTCAGCAGCACCCCCACACCTGGGGCTGGTCCCCCCCCTCACACCATCCCAGTGTCACCACAAGGGTCTGTGCCCATTGCCCAGTTCCTGCTCTGTCCCACAGTCCCACTCCCACCCCTCAGACTGATCCTGCAGATGGTCCTGAGCATGGCCCTGTATCCAACAGTTAGTCCTGGTTCCATTTCCACCAATCAGTCCTGTTCCCATGTGTGGTGAAGGTTCCACCATGTAATTGTGGTCCTGGTTTCAGATCTCACCACACCAGTTAGTCCTGGTCCTGCGCATGGTGCTGGTCCCACCATGTAGTTTTAGTCCTGGACATGGTGCTGGTTCAACCAGTTTGCACTGGTCCCAGTTCACCACATGGTCTGGTCCCATCACTCAGCCGTGGTCCCATGGATGTTCCCAGGAGGAGCAGGGACTGGCAGAGCATCCTGCTGTGGCCACACATTGTGGCCTCACACTGGGACATCCCCACCCCATCCATCCCATCCCGGAGAAGGAGATGGCTGGAGACAGGCTGGCCCATCCCCGCATTAAAAACTGCCAAATACACAATTATCTTACAAAAGTAGAATTGTTTTTTTTATTCCTGGTCTTTACAGAAGGAGCCAAACACGGGTGGGGGGCCAGGGGAGTCCCTTCACTGCAGGGGAGGCTGAGCCACCGGTGCCACCTCCGTGCCCAGCCAGGGCCACTCTTGGCAGGACACGGTGTCGCTGGGGTCATCCAGCCCAGTTGGGACACACGAGGCCTGTCCCCAGGGCAGGGTGGGGACACACCCTGTCCTTGGCATCCCCACCATGCCCGGGATGGCATCACAGGGACAGTGCCCACCACACCCCACTCCCCATCTCCTCCTCACGCCAGCTCTCACCAGACCCCACCGGCCTTCTGGGATGTCCCCTGTGGGGAACCAGGGCCATGGGGCCCTCGAACTGGGATGATGGAGGTCAGGGAGGGGGTGCCCTTTGCCCACAGGGACTTGTTGATAAATGCCGGGGCTTTTGGGATGGGTTTTTCAATCTCCAAACGGCTCCGCGTGGCTCTGGATCATAGCCTGCCATGGAGTGATGCTGTGGGTGGGCTGAGAACGTGCTGCACTCATCACACCCATGGGCAGCAGGCTCCAACACTCCAGCACCCAAAAAACAGGGCTCAAAGGGCTGATTTGAGGAGCCTCTGGAGGGTTGGGTTCCCTGTGGGCAGCTCTGCCCGCTCTGGGCAAGAGGGACCCTCTGCCACTGCTGTCCCAGCACGTCCCTGCCCACACTGGCCTGCCCCCAGCAAGGTGGTGATGGATGGATGTCCTGCTCCCGCTGTGACAGGGCCACGTCCTTCACAAATACCCCCTCCAGCCTTTCCGTGGGGAAGGATGAGGTGGATCCTGCAGGAAAACACCGCCCCTGAACCCTCAATCCTTAACCCTGTGGGTGGAGGCAGAGTCTCCAGTCTCCAGCCCCAGCTGGGGCTCTGCAGGAAGGTGGTGGAGGGTCCCCCCCAAAGTTCCTGGGTGCTGGAGCCTCCAGCCAGTTCCAAACCATAAGAACCACGAGTAAGAAAAACGAAAGCACCTGGTTCTTCCCTGGGGGGAGCACGGCCCCTACCACTTGAGGAAGTCCCGCACGTAACTCCATAGCTTGGTGATCCAGAGGTTGGCCCCCAGGTCAGTCAGGTACTGGATTTCGGGCGTCAGCATCTTGCGGCACAGCTTCTGATGCTTCTTGTTGATCTTCTTCTTCAAGTTGTACCCCAGGATGGTCTTTTCCCCCAGGGGCTGCCAGGGCTGCATGGAGGACTCTTGGATGGCGCTGGCATCCACGGCGTGACCCCCGTCGATGCAGATGCTCTTCATCTTCTCGTTCTCCCTCTGCAGCTCGGCCACGTCCTTGGCCATCCTCTCCCTCCCGTAGGCCTCCACCTTACGCCAGAAGGTGGCATTGAAATAGCGGTAGAGCTTGGCGTCGATCAGGTTCCAGGCGGTCGCCTGCTCGTAGAGCTCGGGGGTCAGCCAGGACACGGTGGAGCCCTTGCGGGCATTGAGCTTGAAGTAGAGGACATCCTCCAGCTGCCAGCACAGCAGGTCCTTCAGCAGCACCAGCGACTCGTCGAAGTACTCGAGCAACATGACGAGGTGGAAGCGGCGGTCGATCTCGCGGATGTGCTCCTCCACCAGCGGGCTGCCCGCGTCCATGGTGTTGTCGTAGCCGAAGTCGAAGAAGAGGAGGTTTTGGAGGTAGTGAGCGTTGAACCCGTTGGGGTCGTAGTAGTGTTGGGGGTCCCGCAGGAACTCAGCCAGCTTATCCTCCCCCGGTATCTTCCAGGTGAGGGGGATGATGGGCCCGAAGTAGTGGAAGGAGGACTCGAAGAGGTGGGCGGGGTCCCGCAGCACCGTCACGAAGGTGGCGTCGGGCGGCAGCAGCCGGCGCACCTCCTCGTAGTGGAAGCGCATGTGGTTGCAGATGATGTTGAAGCACCGGCCGGGCTGGTAGTGCTGCACTTGGCTGCGCTCGAAGAACGACGGGTAGTAGAAGTCGTTGCGGCCGTTGGGGAAGGCGAATTTCAAGTGATGCTTCTCCCCAAAGCGGAAGAGGATGTTGAGGATGGTGCTGCTGGCAGTCTTGTGGGTCTTCATGAACATGATGTTGAGCTTGGGCCGGCAGCTCCAGCCTGAGGGGCTCCCTGTGCCGTTGGACACCGCCGGAGCCCTGGTGGGGGACGGGCGGGAGGAGCAGGAGGAGGGGACGGGGATCCTGCGGGGGAGAAGAGACAGGACTGGTGTGGTGAGGGCAGCTCAGCCAGTGCGGCCCCACCACTGTGAAGGGTCCGGCATATTCTGTTCTGGAGGAGCTGGGTCTGGGGGTGGGTGCTGAAAATAGGAATGGGTGCTGGACCTGGGAACAAGTGCTGGATCTGGGGATGGGTGCTAGAACTGGGAACAGCTGCTGGAGATGGGTGCTCACCCCCAGGCTCCCCATTGGAGACAAGCCCAGCTTCAGGCAGAGCCCCTTCACCCCCAGCCATGCGCCCAGTGGGATCAGGGCACCCACCCGACAGGAAAGGGGAGGAAAGAAGCGGGGAAAGAAGAAGGGGGGGTGAAAAAAGGCAGGGAAAGAAATGCCTGATACCAGATGCATGTCTGAGCCACCAAACCACTCTCATTCACCCCTGGACAACTTGAGCCACTGAGGATGTGTTGTTGTGGTCAGCCCTCACCAGCACCAGAGCACCCCGAGCAGGAGGTCCACACCCCTCCCCAAGAGCACAGCCGTGGTGGTCCTGGTGCCAAGAAGTGCATCAAGGGGAGCTTTCCGTGGCTGTGACTCCATGGAAAGGAGCTGATAACATTCTTATGGGGTCTGAGAGCTCTCAAGTCCTTACGGGATCCATGGAGAAGGTCTAGGAACTCTCAAGGAAGAGGTCTGGGAGCTCTCAAGCCCTTGTAGGAGTCATGAACTCCTTGTGGGATCCATGGAGGACTCAGCCTCCAGCAAAGAGGGAAAAAGTTCCAGAGCCTGGCCCCACAGATAAGCTCACAGGCCCTCGGGGAACATGGGAAGACATGAGGGGTGTTATCTGAGCTGCCCAGGACAGGGAACAGAGACCACAGTCTAGAGTGACTTTGGATGCCCTTAATGAACTCCTCAAGATGATCTTGATAACAATCCCATGCGACAGCACCGGTTGGCACCAGGGTTATGAGGCACGTGGATCTTGTTTATGACCTTGAGATAAATTTGATGACAGGAGCCATGGGAGCTGAGCCCTGCAGAGCTTCAGCAGTGAAAGAACCTGACTTGACTCCTATCTCCTCTCCTCTCCATCCTTCATCATCATTCCCATTTCCTCCCCACACCCCTTTTCTTCCCCCTTCCTTCCCCTCTTCCCTCTTCCCTTCTTTTTTCACCCAGGAGCAGCAAGTGCCTCGGGGATGAGCATCCCCAGCCCCCTGCAGGGTTGGGATCCACCTGCCCCCCAGCCCTTTGGAAAGGGCGCAGCCTCCAGAGGGAAGGGGATATCTTTGTGTGAAGCCACCAGAGCCCAGAAAACCCCAGGACTGTCTCCAGCTGGGCGTTCCCGAGCTGTGGGGGGACATGCAGGGACCCCAGACTCACTCAGTCACGCTGACTTGCAGCGGGGGGCCGGCATAGGAGTAGAGCAGCAACATGAAGCTGGTCAGGAGGGTCCCCAGGACCAGCCCCTTGCACATGGACCTCCAGGGCTTCCCATGGCACAGCATTCTGGTCACCTGCAGCAAGAAAGAAGCGACGTTGGCGACTGGGGACTGTGTGAAGAGACACGTGTGTATCTCTTGGGCATGACAATTCCCGGAAAGCACTGGCTCCAGGTGTGTCCCAGCCACTGGCACTGCAGATCCCTAGCCCAGGCACGGCAGCCCTGCCTGCCCAGCTGACCTTTGCCCGCCCTGGAAAAACCCTGAATGGCTCCCAGGCCTGATGCTGGAGCAGTGGGAGAGGCTGCAGCTGGGACTGGGAGAAGGGGGAGCTGGACCACAGGCAGCCCAACGGCAGAATGAGGATCCTTGGCCAGGAGACCACCAGCACCGGCAGGAGCTTCCCAAGGCTGCTGGGATCCATTCTCCCAGGAAAATACCCAGGCTGGAGCAGGAACTGCACCAGCTCGGGAGGTTTTGGGTGCTGCTGTACCCACCCACTGTGGATGTACAGCCTCTCCAGCCTCTCCAGCACCAACGGGGGCTCCTCTCTGGCCATGGCACCACAGCTGGGCTGGCCCTGGGGGGGCTGGGGACACGGATCCAGGGATAGACAGGTGTGGGGCAGGATGGCACCCTCCACACACACACACACACACACACACACACGTATGTGGCAGCAGGCACGTGCACACACCTGCACAGACATCCACCCACACGTGTGCACGGACACACTGGGACACATGTGCATACACAGGGACACAGACACACACCTGAGCACGTTCATGTGTGTGCAGGCACACGCAGGGGTGCATAACTGCATGTTTGTGCATGTACATGCAGACACAGACACACACACAGACACACGGTGCACTCATGAAACCCCCCAAGGGCACAGACAAGGTCACACATATACACACAGGGGCACACACAAGGCACACGTCTGGGCATGTTAATGCATGTGCAGGCACACACAAGGGCACACATCTGTGCATGGTCATGTGTGTGCAGGCACACACAGGCACACACGTGGCCACACGGCCACAGGGACGCATCTCTGCATGTGCATGCATGATGCACACACAAGGGCACACACCTGTGCACGTTCATGCATCCAGATACACACACAGGCACACACAGACACACACGAACCCACGAGCCCCCCAAGGCCACAGACACACTCACACACACGTGTGCACACTGCTGCACACACAGGGGCACACACGCACCACAGCACTCCTGTGTGCTCACATGTGCACGAGGACACCCCCCCACGCATGTTGATACACACACGTGCACACACATCAGTGCCTGTTCATACACCCCCAGTGCATGTTCGTGCACACACACGTGCACACCCCCCCAGTGCACGTTCACACACACACAGCCCCCATCACAGGCCGCCCCTCGCCAGCACTCCCTCCGTCCCCGTTCCTCCGCAGGCGGGACACGGAGGGTCACGGTCAGCTGTGACACCGCATTGCAGCAGGACCGTCCCCTGCGGCAGGACACGAAAACGCGGGGACACGCCACCCGCGACCGCGGGCCCCGCTGTGGGGGGCTGCGGGCTGAGCCCCCCGCTCGGGAGCGCCCCGAGCTGGGGGCAGAGCCCCCCCGGCCACGCACCCTCAATTAGCGGCGGGAGCGGCATCTCCGGACCGAGCTCCCGCTGTTGCCGCTGCTCCCGCGGCTCCGCATCGCTCCCGAATCCTTCAGCCAAAGCTGCCGCGCTCCCACGGAATGACACCCCAGAAACAACTCCCCGACCCCCCCTCCGCGCCACACATCACCCCCTCAGCACCTCAGACCTCCAGCGGATAATCCGGTGGGGCGAAACCCCGCTGGGAAGAGCCGCGGACCACACCCCGACACATTCCACCCCCACCCGAGCCTCCCGCGGCGAAACACCCCCGGACCCCCCAGAGTTACCCGGAGCCCGGCGGTCCCGGGGTGCCGCTGCTCCCGCCGCTCCCCTGCCCGGCCCCCCGCGGGTAGGATCGCCTCGTGCTGCCGAGATTTCCAGCTCAATGAATAATGAATGGAAAATGCAACCGGAGCCCCGGGCTGCGGCCGGCACTGGGCACAGAGCCGCGGAAGGAGGGGGAGAGCCGGGAGGAGGGCACCGGGGGCACCCCAAAAGCTCATCCAAAGCCTCCCCCCCGCCTTGCCCTGCATCAGGGACCACTGGACCAGGCAGGGCTGGTGCATCCAGCTTCTTCCCGCCTGGTTTGCCAGGGAATTTGTGGTGTCACTGCTGGGGGAGCAGATGGCTCTGGCCGTACCCCAAGATCACCGCGTGGGTGTCAGTGCCGGAGGGCTCCACGTGCCTGGGGGCAGCTGGAGTTTGGTTTTATGCCGTGGCTGTGATCCTACCATGGTCACCATCCGGCACACCTGGAAAAGCCACTGGAGAGAGCCGGGGAGGACACCCAGTTTTGTGGGTGCTGCCGGATGGGAGTTCAGAGATGCACCCCAAGGATCACCAGCGCTGGCACCGATCCCACGGAAGTGAGTGAGACTGCACCATGAACCCCCGATGGGTGCCAGTGGACCCCAGTCAGTCCAGATGGGTTCCAATGGATCCTGATAGATCCCAACGGGACCCAGCCAGCCCCCCGGGCCCACACAGCACCCCATGTCAGTGCTCTGGAATGACAGGGGGATGCCTCCCTCCACCCTTCCTGGCTCCCAGGGGTGGTTCTGGCAAACACTTTTCAGCCCAACCTCTCTATTTACTTTGCCTTCAATGAGCAGTTTAATTATTAATAAGCTGCTGAGGCAATGAACTCTTTCAGGGGAACATGGTGCACCAGGCATGTTCCTGGGGCTCCCACGGGCTGCCGTGGCGCCAGCAGCTGAAATTCCCAGCGGGAGGACACGGCTGCACCAACCATCTCCTCACCAGTGACCCCCAGGCCAGGACAGGCCCCGCAGCTCTGCATCCTAATCTCAGTGTCCCAGCAGCTTCCCAGCTCCCTGGGGGCATCTCAGAGCTTGCTTTTGGGTTTCTCCTATTGGATCCACTCTTTTTAGGGATAAACCCCTATAATCTGCCATACAAAAGGCATATCCACCTGCTGTTTGGTCCTCCTGATCCCACAAATCCACGTACACTCCATTTTTGGCAGGCCTCGTTCCACGCAGGCATGGTGCTTCCTACCCTCCTGTTCCCCTTGCACACTCTCATGGGTATAAACATCCAGTCCCACACCCCCATCTCTGCCCCACAGAGCTGCTTCCCAAGCCCCCCCTCAGCATCCCAAAACCTTCCAAACATCCGAACACTCTGTCAAGCATCCCTCTGCCCCCCAAGCAATCCAACAACGCCCCAAGCATCCTGCTGTCCCCTCCACCATCCTGCCACCCTTCAAGCACCCCACAAGCTCCCAAGCATCCCACTGTGCCCTCAGCATCCATCACCTTTTCCTCTGCCTGCGCCGCTGGCGCTGGGCTGTCCCTGTCCTGTGCTGGGCTGGCCGGGGTGCCGGGGGAGCGGGCGGCACGGGGCGGGGGTGCCGATGCTGCTCCGACATGGAATAAGCTCTTCCAGGGCAGCTCCCCGCAAACGCCGGCTTTTCCAAAGCCTCCCCACTCCACCGCGGTGCTTATGGCATCGCCTGGATCCCGGCCTTGGCTCGCCGGCCTGGGAAGGGGGAGAGGGAACGGAGAGGGAGCGGCTGGCGGAGGGACCCGGGGCTGCGGCCGGGCACTGCCCGGCTCCCCGGGGCCGGCCCTGGGTGCCCGCGGCCACCCTGAGCCGCCCGGCTCCCCACCCACTGCCAGGGCACAGAGGAGCCATTCAGCCCGCGCCAGGAACAACGGGGACGTTTGTCTCCATCTGCGCCCGCGGCCTCAACGGGGTCATTGTCCCCGGGGCCCCGCGCCGGCCCCTCGGCTCCGCGCCACCGCCGGCCCCCAGCCCGGCTCGGCCCCACGCGCGGGGTGACCGTGGCCGTCCCTGGGCGGTGGCACCCACCTGTCGCCACCGGCCTCCTCCTCATCCCGCGGGACAGCTCGTGGCCTGGCTGTCACCTCCTGCAGCCGGAGCTCACCCAGCCGCCTGCGCCCCGGGGCGCCCTGGCCACACACCGTCGGTTCCTCTTCATCCTCCCACAGCCCTCCCTCCCTCCCTCCGGCTGTGTCTCCATGGTTTTATGGCCTTGATGGCAGCAATATTCCCGTGTCCCTGAGCTCAGCCCAATAACTGCAGAGGCGCCGCGGTGTCACCAGCCTTTCCACCTTCCCCTGGTCACGCCGGCTGATGGGTGCCCAGGGCTGGGTGGGTGTCTGGGTGGGTGCGCAGCTGCCCCAGCTGCAACAGGAGGGCTCAACCCCATCCCTGCTCCACCACCCCACACGTACATAGGTGGAAAAGGGGCCCGCCCTTGTTCTCCTGGATCCGGCCTTTGCTCTTCCTGCTGCCCTCAGATCCAAGTCTCTGTCACCAAAGGCGGTGGTGGCCTTGGGTCCCCAAGTGAGGAGTGACCGCACTGTCATCCAGCACCCCAGGGCACCCCTCGGCCATGTCCGGGACACACCATCCCTGCCAGAGGAGTTTGGAGTTCAGGGGCCCTCCCCACAGGATCTGGGGGGGTCACCCTGCAGTGACTTGGCAGCTCCTGCCCCATCCCTGGCAGCTGCCCCATCCTGCCCAGCATTGGCAGGACCAGTTCCCACCCCGAGGATAACCTGTGCAATCCCCCAGGAACGGGAAAATCCAGAATAGCTTTGTCATTGCCATCATATCATCATCATCACCGTCATTGCAAGAGAAGGGATGAAGACAAGCGAGCTCAGTCAACGCTGGGAAGTTCCCACCCGCCCCAGGGGAGGCAGAAGCTGGTGCCAGGGTGGGATCAGGATTCACCCTGGAACCAGTTGTGAGGGGGCAAGGAGTGGTCCCACCCCATCTCTGCAGAGCACCTCTCTTAACTCCAGGTTTCCTCCTCTTTTTTGAAAGGGGTTGCAAAGAGACTCCACTTTTCCCCCATTTGGGGGATGAGTTTCCAGGTTTCCCCCTTTTTGGGGGGGAATTGGTTATGAAGGATTTCCAGTTTCCCCCCTTTTTTGGAGATGGGTCATGAAGGGTTTCCAGGTTCTCCCTTTTTGGGGGGGATGGGCTGTGAAGGGCTTCCAGATTTCCGCTGTTTTGGGGGATGTTTGGGAAAGGTTTCCAGCCAGAAGGGAGTGGCAGTGGCTGAGATGTGGCAGCCCAACACCAGAATGCTGGGAGGCCTCAGGATGGTTGTGATCAAGTTGGGCAGCCACAACACCCCATCTCCCACATCCACGGGGTGTAACCATCCCCATGAGGGCTCCACCACCGCGTCCCCCACCCCCGTCCCCGCAGCCTGGGTTTTGGGGTTCAAAGCAGGTACTCACACTGAAGGCCGTTACCACCAGAGCTGTGGGCCCCGAGGGACGGGCTGAGGAGCCCAAGGAGAAGGTGGCACTGCTGTGGTGTCACACCCTGGCCCAGACCCTGTCAGACAGTGCTGGCAGAGCGTGGTGTCAGTGCCTTTATCACCAGAGAGGCCTGTCACGATTGCAGTGGCCCGACTGGTTCGTGGCCACCTGTCCAGGGCCGGCGCCAGCGCCAGCCCTGCCCAGCGCCCTGGGCCTGGAGCTGGTGTTTGGAGTGAGGGCCCAGAACCGCTGTTTGGGAGCGAGGGCCTGGAGCCACTGCTGGGAGGGAGGGCCTGGAACGGGTGTTCGGGAGCAAGGGCCGGGAGGGAGAGCCTGGGACGGGGGTTTGGGATGAAGGGCCTGGGGCCGGTGTTTGGGAGCGAGGGCCCAGAACGGGGTCTGGGTGTCCAGCGGCTCCCGGGCCTGAGGGGGAGCCCTGGCCCTGGGGGCACCACGGGGCTTGATCCTCCTCCAGGGAGAGGGGAAGGGGAAAAAAAAGAAAGAAAGGGAAAATCCTTCCAACTCCCTGAAGGGAAAAAAAAAAAAAGGAAAAAAAGGGAAAAAGAAGGGAAAATAGAAAAAAAAACAAAAAGGAAAGAAACAAAAAGGGGAAAAAAGAGGGAGTAGGGAATGGGAAGAAAGGGGAAAAATAAAACAAAAATTAAAAGAAAAAATAAAAGGAAAAAAAGGAAAAAAAGAGGAAAAAAATAAATAAGAGGGAGAATTGGAAAAATAGGAAATCCAAGGAGAACTAAGGACAGTGAAAAGGAAAAAGGGAAAGAAAAGGGAAGAAAAATGGGGGAAAACGAAAAGGGGAAAAAAAGGGAAGAAAGCAAGGGAAAATGAAAAGGGGGGGAAGAAAAGGAAAAAGCAAAAAAAAAGGGAAAAAGGGAAAAAGCAAAGAAATTCAAATAAAGGGGAAAAAGAAAATTAAAAATTACAAAGAAAAAATCTAGGAAAAGAAAATAAATCTAAACTCCACAAGCTGGGCATTTCCCACCATTCCCTGTCTGAGCTCACTCAGTGCTGGGAAATGTCACCCCTGGACTGGCAGCACTGCTGTGACCCCACGGGCCACCTGTGTCCCCTCAGCAGTACCAGAGTGGCCTCCAAAAATCCCCATGGGGTGACAGAGCGTTCCCCACACCCAGGGACAAAGGTGTCCCCATAAACCTCTTGAGATACCACAGCACAAGAAAAGGCATCTCCAAGGTGTTTTGGGAGTTAAAAATGCGAGTGGGGGATGATGTGACGGATGCCAGGGGTCTTGGCAGCCCTGGCATTGGCCATGGAAGCTCCCTGTGCATCCTCATCAGCCCCACACACATCCCAGAAGCAGGATGAGGAACCTCCCCCGTGCCCAGGCAGAGGGAACAAACAAACACCACCAGGAAAGCATCACCTTTATTTAAAAATAAAAATATAAGGGAATATGGGTTTCTATGCGGATACTGGGGAGCACTCTGGGCTCTGCACTCCTCTGCCCAAGGGAGCCTGGAACTGGCACCCAGGGCTGTGCAAATCCATAAGGAACACTGCAGAGCCTGGAGCTCTCCTTGACCTCTTTCTCACACAGAGGTGGCTCCAGCCTGGAGAGGACAGTCCTTTGTGACATGGATTCCGTGGAGGGAGCCGCAGCAGAGGCACAGCAGGTGTACTTTCAGATGGGAAACGTTTCAAGGCAGCATTTCTGTCCCAGGAGCAAAGGCGAGGGTTTTCCACCTAAAAGCAGCAGTGGAAAACCATCCTCCAGCCCCTTCTGGGAGCCCCCGGCCCCATCATGCTCGTTGTGCCTTCTTGCTCTTCTTCTTCTCCTCCCTGAGGGCCGTGTCGTGGGCTTTCCTCTTCGCAGCCAGTTTGTTGGCCTGTGGAGAGACCCCCGAGACCCCCAGTCAGAGCAGACCCTCAGTCCCACCACACCTCCAGCTGTAGGTGGGGATGGATCCCACGGCACCGGGATCAGGTGTGGGGCACGGAGAGCGGCCACAAGGCACAGCCCTGGGGGAGCACGAGGAGCTCTGCCCTGCCATGGGGGTGCTGGGGAAGGGGCTGGTAAAGCCTCATCCCTGCCTACCTGCCTCAACACCCTCTCCAGGTACAGGGAGGAAGGAACAAGGAGATTTGGGAAGAGCCCATCCCAGCATGCCGGGGAGAGGTCCTGTCCCACAGGGCTCATACCTCGCGGACTTTGCGCTTCTTGCCAAACATGATCTTTTTGTAGAGGTATTTCTCCCTCTTCTTCATCATCATGATGGCCAGGCGCTTCTCCTCGCTCTGCTGCTCCTGCTCCAGGCGCTGCTTGTCCTCCACCCGCACCTTCCCCGCTGTCACCTTCACGGGAAGTGCCTGTGGGAGCCAGAGAGCTCAGGAACTTGGATCCCAGGAACCCACCACCCCCATTTCCAGCCCATTTCCACAGGGCTGCAGAACAGCCGCAGCTCCCTCTGGACCTGAGCAGGTCCTAAGGGTGGGTGGGAGCTGCAGCTCATGAACATGGGGCCTGGAGCATCCCTGGAAATGTTCCAGGTCAGGTAGGACGCGGCTTGGTGCAACCTGGGCTAGTGGAAGGTGTCTCTGCCCATGGTGGGGGTAGAATGAGATGAACTTTGAAGTCCCTCCCAGCCCAAACCATTTCAGGATTCTGTGAGTGCCTCAGAAGTCCCAGGACAAAAACACCCCACAGTGAGCAGAGCCTCAGAAGGGGCAGTGCCCACCTTCCTCCTCCCAGGGCACTCACCCCTCTGCCAGGCACCCACCTTGTTGCTCTGAGTCTTCTGCTCTTCCATCTTCTTTAATTTCATCTCCTCTTCCTTTTCAGACTCATCTTCCTCTTCCTCTTCCTTGTCATTGTCATCCTCCTCTTCCTCCTCCTCCTCTTCTTCCTCTTCCTCACTCTCCTCATCTACAAGGAGAGACCGTGGTTACCCTTGAGAGACTCCAGAGCAGGCGCTGGCACGTGCCCGGCTCTGAAACTCCTCCTTGGCTCCCATCACCTGGGTTCTCTCCCCGTTGCAGGGCCAGCAGCTTCAGCTTCTCCGGAGGGACGTAGTCGCCCTCCTGCTCCGTCACGAAGGGCGACAGGTGCGGGGGCAGCAGGACACCCGGGAAGTAATCGGCCACGGGCAGGCACAGCTTGGCATTGACCGAGTCAAACACCCACTGAGGCTGCAGGTAGTACCTGGGGGAGGCAGAGGGACCCCACCTCAGGACCTGGAGCCCCTGGGACAGCTCTGAGGTGGCCCCTGTAGCCTTACACCCACCTGCCAACCACCTGCTTCTCCACACGGGGCCGGTCGATGATGTGGTGGGTGATCGAGGGGTCAGAGGCATCGTAGGTGGCCCCAATGCATAGGGACTTATCCCAGGAGACCTGGCCACCAAAGCTCCTGCCAGAAAAGCCCACCAAGGAGTCAGGCAGGTGGGTGGGACCCTCAGGATCACCTCGCCCACGGGACACTGGGCAGGGTGGGCCCAAAAGTCCTGGCAGAGGGGCTGTGGGAGGCCAGGGCTGCCTAGGGTGTCCCACCCCCCACGCACCGGATGATGAAGGCCAGAGGCTCCCGAGGCACCTCCCTGTTGAGGAAGAAGCGCAGCCCCTCAAACAGCTTCTTGTGCTTCTCCAGGGCCTCTTGCTCCTTCTTCTTGGCATCCATCTGCTCCGCCGTCTCCTGCTCAGAGCAAAGCCCTCAGCCTCCTCCCCAACAGCCCCTGCCAAGCCCCCTCGGCAAGGGGGGGGTCTCAGGTGCTGTCCCCACACTCCCAGCACCTCACTGGCCCTGCCAGCCTTTGCCTGGGCACAGGACAGGCAGGCAAGAGCCCCCCACCGGGCTCTTACCCCCTCCACTGGGAACTCGTCCATCTCCACCTCGTCCTCGTGGGCCGGTGCCACTACTCGGGCCAGGCTGGAGCTCAGAGCCGACAGCCTCTGCAGAGGGAGGAGACAGAGTCACATCCAGGGCATGGGAAAACGGACAGCACCATGCAGGAAAGGGATTTCTCAGAGCCAAAAGACCCAGAGACTGGGCAGAATTCAGCCTCCTCCATGGCCAGACCCCAGCATGGGGCTCTGGAGGGTCCCCTGCCACACAGGGGGAGGCTGGTGGAGCCCGAGACCAAGCCCAGCTCCTTCCTACAGGGACAAGGAGTTTGGAATCAGCCCCCTCCACCCCTCAGTCCCAAGGTGCCAGCAGTGTCCCTCACCTCCAGGTAGCTCTCTGAATCCATGGCATACTCCTTGCCCTCCATGGGCTTCAGCTCAGCATCAGCCTGGCTGTCGATCTGTGGAGGAACAGAGGTGGGGAAGCAGCTCCCAAACCCAAAGACCCCAAATATCCCCAGGGGTGGTCCCAGCAGTGACCCCAGGGCCTCACCTTGGGGGGGTAGAGCAGGTTGAGGGAGTGGTAGAGGCGGAAGTTGACGAAGCCCAGGAGAGTGGTGTAGAACTCGGTGAAGGTGGCCATGACCCGGTAATCCACGTCTGTGGGGTGCTGCAGGCACACAGGGAGGGGGAGGATGTGGGGATAAAGCATCCTCTCTGCAGGGACAGGGGCCCATCCCATCCACATGGGGAGGAAGGTCACAGAATGTCCCAATTTAGGAAGGAACCCACCAGGATCATCAGTCCAACCCCTGACCCTGCACAGACACCCCAACAATCCCACCCTGTCCCTCAGAGTGTTGTCCAAACCCTGCTGGAGCTCTGGCAGCCTTGGGGCTGTGCCCACTGCCCTGGGGAGCCTGGGCAGTGCCCAACCAGCCTCTGGGGGAGGAACCTTTCCCTGAGATCCAACCTGACCCTGCCCCCTTCACAAGTCAGGTCACAGACACTGCCAGACCTTGGGCAGGGAGAGCTCCCCAGGCTGCTACAGGGTCCTGCTGCCACCCCTCCCTGCTTGGACACACGGAGCACCTCATCCCATCATGGATGAGGACCTTGGGGCTTGGCCCAGAGACTTCAACTCAGAGGGAGGATTGTAGGGTGTGGCAGAGCTAGACAAGAGCAGGACAAGGAGGATGAGAACACAGGAAGTAGCTTCCCACTGCCAGAAGGCAGGGATAGATGGGATATTGGGAAGGAATTGTTGGCTGTGAGGGTGGGGAGGCCCTGGCACAGGCTGCCCAGAGAAGCTCTGGCTGCCCCTGGATCCCTGGAAGTGTCCAAGGCCAGGTTGGATGGGACTTGGAGCAACCTGGGCTAGTGGAAGGTGTCCCTGCCCATGGCAGGGGGTGGGATGAGATGATCCTTAAGGTCCCTTCCAGCCCAAACCATTCCAGGATTCTATGATTCAAAACCACAAAGCCCCAGCCCAACTGTGACCAGCCCTGGAAATCCAGGGAGTGAATGGAGAGGGCACTGCTGTACCCGTGACCTCCTGCCTGCCAAGGCTCAGGGGAGCACATGGCTGTCCCAGCACAGTGGCACCCACAGCCCCCCCTTGTCCTGCTGTGTGGGGACACAGCAGAACCTCCCTGGTCAAGGCTGCAGGATCTGACTCATCCCTTCCCTCTTTCCTGCAGGTTAATCTTTAATGGCTGGTAAAGGTGTGTATTAGTAACTGAGGCTGTGAGGAACTGGGGAGACTGGTACAGGCAGCCCCGGGGGTAACAAAGGACTGTTGTCCCCATGTGCCCCCTGAGCTGGGCCCCACGGGCTCACCACAGGCTGGGCACTGCCTCCTCTGCCTCAGGATGGACCCTCAGCCCCTCCCTGGGCACAGGATCCCACCGTGCCCTTCCCAGGCACTCACGTCATGGGCGAAGGCGTAGGGGGTGATCCAGGTGACGGGCTGGCCCAGCACCTCTGCCTGGTAGTAGATGCCCTTGATGGAGAGGAAGACCTGGCAGGAGCAGAGTGAGGGCTCAGGGGGAGGAAGGCCACGGGGTTGCCGTGTCTCTGTCCTTGCTCCCCCTTCCCTTGGCTTGCCTGCTTTCCTCCGCAGGGAGGATCAAACATCCCGACGGGACACGCACCCCAATGGCAGCTCCGGCACAGCTGGGCCAGTGCCCTCCCAACACCCTCCCAGTGCCCAAACCCACCGCCCCCACGTCCCCTGGGCAGGGGGGCCCGAACCCCTCCTTCCCCCGGGCCCACCTTGCGCAGGGAGCGGGAGGCGATGACGTAGTTCTGGAATTCCACGGCCAGGCGTCGGCACAGCTGGATGGTCTGGACGTGGCACTTCCCCGTCCGGGGGAAGGTGGAGAACAGGAAGCACATGGACAGGGCATCGTCCAGGTCCCGCAGGGCGTCGATGAACGTGGGGTACCTGTGCCCAGGGGGGAGGGAATGGGCATCACAGCCGGCCCTGCTGTCCAGCAAAGGATGCTGGGGCTGAGGGAGACCCCAGGAGAGAAAGGAATGGGAAATGTGGAACGTCCACCTGCACATCCCACCAGAGCTGGTCACAGAACCGTGGAATGTCCTGAACGGGGAGGGACCCACAAGGACCATCAGTCCAACCCCTGACCCTGCACAGGCACCCCAACAATCCTACCCTGTGCCCCAGAGGATCATCCCAACCCTCCTGGAGCTCTGGCAGCCTTGGGGCTGTGCCCACTGCCCTGGGGAGCCTGGTCAGTGCCAACCAGCCTCCGGGGGAAGACCCTTTCCCTGAGATCCAACCTGAGCCTGCCCTGACACAGCTCCAGCCATTCCCTTGGGGACCCACAGGGACGGGTGTCCCTCCTGCGCACTGAGGGGTCACAGCCATGCAGCTCCTGGGGCTCAGGAGTACCCTGAGGACACGGCAGCACCTCGGAACATGAAGTGGGTGTGGACAGGGTTTAGTTTTGAGTGTGGGGGATTCCAGCCTGGACCGCTGAGGGCCAGTGTGCCCATGGCCTGTGGCACAGGGCACTTCTCAGCACTGCTTCCCTCTTCACACCAGCACAGGGAGGTCCCAGGCACTACAGGGACAAGAAAGAGGCCTGCCAGAGCCAGTTCCCTCCCTCCTGCAAGTGTCCATTCCTTCCTTCCTTCCCTCCTTCCTATGTCCCCTCCTTGCTCACTGTCACCAAAGCCATGGGCACGATTAACCCTCAACCAGCCCTCCCTGCGAGGAAAGCACTGTGCAGGGACAGCAGGGAGCCCTCAGTGTGCCCCTGGAGCCACCCAGGATGGCCAAGAGCTCCCTGCTCACTCCTCCAGCCCAGAGACACCCACTGACACCAACACCCCCAGAAAACACACAGGAGGTGAGTTCCAAAAGAGGGGTGGATGGGGTGATGGAATCACAGAACCACAGAATGGTTTGAGTGGGAAGGGATCTTAAAGCTCATGACATCCCACCCCCTGCCACTGGCAGGGACACCTTCCACTAGCCCAGGTTGCTCCAAGCCCTGTCCAACCTGGCCTTGGACACTTCCAGGGATCCAGG
>JAWWES010000037.1:1017561-1029154 GCA_035583135.1 Lophotriccus pileatus | reverse complement strand
GGTGCAGAAGTGGGTGCCGGTGCAGATGTGGGTGTAGTTGCAGGTGCAGATGTGGGTGTAGACGCAGGTGCAGATTTGGGTGCAGATGTGGATGTGGGCACAGGAGCAGATATGGGTGCAGATAAAAGTACAGGTGCAGATGTGGGGTGTGGGTGCAGGTACAGGTGCAGATGGTAGTGCCTGGGCAGAGGCAGCTGCCCCAGGGCAGGTGATGCTCAGCCCTGCAGTGCCCAGGTACCCAACCACCTCCCTCCTGTTCTTGCTGCCCCACCATCTCCCTCCTGCTCCAGGTGTTCCTGGCCACAGGCATGTGCCACACGGAGCCAGTGTATGGCCAGGCCGTGGCTGCGCTGCTGGAGAACCTGGATGCCTTCGGCACAGCTGCCACCATGGCCCAGGTGCTGCCGGTGCTGCATGGCCATTCCTACCTGGACATCGCCTCCATGAGCTGCCAGGAGGAGTTGGGTATGAGCTGGGGGCAGCCAGGACGGGGTTGGTGCTGGTGCCACCGCGGTGGTGGCTGGGTGTCCATCAGTGCCGCGCTGGCTCCTCACAGACACACTGACACCCCCCGATGTGGAGCCCCCGACTGAGGTGCCAGGGAGCAAGACAGTGCGACTGGTGGTGGAGTGTGCCCAGCCCTGGTGTTTCGACCTCCAGCTCTATGACCAGCGGGTGTCCACGCCTGCCGCCGCCTCCCTGCTGGATGTGCTCTGGGCAGCCACTGCACAGGAGCCCCACTTCACGTACGTGACTCACCTGGGGTCCCCTGGGGTCACACTAAGCTGGCCACGTGTCCTGCGCCCACGCCATGGGCTCACCCTGGTTCCCACTGCCCGGCTCCCCTGGGAGCAGCCAGGGCTGGACACTCACTCCGCTCACTGTCCTCTGCCACCCCGCAGGTTCGACACCCAGGACACCCCCCAGGGCCCCTACCTGACCCAGGTGCTGGGGCTGGAGGCCCGGCAGGAGAAGCGGAACTACTGGCAGCTCCTGAGAGCCCCCAGCACACCCCTGCTGAAAAGTGAGTGATGGGTGGGTGTCCCTGGGGAGGCAGTGGGGGTCCCAGGCAGTCCCCACGGCCCCTGGGGCCCCCAGTCTCACCTGGGGTCACTGTCCCTCCCTCTGCAGGTATTGCCGACTACATTCCCCGCGATGGGGAGACCCTCATCCTGCGCCTCAGTGAGTGGTAGAGGGTGGAGGGCGATGGCAATGAAACCCCCACTGTGGGCACAAGACCTGCTTCCTGTCTCCTGCTTTCCAGGGGCCAGCGCCCCAAATCCGCCGGGGGGAGGAGGAAGAGGAGGGGAAAACAATGTGCCTTGTCCTAGGGGTGCTGTTGGATGGGAGCACCCGGACCGGCAGCTCCGCTGGTCCCCGTCACTCTCAGGGATGGGGCAGGCAGGTGCTGGGAGCAGCCGGTTTTGGCGTGTCCAAAGCATTTTTGGGAGATGCAAAGATTTGGGGAGTCCGAGTCAGCGCTGCTCATCCTCAGAAAGCCGCCAGCTGGGATCACCCTCTTCCGTAACGCCTGGGGGGGCCCTGGCCCGCCCCACCGAGCCCCCAGGTCCGCCAGTGCCGCACCCACCGCGAGGGGCACCCCCGGGGCTTAACCCGAGCCCGCAGATCACGGCAGGGCAGCGGCAGCGGGCGGTGTCGGGGCCGGGGGCGGTGTCGGGGGCGGTGTCGGGGCCGGGGCTGTCGCCGCGGTTCGGGCTCAGGGGCGATGCCGGTGACGCTCCCGGGCGGGCGGGGCGGGGCAGCGATGGCGGTCGCTCCGTGAGGGCGGCGGGGGCTGAGGCGGGGCTCGGGGAGGCCGCTGTGCTGTCCCGGCAGGGCCGAGGGTTCCCGGCGGGCCCCGCCGCACCGGGCGGATCGCTGGGCGTGCCCGCGGTCCCCGCCGAGCCCCCGAACCCCGCCCGGCCGCCGTGACGCGCGGGGCCCTCACGGGGAGGAGCCTCCGCCCTCCGCTCCCGCCATCACCAAACTTTGCGCTGGTTCCCGGCCGCCGCCGCCGCCTCCTCCCGGCACATGGCCCCGGCACCGCGGGGCTGAGCTCCGCCACCGCCCGCGGCCGCGGGGACAGCGCCGACAGCGACACCGCCACCGCCGGAGCGACCGGTCACCGCCGCCACCGCTGCCCGGGCTCGGCGGCTCTCGGCGCGGCGCGGGAGGACGGGGCAGAGCGGCGAGGGGCGGCCGGAGGCGGCGGGGCCGGTGCCCATGTGCCCGCGGTCGCGGCGGGGCGATGAGGCCGCGATGAGCGCGGCGGGCGAGGGGACCCTCGGGCCCTGGAAGCCCGACCCGGGGCAGGCGGACGGGGGGCGGCCGCCCCCGCCGGGCCCGGCGCTGCCGCTGACCCTGAGCGTGCTGGCCTGGCTGGGCACCGGCACCACCATGGCCGGCCTCAACAAGTGGATCTTCGCGGCGCACGGGTTCCGGTACCCGCTGCTGCTCTCCTCGCTGCACATGCTGTCGGGGGTGGCCGTGGGGTACCCGCTGGGCTGGGCGCGGGGTGCCCGCTCCCCGCGGCCCCGCGCCCGCATCTACCTGCTCAGCCTCACCTTCTGCACCAGCGTGGCCCTGGGCAACCTGGGCCTGAGCTACGTGCAGCTGGACGTGGCCCAGGCCGTGGCCACCACCACGCCGCTGGTGACGCTGGTGCTGGGGGTGCTGGGGGGCCGGCGGCCGCACCCGCTGCAGTGCTGGGCCATGGGCCCGGTGTGTGCCGGGGCCGCCTGCAGCATCGCCGGCGGGCTCCGCTTCTCCCAGCCCGGCTGCGGCTTCCTGCTGGCCGCCACCGTGCTCCGCGCCCTCAAGTCCATCCAGCAGAGTAAGTGCCACCTGTCCCTGTCGCTGTCCTGCATGTGCGTCCTCCTCTGGCGCGGCCCCTGGAGTGCGGGGGGGAGCTGGTGGCACCTCTGTGTCACCGCGGGGCTGGGTATGCTCCCTGCTCGCTCCTGCTGCCCACCCTGTATTGGATGTCATCCTAGTGTCATCCCAGCCCCAGTGCCACCCCAGCCGCGCCCTGTCACTGGTGTCACCCCCGTGCCACCCCCGTGCTGGTGACACTCCCTGCCCACCCTGGCCCCAGTGACACTCCACTGTTGCCCTAGTCCTGGTGGCACTCTGGCTCCCAGTGTCACCCCCATCCCAATGCCAGTCCCATGCCATCCAAGTCCCAGGCCACATGCTGTCCTCCTTGGCCTTGGTGCCACCCTACTGTCACCCCAGCGACACCCCTTGCCCACTCTGTCCCTGGTGTCACCCCAGTGCTACTCCAGTGCCACCGTTGCCCCCTTGGGACTGTGTCATGCTCTTGGCCCTGAGGTGATGTGACCTCAGTTTGACCTCAGTGATGACACCATTGGTGTCCCTGCGGTGTCCCCTGGCACTGCTGGCTCCTGGTGACACTGTCCCATGTCCTGGGGTCATGGGGGGGCACAGGGACACTCAGCCTGACCCATTCCCATGGGCTCCCTGCCAGCGCTGCGGGCTCTAGACCCCCATTCCCAGGGATTCTGGTGCCACCCAGGCCATGGTGTCCTTGGCAAGTGGCAGTGAGGAGCCACAGGATGTTTTTGGCTGGGATGGGAGTGTTTCCTCTGGAGCCTGTGACTCGGGGCACTGCAGGGACGGGCTCTGCTGTGGGGCCCTGTGCCCTCCCCGAGGTCCCCCCGGCTGTACTGAGGTGCTGTGGCCTCCCAAGGGATACTCCTGCCCATCGTGCCTCTGCCCTGTCCCCTTGTCACCCCAATGGGACATGGACAGTGGCCCTGGGGAGCCTGGGGGCTGTTCTGTCCCCCATGGACACAGCACTGCCCCCTGTGCATGTCTGTGTGGCAGCCAGCCCTGTCGTGCCTGCTGTCCCTGCTGTCCCTGGATGACCCAGAGGGGGAACTTGGGGACAACGCTCCAAAACAGGCTGGAAAAGCTGCCCTGTCCAACCCTGTCCTGTGGCACTCTGACCCCTAAACCAGGAGACCCCTGAACCCCGACACTGTCTGAACCAGGGCACCCCCTAAAACCAGGGAATCCCAAAAATGGGGGAGTTCTGAGCTGTGGTGTGTCCTGAACCAAGGCAGCTCCAAACCAGGGAACCCTCAAAGTGGGGGACACACCTCCAAGGCAGGGGAGCCCCTGCCCACAGAAGGGACTGTCCCCTCCATTTCCCCTTTCCAAGTGATATTTGGGATTTCTTAAGCACTTGGGCAGCGAGCAGGGACCCGTGTTGGTGGGTGTTCCCGTGTGGGTGTCCTTGCGCGTTCTGGGTGTTCCCCCTGGGTTAGTGCCCCTGTGGGTGCTGGGTGTCCCTCTGGGTTGTCCCATATGTCCCCCTGACTGTCCCCTGTACCCCCAGGTGTGCTGCTGCAGGAGGACCATCTGGATGCGCTGTCCCTGCTCGGCCTGACGTCCCTGCCCAGCTTCGTGCTGCTGTTCGGGGCGGCCGTGGCGCTGGAGCTGGGCCCCTCGTGGCAGGGGGTGCTGCGCCCCGACGCCGCGCTCTGGGGCTGCGTCCTGCTCAGCTGCCTGGGCTCGGTCCTCTACAACCTGGCCACGTCCTGCCTGCTGTCCCTCACCTCCGCCCTCACGCTGCACCTCCTGGGCAGCCTCACTGTGGTGGGCAACCTGCTGCTGTCCCGCCTGCTGTTCGGCACGCGGCTGGGCGCGCTGGGCTACGCCGGCGTGGCGCTGACGCTGGCGGGGATGGTGCTGTACCACCAGCCCCAGCTCCTGGCTGCGTGCTGGCCCCTGCGGGCGCCGCGGCAGCACCCGCGCCACGAGTAGGGCTCTGAGGGCGGAGGGGGGGCGAGGGAGGCTCTGTGCGAGGGCGGCGGGGCTGGGGAGCTCGGCTGGGCGAGCACGCGTGTGTGCTGAGGGGTGTGGTGCTGGGCACGTGTGAGCGCCAGCGCGTGTGACACTGCGCGTGGGTGTGACTGGGCGCGTGTCTGCCAGCGTGTGACACGCTGAGCACACGTGTGTCACGCTGAGCACACGTGTGTGGCGGCATACCCGGCTCTGTGTGCCCGCCCATGTGCTGAGGCACACAGTGCTGTGCGTGTGTGCGTGCCCGTGTGTGGCTCTGTGCATGTGTGTTTGCTGGTTTGCACAGCTCTGTGCACACACCTGCAAGCGCGTGTTTGCCACTGTGCACACGTGTGTGTCACTGTGTGTGACTCTGCACATGTGTTGTGTGGTGTGCACAGCTCGGGACATGTGTGTGCTGATGTACACAGTGCGGTGCACATGTATGTGCCGGTGTGTGTGGCTCTGTGCACATGGGTGTGCAGGCATGCACAGCTCTGTGCACATGTGTGTGCTGAGGTGCGTGGTACCACGTACATAGTGGGTGTCCCACTCTGCGTGGTTGTGTGTACACGTGGTTTGCACGGCTCTGTGCACATGTGTGCTGAGGTGCACGGTGCTGTGCACACGTGTTGATGTGCATGTCTCTGTGTGCACATGTGACAGTGCACAGCTGTGTGTGCACACGTGTGTGCTGAGGTGCATGGTGCTGTGCACTGCACGTCCCTACTGATGTGCAAGGCACTGTGCACAGGTGTGTGCTGGTGTGCACAGCTCTGTGAGCACACGTGTGTTGATGTGCAAACGTGTGTCATGTGAAGGCTCTGCATGTGCAAGCAGGTCTCGTGCACGTGTGCATTGGCACAGGCTGTACATATGTGTGTATGTACAGCTCTGCATGCGTGTGGCACGTGTGTGCTGGTGTGCGCAGCTCTCGGGCAGGTACAGGTGTGCACACAGGCTCTGTGCAGGTACCTGTGTGTGTGTGCAGCTGTGTGCCCCAGCTCCACACGTGTGTCCCCGTGTGCACACACAGGCTGGGAGCGCTCAGGGACGTGGTTGTGGATACACGACTCTGGATACAGGACTTGGGGCATCCGGCTGCTGTCGCGCTTGGGGAAACTGAACTGTCTGTGTGTGTTCATGTATGTGTGTGTGTGTGTGTGTGCATGTGTGTGTGTGTGTGTGTTCACACGTGTGTGTGCCACTACCGAGCTCTGCTGGCTGGAGTGGACCCTGGCTGTGTGTACACACAGTTCTCATGGCCAAACAGGATGCCCAGGACAGGGCGTGTGCGTGTCCCCTCCCCTGTCCCCATCCCCACCGTGTCATGACAATCCCACGGGGCTGCCGATGGTGCTGCCAGCGACACCTTTGTCCCCGCTGTGCCCTTCCAGTCCCCACAGCTCCAGCCCTGTCCCCATCCCTCCCGGCGTGCTGAGGCTGGCACAGACTGGTATCCGTGGCAGAGATGGCGAGAGCCCGGCCAAGGGGACAGGGACAGCCCAGACCACCCGTCAGCGCTCCGGGGCGGTGCCAGGCTGAGGCGAGGGACGGTGCTGGGCTGTGGCACAGCACATGCTCACCGTGGCAGAGGGACAGCCCTGTGTGTGTGCCCTGGCACCGCCGGGGGCCGTGGGGGCCATTGCCACGCTCGTGTCTCCGCGCCGGGGCCAAAGGACCCAGCTCCGATTGCACTTGTCCCAAAATAAAGCTCTATTTTTGTCGTACGCCACCCTCGGCTCGCGGTGATGTCCTGCCCGAGAGGGAAGGAAGGGAGGAACCACCCAGTGTAGGGATGGGAAATAGGCATGGAAATGCCTGTGTCTGAGGGCTCTCTGCTCCAGCGCAGGCACAGGCGGGGTGTGACAGCCCCAGGGCTGGCACTGGGAGCCCTCACAGGGAGGATTGTGGTGACACCGAGAGGAGACGCTGACTGCATGTCCGGGGCTGGCACTGCTGGGAGCCTCACCCTGCCCCAGCGCAGCACTGGAGCATCCCGCTCTCTGAGTCATGGAATCATGGAATATCCTGAAGTTGGAAGGGACCCACAAGGATCATCGCATCCAACTCCTGGCCCTGCTCAGCACAGCCGCAACAGTCACACCATGTGTCGCCAGTCCGGCCCCTCCAGCCGGGTGACTCACCCACCACAAAAGCACAACCCTCTTCCCCTGGAAAATCCCTGCTCGCTCCCGCCCTCTTTCCCAAACAGCGATTTGTTTCCATTATCAGGGCAGGAGTTTTGAGGCCACTTCCAGCAGCACACAGCGAAGGCAGGGCAGCTCTCCGGGGTGTGCCGGAGTGCCACGGCCGGTGCCACCTTTGGCCAGTGCTCCAGGTGCAGCTGGAGTGGTGTCCATCCCAAAAAGGACACAAAGGGCCCCCAGTTATCAGCCAACAGCCCCCACACTGGCCAGGAACCTGTTTACTTTCTGGGCTCACATTCCAGAGGCTTTTCCATTGCAGGGAGGGTTGGGAGCCCTTTTGGTTTTCCGGGAGGAGTGGAACCTGCAAAGCAGCCACCTGTGGCATCGCTCGCTCAGGAGCCCTTCCCCAGGGAATTCCTGCCCATGCCAGCCCCTGGACTCGTTTGCTGGCACTGGGCCTGCCCAGATCCTGACTCCATCCACAGCTTTGCCTTTTCCACCTTGGATTCAGCACCTCATGATGCTCCTGGTGCTCTACTGCTCCAGAGAGCTGGGCTGGGTGTGGGGGTCCCATGGGCAGCATTCCTGGTGGGACTGGGAGTTGTGCTGCCCGTGGAGGGCCCGGCAGTGGCAGGAGGGTTGGCCAGGTGAGGTGACCTTCTCTCTGGGTATTTTGGGCTGTGATCTCAGCCTGGTGTCATCCCTGTGCTCCGGCCAGGCCCCAGGAAGGATTGGGTTTCCCACTGGCAGCAGCCGCCCTTGTGCTGAGTCCGGCACTGCTCCAGCCAAGCTGGATGAGGGAAAGGCATTCCAGCCCTGGGGCTTTGTGAAAGGGGAGCAGATGGGGCACCTTTCAGGAGAGCAGCCCCTGCCATGGGGCAGGACAGCCCAGCAGGGAATGACTGGCACAGTCCTCACATGGGTATGGGGAGGGGTGACCCTCCTGAGGAAGGGTGACAGCTCTGAGTGGTATCAGCAGGAATGGTGGCACCACTGTATGCTTGGAGGTGCTGGCTGGCAAGGAATCATGGAATCATGAAATCCCAGCATGGTTTGGGTTGGAAGGAACCTTACAGCCCATACAGTCCCACCCTCTGTCATGGGCAGGGACACCTTCCACTAGCCCACGTTGCTCCAAGCCCCATTCAACCTGGCCTTGGACACTTCCAGGGATCCAGGGGCAGCCACAGCTTCTCTGGGCAACCTGGGCCAGGGCCTCCCCACCCTCACAGGGAACAATTTCTTCCCAATATCCCACCTAACCCTGCCCTCTGGCAATGGGAAGCCATTCCCCCTTGCCCTGTCCCTCCACCCCTTGTCCCAAGTCCCTCTCCAGCAAGCTCCACGTGAAGCGTGGAAGTCTTCGGTGGGAGAAATTAAAAGTGTATCCAATGGGATAGTGTAGTGTAGTATCTCAGTGTAGTGATGAGATCCAGCCAGGCAGTTTCTCATGGATCTGCTGCTAAACCGCTGCTGAACCTTCCTTGGAGGCAGCGATGGAATGTGCTGGGATGGTGCTGTGAGCCCTTGGTACAGGAGCAGCGTGTGCCCTGCAGGGGAGAGGAAATCCAGGTGGATTTACTGTGTGCCTGGGAGCACAGGGTGGAAATTATCTCTGTTTCAGGACTGGGATTAACTGCTGCCTGTCGGGAGCTCACTGCATTGGCAGGGCGGGATTTGGGATCTGCAGTGGGAGGCAGGGACAAACACTTGCTAAGCTGGGGAACCTCAGCCAGGAAATAATATCCTTCTGGGATATGCTGGGCTGTGCTCTTAAACCATCCACATCACAGTCCTAAAACTGTGTCAGGGACTGTTATGGCTCCAGAGATGAAGTTATGGCAAAGCCTTTTTTAGGGTAGATGGAAGATTGCACTTTTCCTGGCAGGACAGCCCAGCTCAGGGGAGGCAGAGATCTGAGGATACTTGAAGAGATCTGAGAATGCTTGAAGCAGCTTAAGCCCAGCTGAAGGCCAGGAGATGGACAGGATGAGCCTTCCAGCACCACATTCTCTGCTCCAGCACTCACAAAAGCTCTCTAGAATTTTTCCTTAACCATTTTGGGGCAGAGTGGCTTCACTGGTGGCTTTGCTGCTCACTCTCTATGTTCCAGGCTCCTGTCCCACACTGAACGGGCTGTTGGCTGAGTCGCCAAATTTCTAGAAGATGAAATCACAGGAGCTTGAAGACATTTTTAAAGTCATAGAATCGGAGAATCATGGAATTGTTAAGGTTGGAAAAGCCCTTTAAGACCACCAAGTCCAAATGTTCTCCCAGCACTGCCAAGGCCACCACTGAGCCACGTCCCCAGGTGGCACATCCCCAGGGCTTTGAAAGCCCGCCAGGGATGGGGACTCCACCCCTGCCCTGGGCAGCTGTGCCAGGGCTGGACAGCCCTTCCAGTGAATAAATTTTCCTAATATCCAACCTGCCCCTCCCCTGGCACAGCCTGAGGCCGTTTTCTCTCCTCCTGTCCCTTGTTCCCTGGGAGCAGAGCCCGACCCCCCACCTGGCCCCATCCCCTCACCTCCGCTGGGGCTGTGGGACCCCCTCAAGCTGAAACCAGAACTGACAGATGGGTTGGTGTGAGCGATGCCAGAGTGTGCCCAGATGAGGCTTCTGGTTCACAGGGACACGATGACTCCGTGCAAGGATTCCCACTGACAGTGCACTTCCTTGGATTGCTCCCATCCTGGCTTCCCAGCCCACCAGGGAACGGCGTTCTTCACGAGCAGCTCACCCAAATCATATAATCATGGAAGGGTTTGTTTGGGCTGGAAGGGACCTTAAAGATTGTCTCATTCCAATGCCCTGCCATGGGCAGAGACAATAACCATGGATCTCCCAAGGGAGGCCAAGACATCTCCTGAAAAAGCATTTGGGCAATCAGGTTGGGGAAAGAAATTGTCAGGACATCTTAGGCTGTCTCCCAGTCAGAGATGCTGGAGCCTGTGCTCTCCATTCCCTCTCTGGAATGCAGCAGATGACAGGACTCTGGGTTGCTGTCTCAAAATCCAGAGCTCTATCCCAGTAAGGAAAAACAAGTATTGGTGACACTCCAAGTATCCTGACTCACAGCAAGTTGCTCTCCTGCCTCAGCAGCACAGTTTGTTCTGGAATAAAACAACACTCCCTGAGCACATGGTGGTCTCAGAGTCCCTCTCAGGGCCCTGGAACAAATGAGATGTGAAAACTGTGCTGATTTTATTTATAGCAAAATTCTCCACTCGCTGGTGTATCTCAAACCCCCTGCACTTCCAGCAGCACAGACTTCATGCTCCAACCCCTCGGACGAGTTTTTCTTCAGTGCTCTGGTGTGGATCTGGAAGAACTGCTGCTGGTTTTCCCTGGATTTCCTGCCAAGAGGTTGCACCAGCTCGTTGTACTTGGAGCAGCAGCGTTACCCTTACTTCATTTCCATAAACCTGCTGGAGAGCTGAGCCCCAGAGCCTGCTGATGCTGAAGTTTGTGCTGTTGTTCCCTGTGAGGGTGGGGAGGCCCTGGCACAGGTTGCCCAGAGAAGCTGTGGCTGCCCCTGGATCCCTGGAAGTGTCCAAGGCCAGGCTGGATGGGGCTTGGAGCAACCTGTGCTAGTGGAAGGTGGGACTGGATGGGCTTTAAGATCCCTTCCAACCCAACCCATTCCATGACTCTATGGTTCTATGACTCTGTGCCCATCAGGGCCATGGAGTGCTGCTCCCTCAGGCCATGCAGCTGGTGGGGACCTGCTCACCCCGTGTGCCCCCACGCTGTGGAACCCAGGTGCCCTGGAGCCCAGCAGCTGGAGGTGCAGGGGCTGGGGGTGTCCATCATGTCAGGACAGAGGGAAGTCACCCCCTCCAGGCAGCCATTGATGATGGTGCTGGAATGCTGATGTTGGTGGGTTTCCCGTGTCACCGTGGCAACCACCAACGGGGGGGACAGCTGGTCATGGAGGAGCAGGGCGGGACACGGCCTCGCGTCACCTTCTTCCCACCACCCCAGAGCCAGCGGTTCGAGGGGCCCTGGTGCGAGGCTGGGGGACCCTCACACTGTCCTGGGGCTGGGGGCACTCATGTGGGACTGGAGGACCCTTATACTGGGCTGGGGGACCCTCACGCTCAGGGGCTGTCAGCAGGTCTGTGGGCCGTGGCTGAGCCCCCCACTGCACCCCCCATTCTCTTACACAAAGCCCCTTCTCACCCCGAGCAGCCCTGGGAACTGGAACCTCGACCCGGACAGTGCCCTGCCCGCCTCCTCTGGCCATGAGCAGCTGCTCCTGGAGGAGAAGGTGAGGGTCTCCTCTCCCCCTGACCCCTCCAGGCCCTGCTGGTGCTGCCCCCTGGGACGGGGTTCGTGGCCCCCTCAGGCACAAAGGGGCCTTCAGGTCTTCAGCATCAGGATGGGGGTGCCAAGACTCCCTCCAATGGTCAGGAGGAGGCAGCTGTTGGATTTGGGTCACCTTTGACATGCATGGTTGAGCCTCCATCCCGACCTCTGGACACAGCTGCCATATCCTATCTCCAAGTCAGCTGTGGTTTGGAATAAGCTACAGGCATTGTTTGCCATGGGCTTAACCTGGACTCAGATGTTGTTCCTAAGATATCCTGGGAGAGAGTAATTGGATATTGGGAAGAAGCTCTTCCCTGTGAGGGTGG
>JAWWES010000037.1:964121-977643 GCA_035583135.1 Lophotriccus pileatus | reverse complement strand
TGCCCCCAGGGCTGGAGGTGCCCCAGCAGTGCCAGCACAGGGATGGCCCTGCCCTGGGGCTGGGACACACCAGGGCTCGTGTCCAGCCACTCTCACCAGCACCCCCAGGGCCTTTTCTGGCTTTCCAGTCCCTCTGCCCCAGCCTGGAGCGTTCCATGGGGTTGTGGTGACCCAAGAGCAGGATCCGACACTTGGCCTTGTTCACCTTCATATCAGTGGCTTCGATCCCTGGATCCAGCCTGTCCTTGGCTGGGACCAGCAGAGCTGGGGTGTGGAGCAGGGATGTGCTGTTCTCTTGTAGGGGCTGGGGGGTTTTGGACCCTGGACATGGAGTTGTTCTCTGCTCATTGTGTTTTCTCTGTTTGACAAACTTGTCCAGCTCCTTGGATGGGAGTGCAGGCTGTGGGATGTCTCCAGGGATTTTTGCTGGATGAGGGCGCATTGGTGATGTTTTGGGGACTGTCACTGAAAGCTGGGAAATAAATTCTCCAACCAATTTGCTTGGTTAGAAAGGCAAACATCACTTTATTAGCAGTGCTGGATGCATGGGCATTATTCCTCAAAAAATGCATGAGTAGCAACCCCACAGACCAGGTTATATTCATGAAACTGGTACATATTCATCATATTTATATTGCATATTCATTAAATTTCCTGAGTACGTACATATATGCTAATTGTTTATTTGAACTTATTTGGATATGAGTAGGGGTCTTTTGAGGGTCTTTGGTGATCATTTGGTAACATCCCATTCCCCAGAATTTCCTTTTATGGTCTGGGATCTTCTGCTGAATCTTTCTTCCTTGAGAGTATGTCAGATATCTGGTCAAGTCATGATACACTTCTCTAATCGTTCTTTACTCTGACTGTCCATGTTCTCAAAACTAAGGCATCTACTAGTACATATTAGTCACTAATGTAAGTAAATGAGGAAGCATAGTACGTATTAATCACTAACATAAGTAAATAAGGAAGCATTAGCTGGCACAAGACTTGCTAGTCGCAGATGTAGGGAGCTAACACAGTCTCTGGTGTTTGTACTAAGTACTGTGTGGCACAAAACTAACCATTAACTACGAAAATAGTGACCATACACTGCTGTGCTAAAGTTAAAAGAATTTTCCAACATCTTGCCCCCCCCACTGCTGCAGAGGCTCCTTCTTAAAGAAATACCCCTTGTTTGGTAACAGGGCGGGCTGTGTGCAGGGGCACTGACCCTTCCTTGTCCCTCTGTTCCCCTGCAGGACGCAGGCAGAGATGGCCCACACGTGTCGGGGGACCATCAACCTGTCCACGGCCCACATCGACACGGAGGACTCGTGCAACATCGTGCTGTCCAACGGGGGCAGGACCTACCACCTGAAGGCCAACTCGGAGGTGGAGCGGCAGCGCTGGGTCACGGCCCTGGAGCTGGCCAAGGCCAAGGCCATCCGCATGCGCAACAACCAGTCAGGTAGGGAGCACCTCTGGGCCAGGGGAGCCTTCTCAGTACCCCCTGGCACCCAGATCCTCCTCCTGAGCACCCCCTGCCAGCAGCTCCTCTGTGCCTGCTCAGCTGTGCAGAACCTGCACGGGTCTGGTTTCGTACACGGTGGAAGGGAGCTGATGGTTTCCCAGGGACACAAAGGGTTGGACGCAGTGTTGTGGGCACCAGCCGTCTTCTCAGCTGCTTGGGCAGCTCTGAGAGGTCTTTAGAGCCATGGCTGTACGTTGTGGACAGCCAGTAAAAATGGACTCACGATGATGAACTCGTCCTCGAAGGCAGGACGATGTGCCTTTCTCCCGGAGACTCTGCTGGTCTGTGTGGACAGGGAATGCTGTAAATGGTGCCCATGCACCACAGGAGTGGTGTTCCCAGAGCTTAGTTTGGTAGATGACACGTATGTTTGGTTGAGCTGGCTGTGTGTGTATCTCTCCTCCTCCCCCATCCACACGCCGTGCTGTGCTGCTGTGTTTATTGTGGTAGTTATTGGAGCAGCTTTGGCACTGCTGCACTGTGTAAAACTGTCAGAGCCTCGTGCCTGTCTCACAGCTCCTCCCCAGAGTGACATTGTTACTGCTCTGCTGGGTAAGGGGTTGGTTAACAAACGGAATATTTTAGAAATAGCTCAGTGTTTATAACTCTTTTGGGATTAACCTTGGGTTTTCTTCCACAAACCAGCATGGCTTCAAGTTGCAGAAAACAAACCTCAGGAATGGAGAAGAGAAAGCTCCAGGGAGACCTTAGAGCCCCTTCCAGTACCTAAAGGGGCTTCAAGAGAGCTGGAAAGGGACTGGAAAAGGGCCTGAAGTGCCAGGACAAGGTGGGGAATGGCTTCCCACTGGCAGGGTTAGATGGGATATGGAGAAGGAATTCTTCCCTGTGAGGGAGGTGAGGCCCTGGCACAGGTTGCCCAGAGCATCTACAACTGCCCCATCTCTGGAATGTTCAGTCCTGGATGGGGCTTGGAGCAACTTGGTCTAGTGGAAGGTGTCCCTTCAGAGGATACGCGGACAGGAGAGTTGGAACGAGATGGTCTTTAAGGTCCCTTTCAACCCAACCCATTCTGTGATTGCATGATTCTGTGAATGTATTAAAAAGCTGGCTGTCTCCTTTGTCCTGAAATAAATCCACTCTCAGATCTTTTGGTGGATACTGGAAATCAGCATTTCTTCTTATTTCATCATTTTCCCTTCTAGGAGAGAGAAGATGGAGTGACCACCTGATTTTATAATGCTTTGCATAAAATGAAAATGTACCTGCAGGAAACCCCTCAGCTTCCCTGTGGGAAGTGCTGCTGTGTGCACAGTGAACCCACAGCACTGGGGGGGACCCAGGGCACGGGTGGGATGGGTTGGAGGAGCAGCAGAACACCGAGTGTGAATTGGAGGGGAACAAACCCCCAGCCCTGGGCTGATGTGGCTTCTGGGCAGTGAGTGGTCACACAAGGGCAGGCAGATGTTGATTCACGTGTCAGACACATACCCATTTCCCAGGATTGTTGGAGCATGATGTGTGCCAGGGCACTGGCATCCATGGACTTTATTACATGAAGCCTTCCAGTGCCTAAAGGGGTTCCAGGAGAGCTGGAGAGGGACTTGGGACAAGGGCCTGGAGGGACAGGATAAGGGGGAATGGCTTCCCACTGCCAGAGGGCAGGGTTAGATGGGGTATTGGGAAGAAAGTGTTCCCTGTGAGGGTGGGGAAGCCCTGGCACAGGTTGCCCAGAGAAGCTGTGGCTGCCCCATCCCTAGAGGTGTTCCAGGCTGGGTTGGAGCAACGTGGGCTAGTGGAAGGTGTCCCTGCCCATGGCAGGAACAAGATGATCTTTAAGGTCCCTTCCCACCCAAACCATTCCATGATTCCCTGATTCTAAGTACTGTACTTTCTGTCCATTAAAATTCCAGCTCTGGAATATGCAAAAGCAGGGGCAGAGCACAGCTGACCGAGGAGAAGGGGGAAGTGACTGGGCACACCTTTTTGTCTGGGCAGAGAGTGACACTGTGCTGGTCTCAGCTGCAGTGAGCTGGCTGTGGAAGCTGTTGGTCCATGAACATCCATAGTGGGATGTGAGTCCTTTATGTGGGTGGTGAGTGTGGAAAAGGGTCTCATGGAGAGGTGGGTGTGTGGCTTTACCTTCCCTTTTGGCCCCTCGGGCCGTGGGTGATGCTGGGGAGGCGTGGAGTGACCGTGGAGCTCCAGCCCAGCCTGGGGCCGTGGGAGCCTGTCAGCCACACTGCCCCAGAGCCAGGCACAGTTATTTTGGTTTGTCTCTTCCCACAAAAATAGCAAGTGCAGAGACTTGCTGTCCTGAGGCTCTGGCTGTGCTGAGTTCCTCACTCAGGGCTGAGGGCAGGGCAGCAGCAGTGCTGGTGTGGCTGTGCTGACTCAGCTGTCATCCAGCCCAGGGAGCTCAGGGGAGATCAAAACCATGCACACTCCTCTTGTTCCAGGCTCTTCTGATCCTGTCTGAGGGGATAAGACTCTGTGAGCAGGTGCTTGTGCTGTGGAGGTAGAGCTGAGGAGATCACTACGTTACTTTATGCTTTAATGTTCACGTGGCTGATGGTATTTTGTGTCAGTTAAAGATCTTTGAATTAAGGTAAAGAGTTTGTGTGTTAGGTCTGACTGTTTTGCTTGAATCAAAATAAAATTCCCAGTGTTGTGTCCCTGTGAGTGCTGGGTGAACCCTGGAGTGGGTGTTTACAGGTGGGAGGAGGAGACTCTGTATTTGCTGAAGAAGTCCTCAAGTCCTTCAGGTCTGCTCACGTGGGAAATTGTCTGAATTGGCTCCCCTTATCCTGAGTGATCCCCCAAACCTGTGTTGTTTTCCAGGGCTGCTCTGCAGAGCCCAGACGGGCTCCAGTGGACACAAGGGGTGGTGAGGAGCCACACGGGTTTGTGCTGACGAGGAGGAGCATCAGTGGCTCTCACAGGCTGTGCTTCTGCAGGAATCAGTGCTCCCTCACTGCCTCCAGGGGTTTGAGATTTGATGGGTGTCAGACTGGCAAACTGGGGTAACTCTGCACATATCTTGACTACTGGGAGACCATTTTGGGGTGGGTGAAGAGACTCCGTGGAAGTGCTTTTAAGTCGCTGGCTGGAGTCACGCACCCGGAGAGGCCATTTCACAGGCCTGATTTTCATGTCTATTTTTAAGAAACAGCAAAACCTGTCCCCAAAGCAAGTATGAGATGGGAGACTTTGCTGTTCCCTGTGCTGTGTAGCTGGAGAGCTCTGGTTTCCCCTCTGCCCGGTGCAGAGCTGGGACTGTTTTGGTAACAAGCTGTGACCTGGGACACTGGTACTGAGAGATGTGACCTGGGCTCGCTGTCCCCATCCTGCTTCCTGGGGAGAAACCTGCCTGTTGATCCCGGGGGATTAGTGGCAGAAAGTGAGAGTGGAGCTGAGCTGCTGGCTTAGCTCTGCTCAATTACCACATGTGCTTAATTCCTGTGAAACACATGTGTAGTGTCACAGGAGGACAGCAGGGTCCCAGACCTGAGTGAACAGCTCACCTTTAGCCCCCTGTTCAGCCAAACCTGGCATTGCTGTGTCTAGCTGGGGTTACAAAGTCTTGGTGAAGTTGTAGTAAACCTGATTTGCCCACATGGTTTCCCAGCTCCATCACCTGCTTTCATCAGTGCTGGGTGTGTGACCCTGTGCTGTTCTCTGTCCTGAAAATCCGATTTCTGTGCTCACCCTCTGTATTTGGTGAGTGTGGATGGTTGATACTCTTTAAGAAAAGAAAATATAAAACTATCCTTTCTTTTTAGGGCAATATCATGAGATACAGGAATTATATGAGTGGTGATTAGATGAGGATTGTTTTCTTGGCTCTGTGATGAGGCAGTCTTGGGAAAAGGGTGCAGGAGGAGGTTGGGAATCTGTCCTTGGTGTTTTAAACACTGGGAAAAGTCCCCAGAATGGACTTGGGCTGCTTGGGGAGGGAGCTGGTGACTCCTTTTCCCCCCCTGCTCAGCAGTTTCTGGGAGGAGAGAGGGTGAAGGCCACGCTGTGATTCAGGTGCTTGTCTGATCTGGAGCAGATTCCAGGCTGACTGAAGGTGGTTTTGGAGTTCATGGAACTAAAATCCAGGAATTCACTGGATGGGTCAGTGCTGGTGTCTGTGCCAAGACCAACTCACCTGCCAACTGCCTTCAGAGGTGTCTGGTTCCTTTGGCTGGGGCTGAAGTCAGTGCAGTAAAAAAAATGGGAATTGATAAGAAAAGTGGAAAAGATAAAATGTAGGTTTGCCCCATGTGCAGCTGTGATCCTGTCCCTGGAGAGGCCTCTCCCCTTGTTGGCTCAGAGGGTTTTCAGCAGAACTCAAAAAAGCCAAAATCAAACCAAAAAAACAACCAGGCACAAGATTAACCAGACAAATAAAACCTCTTTCACCAAAGAAAGGGGGATGCTGGAAAGTAAATTTTCCATCTGGAAGAATGACAGCTGAAGGTGCCATGTGGAAGATGGTCAGTGTTGCAGGAGCACAAGTGTGATGAGGAGCTGGGGGAGCTGGGGGGGCTCAGGTTGGATATCAGGAGGAATTTCTTCCTGGAAAGGGTACTCAGGCACTGGCACAGCTGCCCAGGGCAGTGGTAGAGTCCCCATCCCTGGAAGTGTTCAAAAAACACGTGGATGTGGCACTGGGGACACGGGTTAGTGTGAACACAGTGGTGGTGGTGGCTGGACTTAAAAGTCTCTTCCAACCTGAATGATTCTGTGACTGAGTCTATGAAAAGTTGGGGACAAGTGCCTATAACAAGAAGAAGGAGGAAATTACCAGGTCATAGGTTTAAATGGAGCAGGAATAATTAATACTTTGTACAACACCCAATTAAATTGTGGCACTTGCTGCGGGGAGCCAGAAAATCCAGAGAGACTCAACAGGTTTGGACACAGTTTCATCCCTTGGGTTACAAGCTCTAACTCTGTGTGTACAGAATGTGACCCAGGAGGTCCTTAGGCAGCACAGCAGTGGAAGAGAAGGAGCAGTGCCTGTGCCCTGTCCCATTATCCTGTTCCAAAATACCAGTTACACTTTGCTTGCCAGGGAAGAGACGGAATTGCATGAGTGTTCGGGCTGACCTCGTTCAACCATCCCGGGAAGGATTCACTTTGAAACCAGCACCCTGTGGTGTGGGTCTGGGATTTGGGATAACAGGATTTGACTGCTTAGGTTGTCTGGTTATTCTTCCTGTCTTAATCCATTGTTCTCTTCTTGGCAAACAGGGAGTGATTCAGGCAGCTCTTTGGACTGCAGGAGAGCAGGAGGTCTGAGTGGTGCCGGGGGAAGGAGGAGGGTTGGTTGTGGTGGTGATGCCTTCTGCCCTGGTCCTGGGGTGAGTTTCTGCTGCAGCAGAGTGGAAAGGGAAAATCCAGCTCTGGAGAGGAACACTGGAGCTGTATTCCCACCACAGGGTTGTTGGGCAGTTGGGTGGGTGAGACCCAAGGGGCAGCTCAAGCCAGCAAGTGGTTCTCCTTCAGTGTTCTGGATCCAGCCTTAATAGGGGCATTAAAAAATAACCATCATGAATTATTTCTCAGCTTTCCCTTTAATTGCTCTAGTGATAATGTCACTTTTGTTGCTTGATTTATCTGGGCTGTTTTTTGTCCTTTTTCCAAGTCAGGGGTTTGTTTGCTAAAGCTGTTTTGACTTGGGCCTGTGACACTGCAAAGCATCTGCCACCTTCCCTGCCCTGCTCTGTGAATTATCCCCTTGTTGTCCCCCCGGCCTCCCAGAAGCTCCTGGCCAGGTGGCCTTTGCTTGTGCCTCTGCTTGGGCTGTGGCAGGACGGAACAATCCCTGTCATTGTTGTCCTTGTGCCCTCGACTCCAGCTCATCTCTGGCTGAAACAGTCCTGCTATTTCCAGCTCTTTGGACAAAAGCATTCCCTTTTCCCCTCCTCCTGTGAGTTCCTCCATCACTGTGAGCTGCTCCATCACTGTGAGCTGTTTTCCCTCTGCTGGAGAGCTCGTGTCTGGAGGCACTGGCTGCGAGCTCTCTGTCACCTTGCTCTTCTAATTGCCTCTTTACCTTGGAGTCTTGATTTTCCCAGGATAGCTGGCTGCTGTTAACTATGCCAGGAGCTGCTGCCATGGGAAATAGAATTGACAGTGCTGCTGAGATGGAGCTCTTTGCTTGGGTTTCCTACTCTTAATGATTCCTGTTTCCTCTCAGTGCCTTCTGTGCTCGTTTGTGTTCCCTCCTGCAGTGGGCAGGATGCTCTGCCCCTCCGGTTTCCCCGTTCCCCTGGGGTCAGCAAGGGTTGCTCCATCTCAGGTCCTGGTGGTTAAAGAAAGTCTTCTGAACACGTGTCTGGCATAAGAAATTCAAGTGACACAAAGAAAAAAAGTGGTTTCCTATTTTAGTTGCTTTTAGAGTGTGTCCGTTCAGCCTGGGAATTTTTCCCGGATTGGGAAGTTTGCAAGCCTAGAGCTGGCAGGGGCAGGGGGGCGAGTGCTTCATCAGGTTGAGTATCTGATCCTGATGGATGGACATCCAGCTGAAATGGGCTGTGAACATCTGAGATCCACAAGCCATGGAGTGACAGAACAAGGGAAAATGGCTTTAAAATGAGAGTGGGTTTAGATGGGATATTGGGAAGGAATTGTTGGCTGTGAGGGTGGAGAGGCCCTGGCCCAGGTTGCCCAGAGAAGCTGTGGCTGCCCCTGGATCCCTGGATTGGACAGGCCTTGGAGCAACCTGGGCTAGTGGAAGGTGTCCCTGCCCATGGTGGGGGGGACTGCCTGGTGTTTAAGGTCCCTTCCAACCAAACCAGTGTAGGGTTCTCTTGTCTACACAGCTTCCAACTGCTCCTGCCTGCTGCCTGGCAGTGCAAACACAAGGAGGAGGAGGAGGAGGAGAGGAATCTTGAGGATTTTCTATTTCACAGCCCAGGAACTGCTTCCCTCCTCCCCCTCACCTCCCTTGTTTTTTTTCTAATCTGTTTTAATTCTCCTGCTGCTGGTTTCCTGGTCTCCACATCCCTTCCCTGTTGGGGTGGAGTAACCCTGGGACTGTGCTTCCCTCCTCGCTGTGCTGCCGATCTTCCCCTTGTTTCCCAGGTACAACGTGCTGTTCTCTGTTATTCTTTCCCAGATGTAATCCCTGATAATCATTCCCAGCGAAGGAACGCAGAAAATGGTACTTACATAACAGCACGAATTAAACATTCCGGCAGGAGCTCAGTATGTAGGACATTCCCGCTGCTCTGGCCGTGCCCTCCGGAGCGGGCGAAGGAGCCACGTGGGTGCTCAGTCATCACTGGAGGGGTGTCCGTGGCCTAGGGGAAGGTGTCCCTGCCCATGGCAGGGGGTGGAACCAGATGGGCTTTAAAGTCCCTTCCAACCAGAACCACTCCATGATTCTGTGACAGGACAATGGGGAATGGCTTCCCAAACTAAGATTCCCAGCTTTCTGGAAAAAACACACGTGGAAAGGGACTGGACACACAGGTAAAGCAGAACTTCATCCACTGGGAGAACCAAAGGACAGCAGGACCTGAAGGGAACCTACAAGAAGGATGGAGAGGGACATTGGAGAAGGGCCTGGAGTGCCAGGACCAAAGGGAATGGCTTCCCATTGCCAGAGGGCAGGGTTAGATGGGATATTGGGAAGAAATTCTTCCCTGTGAGGGTGGGGAGGCCCTGGCCCAGGTTGCCCAGAGAAGCTGTGGGCTTGGAGCAACGTGGGCTAGTGGAAGGTGTCCCTGCCCATGGCAGGGGGTGGGATGAGATGGGCTTTAATGTTCCTTCCAACCCAAACCTTCTATGATTCTGTGATTCAGAAGGGAGTGGGAAGTGATGTCACAGCTCCTGGAGCTCTCCACTGCTGCTGCAGGACATGCACTTCACCTGCCCAGCAGCACCCCCCATCCCCACCACCTCCCTGGCCTTGTGCTGCTGCCCAGGGCGCAGGAGGACGAGGTGATCCCGGTGCTCCGCTCTCTGAGCAGTCACCCTCTGCTTTGACCCTCTTGGCAGCCTCCTGACCCGTTTCAGGGCTCCTGGAGCCCCTGAGGAGGAGCTGGCACTCAGCAGGCCGTGTGCGGTGAGCCAGACCTGGCTGCCTGGCCTGGGCCGTTCCTCCCTGGAGCTTTTTGGGCTCCTGTGTACTCAGTGTTCCTGCTGAGGCTGTTTAATAACCCCTGAACATAAATAATGGAACGTGATGGAGCAGAGGAGGGTGTGGGTGGGGGTTGGGAGGGGCTGGCACTGCAGGAGCAGAGCAGGGGTGGGCAGGAGGCTCCGCTCGCGCTGGAGCTCAGGAGGATGCTCCTGCTGGAGGAGGGGGGTGGGATGTGCAGCACGAGGATACTGGGGGAGGTTTAGATTGGATATCAGGGAAAATTCCTTCATGGAAAGGGTTGTCCAGCCCTGGCACAGCTGCCCAGGGCAGTGGTGGAGTCCCCGTCCCTGGAGGGATTTAACAGCCCCGTGGGTGTGACACTGGGGACATGGGTGAGTGGTGGCCTTGGCAGTGCTGGGGAACAGTTGTACTTGATGATCTCAGAGGGCTTTTCCAACTTTCATGATTCCATGATTCCATGTTTGCTGGCACATTGGAGCCTTTCTTTCCTCACTAGAGTGACCTGGGACAGCTGCAGTGAAGGAAAAGGCTCTTTTTTTGGCTGAGCTGATGCAGAAGGGGTTTGGTGCAGGTCCACAGGGAGGAGAAATCCTTCTTGGTGCTTACTCAGTCCTGCATCGTGGCTGTGGGAGCTGGGAGGGTGGGGAATAATTCAGGAGGTGAAGTGGCCTACTGTAGACAGAGGGTTCAGGTCAGTTCACCCTGTGGAAGGTGGAGAGCAAATGTTTCACCAGCAGAAATGGGAGAGGGATAAATTCCTACAGTAGGAATTGTGCCATGCCTTGAGCTGGTAAGTACTGAGGTGGCAGAATGCTCTCTGCTGTGCCATGTCTGTAGGTACTACAAATCTGTTCCTGTGTTTAGAAGTGCTGTGGATTGTTACTGGTTTGTGTTTCTCCTGTGCCCATTCTCTGTGTTTCTTTAAAATCTGTTTTTTCTTTATTTCATTATTTACAGCCCTCTCACCCCACACTCTGGACAAACACTGTGTGTGAGTGCATGGCTTGAGTGAGGGGATTTATCATTCCATGTTTCCCAGCTGTTTGTAAATCAATGGTTCCTTTCTCTAGTGCTCAGTGGGGTTTTTTATGTTGCTTCCATATGATCACTACCACACATCTTTTTGACAAAGGAACTTACCAAGGTCACTTGGCAAGGCTGCAAAGCCAAAATCAATGACACCTGGGCAGCTGTGCACATATGGTTAATTAACTCATGGTTAATTATTTCCCTTGAGGAATTACAAATGGAAGTTTGTGCCTTTGCAGGGTCATAGAATTACAGAATCATGGAATGTTTTGGGTTGGAGGGACCTTAAAGCTCATCTCATCCCACCCCCTGCCATGGGCAGGGACACCTTGCACTAGCCCAGGTTGCTCCAAGCCCCGTCCAACCTGGCCTTGGACACTTGCAGAGATCCAGGGGCAGCCACAGCTTCTCTGGGCAACCTGGGCCAGGACCTCACCAGTCCCAGGGGCTCACGCTGTGTCTGTGTGTCCCAAGGTGGGAGGTTCCAGCCTCTCCAGATGAGCCCAGCTCGGGGCTGCCCAGGACACCTGGTGTAAGTGGCAGCTGTGGCCCAAGGCAGCATCACCCACAGTGAGGGCAGGAGGAGGCCAAGCCCCTCCAGCTGCCTGTTTCCCCCTGAGGGCAGTTCCCCCTCCCTGCCCACCGTTCCCTGGTGCCACCCAGCCATCACAGTGGCTTCTCAGGGACATCCCAGCAGAGGCTGTATCAGGTGTGACAAGGTCAGGATCCTCCCTTGGATGCAGCCTGCTCTTTATCAGCCCTGTGCCAGGAACTGAGGGGCTGAGGGGACCCCTGTCCATCCTGTTGGCTGCTCCCGCCCTCCCACAGCTCCGTGTCCATGAACAAGCCACAGGTACAACAGCTAATCCCAATTCCCAGTGCCCGGCTCAGCAAGGAGGGGCCATATGCACTGACATTCATCCCAACTCCAGTTATAAGTGCCCGAAATGACAAACCCAGTTAATATTAGCCAGTGCAGCAGAGAAGCAGCGGCACGGATCATCCTCCCCACTTCTGCACCCACGCGGGAACGGGGATTTTTCAGATCCCAGGGAATAAACACTGTACAGCTGGCAGGGAGCCAGGAGAAAGTTACCCTCGGTGACAAGGCTATGGGGTTTGAGCAAGAAAACACTTCTATATACTACAAAGTTGTTATTTTTCACAACAGGCAAAGAATGTGGTTTCCTTAAGTGCCAGTGACACTCCAGGTTTGGTTCTGGAAGACTAAATTGCTTTCAAAAATATTTGTGCTAAAAATAACACCAAAGCTTTCAACTGCTCCTAGTGCTGTCTGAAATGGGAGCATGCAGCATATTTACGTGCTGGAAAACCTTACTGCCTAACTAAGGATCCCAGGTTTCTGGAAAAAGGGACTTCAAAAGGGAGTTGACACACAGATAAAGCAAAACTTTGTCCAGTAGAAGAACCAAAGGACAGGGCTTTGTGAAGGGAGCCTGAAAGAAAGGTGGTGAGGGATGTTGGACAGGGACAGGACTAGGGGGAATGGCTTCCCACTTCCAGAGGGCAGGGGTAGATGGGATATTGGGAAGGGTTGTTGGCTGTGAGGGTGGTGAGGCTCCAGCACAGGCTGCCCTGAGCAGCTGTGGCTGCTCCATCCCTGGATTGGATGCTTGGAGCAACCTGGGCTAGTGCAAGGTGTTCCAGGGGATGGGACAAGATGAGCTTTAAGGTTCCTTCCAACCCAAACCAGTCTGGGATTTCAGGATTCTATTCTGCTCTGCACAGTTCCATCACAGGGGGTTCACAGCATAGTTTGATGGTGTGGGTTCCTCATGGAGATGCTGGAACATGGAGCTGGGGGTGCAGGAAGGGGACAAAGTCCTGCAGCCATGTCCTGGCACACCCTGGCTCTTGTGCCTTGAGCTCTCACTCAGTGCTGGAAATGGACTCTTGTTCCTGACATTTTTAAGGCAAGTTTCACTTGCAAGTAGTTTTTAATACCAAGTTTAGTAGCACAACAGGGATTTTCATATTATTGGGAGCATCAAGGGGGAGATTTCCAGCTCACATCATCAGTTCAGTGTATTTATTTCAGTGTTATTTTTAGGCATTTAAAATTCCCATGGGCTTTTTTCCTTTACCTGGCACAGAAAAAGGCTGTTGGAGGTAAATCGGTTTTGAAGTCTGAAAATAATAACAGTTCTTGCTAATTAGAAGTGAGTCACTAGATGAAAGCTGATCACTTCAACGAGTCTGAAGACATCTCTTGGGGGTTGGGCTGGGGCGGGGGTGAGGGTGGCAGAGCTGTTGGACCCTAAAGGAGTGAATGACTGGCAGAAACCCTTCTGGTGTGGGGTTTGTGTCTAAGGAAACCCAACAGGTTCTGCTCCTGGTGGGGTAGGACAGGTCAGTGCCACCCTTGCAGGGCACAGCAAGTCCCTCAGATGTTCTCCCCATGGATGAAGGAATTTGTCTTTCTCTGGGTTGGATGTGATGGGTTTGTCTGTTACTCAGGGATTAGGGGATTGATGGGACTCACAGCTTGAGAGGACTGATCGCACCAGTGGACCTGCAGAGCTGTGTGTGCCTTCATCCCCACGGGATTTCTGACATTCCTCTGGAAAAGGTGGATAGGATAAGTGAGTGTGCTAAAGTCACAGAATCAAAGAATTGTTTAGGTGGGAAAAGCCCTCTGAGACCATCGAGTCCAACCATCCCCCAGCACTGCCAGGGTCACCACTGACCCCAGGGGCCACATCCACAGGGCTTTGAAATCCCTCCAGGGACAGGGAATCTACCCCTGCCCTGGGCAGCTGTGCCAGGGCAGGATAACCCTTCTGGGGAAGCAGAGTTCCCCAGTATTCAACCTAAACCTCTCCTGGCACAGCCTGAGGCCGTTCCCTCTCCTCCTGTCCCTGTTCCCTGGGAGCAGAGCCTGACCCTCCCCGGCTCCC
>JAWWES010000037.1:945528-964021 GCA_035583135.1 Lophotriccus pileatus | reverse complement strand
ACCAGGGCCATTGGCCTCCTGCCCCCCTGGGCACACCCGGGCTCGTGTCCAGCCACTGCCACCAGCACCCACAGGGCTTTTCTTCCCAGGCCCTTTCCAGTCACAGGGTGCTTTGCTCCCTGCTTCTCTCCGAGGATGCAGCAGGAGCAGGTTGCCCTCTCCTGGCACATTCCTTGCATGGAATCCTGACTGAGCTTGGACTGCCGGTGGATTTGCAGGATTTGCCCTGATGCTTCCAGCTCTTGCATAAGCCACGTCCCTGCAGAGGGCTTGGCCTCAGGGATGCTGAGGGTATTTCACTGAGTCACTGAATCATTTTGGTTTGAAAAGACCTCCAAGATCATTGAGTCCAACCTTTGACAGAGCACCTCAACCAGAATTTTCTTCCTATCCTTGACTTTGTAACCAGCCTTGACAGAATCATGTAGGACAGAGGGATTTACCAGCCAGACTCTGCTTGGTCACTCCTTGGTGGGGCAGGAGAGTCGGTTCCTCTGGTTGGGCTGGTTGGGAAGAGCTGCTGCTCCTCTCCCTCATTTCAGCTCCTTCCCCAGCCCCAGGCAGAGCCCTCAAGCTGCTCATGGCATGTGGGAACCCCCAAACGCCCCCCACCCCCATGCCAGCTTGGAAGCAGCTCATCCAGCTGGGCTCTGCTGGCATCTTGTGGTGCTTGTGCTCCTGCAGCACTTTGGCTCCTCCAGGCGCTGGAACCGGCTCTGCTAATCCTTTGGGGTATTTCCCTGGATCCAGCCTGGGAAATTTATAATTCTGGTGGAGTTTAGGAGTCTTTAAGTTAAAATTGTCACCCCAGGGAGTGAAGATCAACTTCCAGAGGATATAATGCCACTTTTATACTGCTCAGCTTTTAATTTTATTTGAAAAAAATATCTGTTGCATAATAAGTTGTAGCTTTTTCCAGTGGCTCTGCCGGTGAGAGGTGGGATGCATGGAGTGCTGCTTCTACTGGGAGGCAGCAGAGGGGGGACTGCTGGGGGAGCTGCCCCCAGGGGAATCACAGAATCATTTATGTTGGAAAAGCCCTCCAAGGCTATGGAGTCCAACCAGGCCTCACTGAAGGGGGTGTTGTGTGAAAGGAGGTGGGATCCTGCAATGCCTGAACTCCCTGGGGGTCCCTGCAGGTCTCTGCTCCCCTCTCCAGGTCATGGAGCTCTCCTGACCCACCCAGGGCCCTGGGAGCACCTTGCCAGTGGCTCTGCAGCCTCTCCTGCAGGAGCCCTGTCCTGGCATGAGTGGGAAGCCATTTGAGCACGGATCCAGCTCCACCTTTCCCCAGGAGGCTGTGCTGGGAATGAGCCCTGCACGCGCTGGGGTAAGTGCTGAGACACAAACCCAGTGTGGGGTGCAGAGACACTTCTCCAAGGATGGATGCACCCTGAAACCTGCTTTTTTCCATATAAAATGACTTCTCATGGTACTGTAATAACATTATGTTGGCAGGGATGCTGTTCCTAGAGATGGATAACCAGTGGGGTTTGACCTCACTTATTAGATTTGTAGCTTCAGCTAAAAATTCACCTTTAAGTAGTGTTGCCAATTTAAAATGAGTCTCCTCAGGGAGCAGCTCTCCCTCTGGCAGTAACTCATTCATGAGAAACTCAGAGATTCATTTACAACTAAAGCTGGACCAGGGAAGGGAAAACAAGGAGGGCCGAAAGCATGACAGGATGATTAACACCCAGTTTATGATTCTCTCCCCCAAATGTACTTGTAGGAGCTTAAATTGCTGACAGAGCTGTACCAAGGGCAGTGGTAGGTGTTATATTTAGGAGCACAGGAATGCAGTGGTGACATGGCACACAGGGTGATCCCTCAGCTCCTGACAGGAGGGAGGGGGAGAAGGGCTGTGCAGAGCCCTTGGACACAGGCAGCAGCACCAGGAGGAGGGACCTGGTGGTGTAAGGTGCTGACACTGACTTTGGAGAGGATGGAGGGGATAGAAAAGCTCTTCAGACTTTATAAAGAGGCTCCTGGATGCTGGAGGAGGAGTTTTCCCAGTCATGGGGGTGGATTTACTGTTGTCCTCCCTAAAGAGGAGGTTCAGGTTGGACATCAGGAGGAATTCCTTCCTGGAAAGGGCGGTCAGGCCTTGGCAGGGGCTGCCCAGGGAGGTTTGGAGTCCCCATCCCTGGAGGTGTCCAAGGAAGGCCTGGCTGTGGCACTGAGTGCTCTGGGCTGGGGGACAAGGTGGGGATGGGGCACGGGGGGTCTCGGTGACCTTGGAGATCTCTTCCAGCCTCAGTGGTCCTGTGGTTCTGAGCAGGTTGGTTGTTTCCTCGGGCCCAGCTGGTGCTGCTGCCCAGGTTCAGAGCTGTGACCTGCAGCCAGGCTGTGTGCCAGCCAGGGCAGTGTTCCTGCTTCCCAGAACTGGTGCAGGGTGTGCTCTGTTCCTGACAGGATCTTCCTCCTGGAGCAGTACAGCTCATTTCCCTGGAGGGGGAGATGGAGCACTCCTGCCATCCCAGTTACCTGGATGCTGCATGGGGAGGACTGAAAGAGGTCTCCTGTCTAAATCCAGTTCTTGCAGGCTGCAGGGAACGGTGCACTCTGTGGAAACAGCTGGATCTGTGTTTCTCCACGTGTGACTGGCTCTGGAGCTGGGTGTTATTGCTTGTAACCCTCATGATTCTGCAGAAGCAGCAGTTCCATTTGCAGTGGTGCTGCATCTCCCCGACTTAGTTCCCAGCTGAGCCACCTCTCTTTTCCTTCTCTTTCTGTAGCTCTGTCATTTTAAGTCAGCTCAGCAACTGGCCTCTCCCTTCTGTGGGTGATCCTGGAGACCCTTGACCAGGAGGAGCATTTTCCTGCTCTGCTTCCCTCCTTGGTTTCTTTCACTAACCAGTGCAAAGAAAATATGTGGGGGGTGAATATCTGGGTTTAAAAAAGGAAGGGAACTAAAAAAGGTTGAGTTACCCCTGGACTTTGCCTCTGCTCTCCAGCCCTGCCTGCAGGATGGACGAGCTCCTGGATGAACTTCTTCCAGCAGTTGAGCTGTCCATGGGCAGAACTGTGGGTGTGTCATGAAAATGGCACGTGTGAGCTCTTCTGTTTATACTAAACCAAGGTCATTTTGGTTATTCCATTTTGTTTCCATCTTGAGGGTGAATTGCATAATGGAGGAACCATTAATCCAAGGTTTCCATAGCACACAAACCCACCGTGGGATTCAGTGTCACCCAGGGGGACCCCATGAGGGTTTCTCTCACTCCAGCAGTGTTTTTGAGAGGAGTAAAATCAATGAAGGCAGGAGCAAAGTGTAAGGAAGAAGCCAGTTGTTGAGCAAAGCTGCTGAAGAGCCTTCAGGGAGATTCTTTCTCTGGAGACCACCTTTGTATCTGACCTTGGCCCAGTTTGGCTTCTGGGCATCCTTTGAGATTTGCAGCCTGAAGATGGTGAGATGGGGCTTAAACTACCCTGGACCTGCATGTGGTGTTTCCTGGTGATATCCAGAGGGTCAAATTCTTCTCAGTCAGAAAAGAAATCATAGAATCATGGAATGGCTTGAGTTGGAAGGGACCTTAAAGATCTTATTCCAACCCCTGTGCCATGGGCAGGGACACCTTCCACTAGCCCAGGCTGCTCCAAGCCCTGTCCAACCTGGCCTTGGACCCTTCCAGGGATGCAGGGGCAGCCACAGCTTCTCTGGGCAACCTGTGCCAGGGCCTCTCCCCCCCCACAGGGAAGGATTTCTTCCCAGCATCTCATCCATCCATGCCCTCTGGCAGTGGGGAGCCATTCCCTGTCCCTCCAGGCCCTTGTAAATAGTCTCTCTTCATCTTCCTTGGAGAATACCCTGAGTTGGGAAGGACCCACAAGGACCATCCAGTTCAACCCCTGGCCCTGCACAGACACCCCAACAATCCCCCCCATCCCTCAGAGTGTTGTCCAAACCCTCCTGGAGCTCTGGCAGCCTTGGGGCTGTGCCCACTGCTCTGGGGAGCCTGCTCAGTGCCAACCACCCTCTGGGGGTGATGATGGGGCGAGATGGGGCTCAGGGGCTTTGCTCCACAGAGGTGAATGTCTGCTGAATGCAGCAATAGAAAACCAGACGTGGAGATGTTGGTTATTGGGGTGTGATGCTTTGCCTGTGTTTAAGTGTTTTTAAGAATAAGCTTTTGATGATAATAATTCTTTACAGGGAGAAGACAAATGAGAAAGTCTAAAACCCAAAGAAACAGGGGTGCCATTATGTTTGAACTTTATTTTTTACCCTGTACATAATTCTTCCTTTGATGCACAGAGCAAGAGAGAAGGTCCAGTGTTACCCACTTGGCTGGAGAAGGTTTAAAGGCTGAGTATGTTTTGCTTTTGAAACTCTGGAGAGTTTTCTTGCAGTGTAAGCACAGGGAGAATGACTTTTGTTGGGAGGGAGGAGAGGACCAGAAAAGGCTTGGAGAAGAGTGAGGCCCTGGTACAGGTTGCCCAGAGAATCTGTGGCTGCCCCTGGATCCCTGGATGTGTCCAAGGCCAGGTTGGAGGGGCTTGGAGCAACCTGGGCTGGTGGAAGGTGTCCCTGCCCATGGCAGGGGGTGGAATGAGATGAGTTTTAAGGTCCCTCCAACCCAAACCATTCCATGATTCTGTGATAATTAAGACAAGTTCACACCTTTGTAGGGGAATATGTGTGTTTTTTTGGGGGCATCATACTTTAAAAAGCAGGAATTTGGAGAGAGGAACACCCATCTCTTTAGGCAATATTTGATAAAAACTCCAATTTTATTAAAAAAAAACGCGAAAAAGCGGAGAGTGAAGATGTGTTGTGTGTTTTCTAATACACCAAAGGTTTTTGCAGAGGGAAGTGGCCACTTCTCCCTTGGGTCTGCAGGGGGCAGAGACAATCCCTGCAGCTGGAGCAGAGAGATAATTTGCCTACAAAACACATGAATCCTTAAGCAGGAACACCTGGAATCAGCATAACTGTTTTAGTTTAATTTTGTTTTTTTCCTGTGTTTGGGGTATTCGGTCATTTCTGTAAAGAGTATTTCGAGGCAGATTTATCTTGTATTACACAGTGAATTATTATAGTTACTGTAATTAATTTCTTGTATTAGGATATTTTAGAATAATTCAATGCAGGTAGAAGTGTCCAGAATGAATTTTAGGTGTTTTTAGCATCCTGCCTTCCATGAGGACTTGAAATTCATTGGGGAGCCCATCTGTGTGTCGCTCTCAACATGCAGCTCTGCCCTGACGTGCTCCCGAAGAGATCCCCAAAAAGGGGTTGGTTTATGCTTTGGAAACTTCTCAAAGGTGACATTTTGGAATTGGAAACTTCTAAAAGGTGAAAATTCCAAAGTTTCTGTGTTCTCTGAGCCCGTTGGGTGCCTCCCGTGTGCTGGGGAAGCGCAGGGCGGGCAGGGGTGAGTGTGGGGTGCAGGGAGAGGAGGAGGAGGAGGAGAGGGAGAGGGAGGAGGAGAAGGAGGAGGAGGAGGAGGAGGAGGCAGCATCTCCCAGCCCCAGGGCTCGGAGCTGCGGAGCAGAGGGGAAGGGCAGGGCAGAGATGAGGATATGGAGCCTGCGGAGAGCGGCCCGGGGGAAGGCTGTGCCGGGGTCGGAGCCGATGGACGCTGATCCCCCCCCGGCCGGCCCTGCCCCGCGGAGCTCGGCCCCTCCGGAGCGCTGGATGAGGAAGAGGTGCTGTGGGAAGCGCAGTACGTAATTCCATGGATCCACACCCCGTGAGGAGGGGAGGGGTGGCTGAGCTCAGGGTGTGTGACCCCCAAATTGCGGAGCTGGGGCTGCAGCGTTGGGGGTCGGGCTCTTTCGGGGCGTGTGGTGGGTTTGGAAGTGTTCGGGAGAGAGCCTGAAGTTCCTTAGGGACTGAAACTAATATTTAAGTTGATAAAGTGATGTGTCCCCCATATGTGAGGATTCTCCAGAGCTCACAGCAGGTCCTTGTGTGGGGCAGCCCTTCCACCTTCCACGATGGTCAGGTTGGATGGGGCTTGGAGCAACCTGGGCTAGTGGAAGGTGTCCCTGCCAGTGGGGTGGGACTGGGTGAGCTGTAAGGTCCTTTCCCACCCAAACCATTCCAGGATTCTACACACTGGAAGGAACCTCTGAATTGGGCAGAAGTTACTTCAGCTGCTCCAAATAAAGTGTTTCTGATTGTTTTGTAGGGGCTGAGCTGGAGGTAGAGTTGGTTTGGTCCCACTGACCCTGTCAGACTCTGGATTTTGAAGTCATCATTTTTATCAGTTGGTTTTTGGATGTGGCAGAGATGTAAAGATCCTAGAAAATTAAGGACCTTGGATGCTTTCAAGATTAGTTGAATAATGATGAGGAGAAAAGGAGATGTCAGGTGAAGTGTGCAGCCCTGCACTGCAGCTGGGGGGTGTTGATGGTCGTGCTTGGGAATGGGAAAACAGGGAGTACTTGAAGTGTCTCCACTTTGTTTTGGAATTTCATGAAACTTGGTCAGAGAAATCAGACTAAACCCAAACTACAGCCATCCTCTGACTTTCCCCACCTCATTTTCTTTCAAGCAGAGTATTTGGAAGGTAGAAATTGCGTTTTTAAAGGTGTTTTTAGTATTTGATGCAGTTTCCTGGAAGGTGAATGACCTGGTATTGCTGGTAGAGCCAGTGGTCCAGGAGCGTGTCCGTGGGATGCTGGCTGTGCCATGGGGAGGTGGACTGTCCCCTTCTGGTTCCCCTCATGTTTATCCCAGCCTGTCCATGGCCTCTTGACCAGTCCTGGGTGTCCCACCCCCCAAACTCCAGTTCTACCTCCTGAGTTTCAGTTGCTCAGCAAGAGGTAATTGTGATTCCAGTAATTCCTGTGGAAGGCAAACAAGGAGAAATCTCATCCTGACCGAGCAACAGGGCAGGTAGCACTTCCCAGGCACCTTCAGCTGATCCTGGGACCCAGGTAACTCTTGCTTTTGAGCAGAATGAGCTAAATTCAGGCATAATCTGTTGTTAAACAGGGAACTTCAGGACTGCTTTCCAGTTTAGATGAGTAATTGCAGGTGTGACTTCAATATTGGCAGGAGGAGATTGGGGCATCTGGCAGAAGAGATGCAGAGCTGTAACAGTTTGGGAACATTATCTTGATGCAGAGAATCTTAGTTTTGCTTTCTGTGATCCTGCCTTGAGTTACTGCAACAGGAGTGCAGCCCAGTTGGGTTCAGCCTCCACTGCAATGAAGAAATTGCTTAAAAGAGCAAAGTGAAGACTCTGTTGCTGGAAAAGCTCTTCCCTAGGGATTTTGACAGACACTCAGTGTGTTTTCCTGTAGTAAACTTGGGGTGATCAGTGACCAGGGCAGGGCCATCCCTGTGCTGGCACTGCTGGGGCACCTCCAGCCCTGGGGGCAGTTCTGGGCCCTCAGACAGGAGAGACACGGAGGGGCTGGAGCTGTGCAGGGAAGGGAACGGAGCTGGGAAGGGGCTGGAGCAGCAGGAGCGGCTGAGGGAGCTGGGGGGCTCAGCCTGGAGAAAAGGAGGCTCAGGGGGGACCTTCTGGCTCTGCAACTCCCTGACAGGAGGGGGGAGCCAGGGGGGGTCGGGCTCTGCTCCCAGGGAACAGGGACAGGAGGAGAGGGAACGGCCTCAGGCTGTGCCAGGGGAGGGTCAGGTTGGACATCACGAGGAATTTTGTCCTGGAGAGGGTGGTCAGGCATTGGAAGAGGCTGCCCAGGGCAGGGGTAGATTCCCTGTCCCTGGAGGGATTTCAAAACCCTGTGCATGTGGCACTTGGGGACATGGGTCAGTGGTGGCCTTGGCAGTGCTGGGGGATGGTTGGACTTGATGATCTCAGAGGACTTTTCAACCTTAATGATTCTATGATTCCATGATTTTCAGGGAAAAGGAGTGACTGTAGGAAATGGCAGCTCTGCTGATCACAGGGGTTGGGGATTGAGGATATGGGGGGTGTGGTGTGTGCGTGGACACTCTCAGGTACAGCCTGTGTGGGTTGGGTTCTGCTCTCAGTGTCAAAACACAGATCCTGCTTCCAGATCTTGGATCTGATATCAGAACTGGAAATGCTCATTTTGAACCAAATCCCATCAAAGGCTCCCCCCGTCCAATTAAAAATCACATTTCTTGTGGTGTTTGTTTTCCCCTGAAAAGCTGCTGGTTCTTACCCAAACCATCAGTATATGCCAGTAATTTAAACCTTTGTATGCACATGCATTACCAGCATTAGTTTTCCTGCCTTAAATGTGCAGTGTTAGCTTGACTTTCCTGAATTTGCCCTTTTTCCCCCCGGAATGCTCACACAATCCCTGCCTGTTTAAATATGCATCCACAGAGACTGGTTGCAACTTAAAAGCTGGAATAGAATCCTTGGCTTTTTCCTGTGAAATCCTTGTAGTCCAGCTGAAGTGGGAGAAAATGATCAAATAGAAATTATTAATCCTTGTGGATTCGTGGCAGCATCCCAGGGAGTCCCAATTCCCACTCCACGCTGCACACAGCGGAGCAGCTCCTGAGATCAGAGTGAATTGTGATTTATGCCGCATTTTTCCTCTGGAATTACTCATTCCCCTGACACTGGGAAAATCCAATCCTTCCACAACAGAGGGGGGAGAAAATAGGCCTCAGGAGGGCAGGGGTTGGAGGAGCCTCCGAGGGTTTGGTGCGGAACTCTTGGGATATGAAACGCAGCAGAGCGAGTAAAATGGATAATGGAGTTTCTGATAGAAAGAAAGGAATTCTGATACTTATTTTAAGCAAATGTCCTAAAAATAACCTCCAGCAGCATTTAAAGGGACAAGCTTCCAAATATCATCCTCCCTCCCCAGAAAAACAGCATCCCTTTAGTTTTGGGGCTGAATATCCCACAGCACCGCTGCGGAACCAGCCCCGGCTGATCCTCCCCTGAGCAGCATTCCTGGTGTCTTTCTCTTCCCCCTTTTTTTTCTGGCAGGATGAGGCCGGTTTCTGGCAGGGATGGAGTTAAGGCTGCTCCGTGGTGCATGCTGGTACGAGGGGGTTTGATGGTGGTGCTCTGCTACCAGCATGTGCCAGGAATGTCTGATGGGAAATGTGGAACTGTAAGTGCAGCGCTGCTGCTGAATAAGGACATTTCCCTTCGCCTTCATTTCTTGCTTCCTGTATCTTTTTTTTTTTCTCTCCATCCTAAAGCTCCCAGCCATGTAGCACCTCGGCCAGAGCGATCCCGCTGTGGGGATGAAGGGTAGGGGCTGCTGGGAGACGGGATCCATCCGTTCCTTCTGCAACGCCGGCTGTCTGAATAAATTCCACAAGGGTTAGTGGCCTTCCCGGCGTCCTCCTTCTGCTGGCAGGATCCACTGGCGTGGGGCTTCCTGGGTGCGCTGGGAAAGATGGAGGGGCTGCTCCAGTGGGGTGGGGAGGGGGTGTTTAACCCCACACCGGAGCCCTGGGAGGCAGAGGAATGTTAAAACTCCTGCGTGTTGGGTGTGTGGTGGCACATGTGGCTCTGCCCTGCAAGCATCACGTGCCACGTCCCTGCTCGGTTTGGCTGGAGGTGCACAAAGTGTGGGGCAAGGTCTTTGTGCTTTATTGGGTGTTTGAAACTCCAGCAGCTCAGATTTACTCAGTTTTGGTGTGAAAAATGTTAAATTTGGTGGTGATTTGTGCTTTTTGGGCACCTTTCATATCGCCCAGGATTATTGGTGTGGAATGGGTGACCAGCCCCTGTTTGGACCTGTGTCGGTGTCAGGAAATGAGATGTATTTTTTTTTGGTTCTAAACCAAATTCCTTTGGAGTTGAGTTGGAATGAGGGCATTGCTGTGTCAGTCCTGTGCTGCTCCCTGCCCACGCTTTGGTCCCACATGGCAGGAGGCAGAGATGTTCTCCAGGAACACTGAGCTGTGATTTAAGGTGTGCACTATAATCTCCATCTGTTACTGCTCCCTGCATTGTTCCAGGTGTTTCCCGTGGCCAGCCCTAGCAGGGCTCAGCACTGGGTGTGCAGGAGCATTGTCCTTTATGGGGCAAGGGATGTTCTGCCCAAACCTGCACTGGTTTGGGGCAGAAATCCCTGTTTTGTGAGTGTTACAGGACAGTTGTAGTATGATTTTTCCTGGGTGGGATGAGGCAGGAATGGCTTGGGGGGTCCTGCCTTTCAGTTCAAAGGGTGGGGAGGCCCTGGCACAGGTTGCCCAGAGAAGCTGTGGCTGCCCCTGGATCCCTGGAAGTGTCCAAGGTCAGGTTGGATGTGGCTTGGATAGACCTGGACTAGTGGAAGGTGTCCCTGCCCATGACTGGATGAGCTTTAAGGTCCCTTCCAACACAAACCATTGCATGATTCCCTGATTCCATGGAGCCTGAGTGTCCCTGCTCTCCCTGCACTCTCCGCGTGGCCGCGGTCCTGTCAAGCATCACTTCACAATAAATTATTTTATCTAAATGTAATTTCCTTCCTCCAGAAAAGGGCAAGGAAAGGAGGAATGCAAATAGGTCAAAGCCAAATTGAAGCAGTTGAGGATTTACAGCTGGCTTCAGATGAGCAAAACAAAAAAAAAAAGCTTTTTTATCAAATCCAGATTGTCCCCTTCCCTTTGGTTTCTTTCTCGAGCTGTTTTTCCAGCTGGGTGACGTAAGGACATTCATGTACCAGGAGAGCAGCACAGAGCTTTACATAACTGGGCTTCAGCAGAGAATGAAATGCCCCAAACCAGAATTATTCTCATCAAAAGCCGAAACCAGCCTTGTGTGAAAAGTGGCGGGAAGGTGGTGAGTGGTGAGCACTGGGGAGACGGGGAGGGGGCTTCAGGGAGACCTTGGAACCGCAGAGATGAACCTGGGGAGATGCTTCCAAGGGCGTCTGAGGTGAGGCTGGGAGTTGTTTCCCTGCCTGGGCTGGTCTTTTTCTGCCCCAACAGCATCTTTCCCCCATGTTACGGTGGTATTTTGGGAAAGCTCTGCAGTGACATGGATAAAGCTTTTCCTGTATGGCGGAGCCACATCCGTGTGACACGTGGAGCAAACTTGGCAAACCCAGAAGGGTCTTGGCCCTGGGACACGACAAGCAAGTATTTTTCATGTTTTAACAACAAAAGGTGGGAAAACATTGGCTTTTAAAACCAATTTACTGTAAAAACTGTGATGTGCAAACTATGTCCCTCTGGTGAGCACATTGCCCCTTGGAAATGAGATACTTTGGAAGGGAAAATACTTCCCAAGGAGGCTTTACTTTTCATTTAGAAATCCTCATGCTGAAATACTTGTTTCCCTACCAAAATTTTGTCCTTAAATCCATTTACCTCCCCAAAAGGTTTGAGGTGTGTTTAGAATCCTGATGGCTTTTAATGAGCAGCCCAGGGAAAAGCCTGGCTCTGGCTCTGCTTGGCAGGAGATTCCTTGGGAACAGAAGCCTGGAGGCTTTGGGTGGCTTTAATACTTCCTTTTGTGCTTCTAAAATAAAACCAATCATTGAATCATGGGATGGTTTGGGTTGAAAGGGATCTTGAAGCCCATCCAGTCCCACCCCCTGCCATGGGCAGGGACACCTTCCACTATCCCAGGTTGCTCCAACCTGGCCTGGGACACTTCCAGGGATCCAGGGGCAGCCACAGCTTCTCTGGGCAACCTGTGCCAGAGCCCTTTTAATTAGACAGTGATGAACAGAGGTGAAGAGGGGTTTGTGGAGATGTTTTGTTCTGGATTTGTATGTTAAAGGGCTGATCCAGTTTGGGTAGAGCCCGTGGGATCCTGGGTGTTCACCAAATTAAGGAGGAGGGAATGAGGTGCTGACAAGAAGTGAAATGCAGACACCACACTTGCTGTGCATAGAAAGGTCTGTGGGTAACTAACAGATAATTAGCTTATCTTTAGTTAATTTTGAGGATCTCAAAGCTCTTTCCAGTTAGAAGCAGCTCTGCTCCTGCTTTCAGAGGACATTTCCTACAGGAATATCCCTTTCCAGGTCTGTGCTGTCCTTTTGATTCCTAGGCCTGGGGTTCTTCCCACGTCCCCAGCCCAGCAGATGCAGTGTCATTAATATTTGATGGTGCTGTGGTGGATAATCTTCTCCTGGAAGGCAGATCCTGTTTATCACCTGGCAGCTCGCCGGGCTGGTGGGTGATGGGCACCTGCCCCGAGGTGCACACGGGTGGAACCTGGGCCATAAAACAGATGCAGAAATCCATTTCTCTGCCTCCAGACGTGCAGGGCGTATTTATTTCATGGCCCAGCTGGGAAGCATTTGAAAGAGTGTTTAAATTCTGCTGAGGAGTGAGAGCTGCGTTCAGTTCTGAGGAGGGTCAGGCACACGTGGCTGCTGGAGCGTTGATGATGGACACGCTGTAACCTGCTCCCAGAGCAGATGTGTTGGTTCAGCCTTTTTCCAGATTTATTTAGAAATTTCTTGGGGGAGGGAGGGTGCTCTTTCCTGATGGTTTTGACAGCTCCTTCCTTGACAAGGCAGAGGAAGATCATCCATGAGCAGAGGAAGCCCAAAATAGGGGGTGATGTCTAATCGCTGCCCCCTGACACCCCCCAGTGGGCCCTGGACCATTTCTCCTGTGTGATGTGGCTCCTCTGGAAAGCAAGGAAGCCATAAAGGCATCTTGCCAGGATATAAAGCATGGGGAGATGCTGAATCCATTGGTTTCCTGGTCATCCTGCTCCTGGGTTAAGAGCTGTCTGGACCTTGGCCTTGGGCTGTGGCTGGCTGGAGCTGCTGAGAAGCTGCAGGTGTTTTGTTATGGCTTTAGCAACTGTGGCTGCTGGTTTACTTGTGAAAGCTCTGTAATTAGGACTGTTGGATTAATATTTTTGGAAATAAAGACTGGGTGCTCCACGTCTCTGCCATGGATCATGCACACAGGGTGCACTGACGTGGGGCCCTGCCTGGGTTCTTTCACCCTGGGTGGTTTTACCAGGTGGAATAGCAATGAAGGAATGTCCATGGGATGTTTGGAGATGTTTCTTGGGGTGGAATCCTCTCATTTTAAGCTGCTCCTCAGGGATGTTCAGTGATGGAAGTGGAAGGAGCCCCCTCCAGCTGCCCTCGACCCCCAGGGCCAGTGGAGGTGTCCGAGTGCACTGTGCTGTATTGGGAGGGCTGGGTGGGATCTCAGGACAAGGTTCTTCCCCCAGAGGCTGGTTGGGCACTGACCAGGCTCTCCAGGGCAGTGGGCACAGCCCCAAGGCTGCCAGAGCTCCAGGAGGGTTTGGACAACGCTCTGAGGGACAGGGTGGGCTTATTGGGGTGTCTGTGCAGGGCCAGGAGTTGGACTGATGGTCCTTGAGGGTCCCTTCCAACTCAGGGTACTCCGGGATTCTATGACAGGACACACAGTGGTTTGGGCAGCCCCTGCAGCCCCCCGGGTGTGCTGGGATGATCCCACAGGGCAGTGAGTGTCTGATTGGGCCTCACTCTGCAGTCAGGGAGCATCACAGCCCCCTCTGAGCCAGCCAAGCCTTTGCAGCAGGGAGCCCTCAATGCTCAGTGAAGCAGCAAATCACGTGCCAAGGGCAGGGAATGTTCATTTTCTTTCCAAATGATGCCCTGCCTGCCCTGTTCCCCTTCATTTTTAGCAGTCATAGAGGGGGGGTTCCTTCCCATGTGCACGTGTGGCTTGGATGGGAGAGGATGCACCCTGAGGATGCACCTCGAGGATGTGCAAGTGCCAGTGGGAATGGTCTGGGGACATGGTTTAGGGGTGGCCTTGGCAGTGCTGGGTTAATGGTTGGATGACCTTTTGCACCCCAGTAGTTCTGTGTTTCTCTGACATGGCTGTGCAGCCCAGGCTCTCACGGTGCAGGATTGGTGCTGGAGCACCTCGGTGCAAGGCAGGAGCTGCTCCTCCTCAGAGCTGGTGGGCAGCAATCACTAATAACATGAGTTTATTAGCTGTATCTTAATTACAAAGAGGAGTAATTAGGGAGGAAGTGGCCATCTTGACAGCCTGGTGGTGTAATTAGAGCCCAGAAACACGTTGATAGAATTGCAAAGGAGATGAACTCCAACAAATGGCTCTGCAAATAGAGGCCTGTGAGCAGCAGGAGTGGATTGATTTCTTTCTTTTGCCTTTTTTCCTGAGCTGGCTGCACTGACAGCCAGCACAGCTCTTCTAGGAGGATGGTGCGGCATGGAGTGACTGCCCTTCTCACTCTCTGTGCCAGTCCCCAGCCAAAATACGGATGGGGGAGCAATTCCAGGGATGGATTGCTGATTCAGAGGAGCTTTTTGCAGTAAATCACGGGCAGTAGCTGCTGTGCAGGGAGCAGAGCGTGGCCTGGCCTCAGCCAGCACTGCCTGTCCTGCTCTGTGTCCTGCTGTCAGAGCATCTGTCTGTGCAGCCAGTGCCGCTGTGCCGGTGGCTCCTGGAGGGATCAAAACTGGATTTACATGTGCTCACACAGCAGAGACTGAACCTGGCCCCAGGAGGGGGCTGGGGAGTTGTCCTGGATCACTGCAGGGCTGGGGGACACCAAGGAGCCTCCAAGTGCTGCCTGAGGATCCCTGAGCACCCCGCTCCGGGCATCCTGCTGTCCGTGGGGTAATGGCAGAGCAGGGCTTGGATCCGGAGCCCTCCTCCCTGGCCCAGGGCTGTCATTCACATCATCTCCAGGAAAAATCCGGGCTGGATGATCCCTGTGTTTGCAAAGTGAAGCACAGGCACTTCACCATCTCCACAGTGGAGCTGTTTGACAATGTAAAGATGCCCCAAACAGTATAAAGATACCCCCACGATCCTCACGGAGCTTCCCATCATCCCAGTTCATCCCTCTGGAGCTCTGGCACAGCCGGGTGGTGATGCTGCTGGATGTCACTTTAGGGCAGGATTTTGATGCCAGAAAGGTTTCGGTTCCATTCATTCATGTTGTCCCTGCTCCTCTTCCCTTGTCCTGCTGTGTCCCTCCAGCAGCTCTTGGATCCACTGGCTCCTGTTGACCCCAGAGATGTTGCTGCTCCAGCACCACTGGGCTCGTGGCTGGATGTGTGTGTGGGGTGGGAGAGAGGGACAAAAAGAGACATGAGGACACATCAGGAGCTGCTGCATCTGCTGGAGCTTCTCTGTTCAAAGAGCACTTCAGGTCAGCTGGAGCAGCACCTGAGGAGAGTGGTCCCATGGAACTGCATGGGATCTGTGGGGATCGAGGAGAAGCCAAGGAGTAGATGATGAGGATGAATATTGTAATACCTTGTAGGCTTTTGGAGCATTAACTTGCTGTTGCTGAAGGGATCCATGGGGATGTGAAGGAGCCCCGTGGGCAGTTCTGGGCCCTCAGACAGGAGAGACACGGAGGGTCTGGAGCTGTGCAGGGAAGGGAACGGAGCTGGGAAGGGGCTGGAGCAGCAGGAGGGGCTGAGGGAGCTGGGGGGGCTCAGCCTGGAGAAAAGGAGGCTCGGGGGGACCTTCTGGCTCTGCAACTCCCTGACAGGAGGGAGGAGCGGGGCAGGTCGGGCTCTGCTCCCAGGGAACAGGGACAGGAGGAGAGGGAACGGCCTCAGGCTGTGCCAGGGGAGGGTCAGGTTGGATATTGGGACAATTCTCCCATGGGAAGAGTTGTCAGGCATTGGAAGGGACTGCCCAGGGCAGTGGTGGAGTCTCCATCCCTGGAGGTGTCCAAGGAAGGACTGGCCATGGCACTCAGTGCTCTGGGCTGGGGGACAAGGTGGGGATGGGTCACAGGGTGGACTCGATGGTCTTGGAGGTCTTTCCCAACCTGAAAGATTTTGTGATTCTTGGGGCTGTTTGCCCATTAATGACTCTCTTTTGCCTCCTCAAAAACAGTTCTTTGTGGCCTCACTGCCCTGGTGTTTCACCACTGAGTGAAAGGAAGGAGGGAAAAAGGAGAAGGGAAGGTGTCCCCGTTGTCACCCGTGACTGTCACAGTGCACTGGGCTGGGCCGTGGCCTCCTCCACATGCAGCATTTCAGCCTCTCAGAATTTTCCAGATTTCAGGAAAAGGGGTGCTTCTTCCTGTGCTCTGGTGCCAGCCCAGGCCTCAGCAGCGAGCAGGGTGTGACAGTGGCAGCCCCCTAATTAAATCTGTGTCTTGGGTGCTCATTGTCAATTAATGAGGCTCGAATGGTGCTGCTGAACTGCAGCTGTTAATGAATGAACGTCTAGTCCAGTAAAATACGCATTTTTTGTGCAGACATTTGTCCCACCTCACGCAGGGAAGCTCAGGGAATTCCTGAGGACACTCCAGCAATCCCACCGTGTGCCTGCTCCGTGCCTCGCTCAGTCTCTCATGTTCAGGTGAGATTCTGTGTTTCTCTGAAGCTTCTCCCTCTTGTAAAAATCTTTCCTACAGTGGGAAAATATTCCCCAGAATGGGACTAACTGAAGCTCTGTCTTTGCTGCCAGTTCAGACCCTTCTCAAGCCCATCCTGGATGGCCAGTGGTCAGAAGGAGGATGGAGGGGGTGTGTGCCCAGGACTTGCCCTGGCTGTGGGTTCTGAGGGAGCAGGATTTAAATCCAGAGGCAAAGGGGGTGTAAGTCAGACACCTTTTGGTGCTGCTGCTGAGCTGCTGCTCTGCTCCCTGAGCCTGGGGCTCAGAACAAGGGCCTGGGAGACTGCCAGGTCCTGCACATCCGTGCCATGCCTCTGGAATGTCCTGACCTCCGGGAATCGGAGGACGGTGGGTAAGTGACACCCGCCGGCTCCTCTTTCCCTGAGTAAGCTGAGCCCGGCGGCTCAGGTGGATTTCAGGCCACGTTAGGACGTGTTTCCGTGCTCTGTGTCCGCAGTGCAGCTCAGCCTGGATGGCTGGCTCTCCAAAGCCCTGGCTGAGCTGGGCTTAGGGTCTGCAGGGATGTTGCTGTGTGCAGTTTCGAGGCGAGGGGCGTGTTAGCTCCTGGGTTTGGGAGAAGGGAGGCTCAGGCACCCTCTCCGAGCTGCTGTGGGTGGCACAGCAGCAGCAGGGATTTGGGTGCCCATGTCCCAGCAGATTGTCACCACTGCTGTCCTGGTGCTGTCTGTCCCAGCCCCTGGCACTGAGGGGCTTTGCTGTTCCTGTGGGATCCTGCACAGCCGTGGTTGTGATGGGGCCGGGGCCATCATCCCTTCCCTGCCTCCATCTGCTGCTGCTCCCCTTCCCTGGGAATGAGGGCCCTTGTCATCTCCTTCTTGTTATCAAGGGTTAGTGAGGAAGGAGGGAGCTGACAGGATTGTAGCAGTGTCCTTTGCACATCTCCTTTGCTTTCCGGGAGGATGAGGGAGCCTGGGGCAGGATGTTCCCTGCTGAGGGCAGACTTCCAGAAAAAAAAGAAGCTGTTGGTAAAAACATAAAATAAACGAATCTTGGGCCAGTTCCTTTGTGGTGAACCCCCTGGGAGTGGTCCTGGATACACCAGGGATGCCATTATCCTTGAGGGATAGCAGCTCATGTGAGCTGCTGCTCCTCTCCAGGGCCAGCTGGTTCCCGAGTCCTGGCTGTGCCGCCTCCTTTCCCTGATGGATGTCAGGAGGAGAGGCCACCCATCTGTGTTCTCCCTCCTTGTGCTGCTGACACTGGAGATCGACCTGAGGCTGGAAAATGTTTAAGCATCGTTAAAAATGCATGTTCAGTGACGCACACAGGGAGACATCCAAGACCTCCGAGGGGTTTCGGTAGCGGCCTGGCAGGGTTTGCTGCTGTCTGTGGAAGAAGGGGGTGGCACCCCATGTCTGTGACAGGGCTCACCTGGTGAGTTTCCCCTTGGAAGAAAACTCATTTCCTCCAAAGTATTTGAATTTTAGGCCATTTCTGCCCTTCCCCAGGTTTATTCCTGGCTAAAGAAGCTGCTCGTGCCCAGCCCAGCACCACTCCGTGCCTGCTCCTGCCTGTCACCCGTGCAGGGACACAGGGACTCCTTGTCCCCACGCCTGTGGTGCCACCAGACTGTGGCAGCTCCCCCATTTCTGCCCAGGGGGAGCAGTGCCAGTCCGTAGTGATCACTGGATGCTGAAGGATTTAGTGACTAAATAACCAGGAACAATTAGTAAACAAAATTTGTACGTTTTCTCGCGTGCTTCATTCATCTGTTGGACAAGAGCAAATGATTTCATTATTTATGATGCCACCACATTCAGTCCATGGGACTGAATACTCCCTTGGAGACAGTCCTGGAGCCAGAGGTAGTGTGAGTCCTTCCTGCAGGGATGTCTTGGGTCACGTGTGGGCCGTGAATTCGGAGGGTACAAATAGATGAGAGGGGGGTGGTTTGGTCAAGGACAAATGTGTGATGTTCAGCTGGATGTGGATCTTTCAGAGCCCGGGGACACAGAAAGGGACACAGAGGTTTGTGCTTCTGTCTTGCTGATCTGGATTTATCCAGGGACAAGAAATGCTTTCACAGGCAGTTTTGGGGTGGGGGTTGGTGGAGAGAGTAACCAGATATCCAGCTGTGTGTGCAAAACTGGGGAGTGATGCTGGGAGGAGACGGGGCCTCCTGCAAGGTCACCATCCCAGCCAGCTCCCAGAATGGTTTGGGTGGGAAGGGGCCTTAAAGCTCATCTCATCCCACCCTCTGCCATGGGCAGGGACACCTTCCACTAGCCCAGGTTGCTCCAAGCCCCGTCCAACCTGGCCTTGGACACT
>JAWWES010000037.1:925582-937868 GCA_035583135.1 Lophotriccus pileatus | reverse complement strand
CCCCCCCAGCTCCCTCAGCCGCTCCTGCTGCTCCAGCCCCTTCCCAGCTCCGTTCCCTTCCCTGCACATGCTCCAGCACCTGAGCATTCTCCATCTCAGCAGATCCTCACTGCCCTACATTTGGTTCCTCCTCATCCCCTGGCTGTGTTGCCCTTCAGAGCCATCCCTAAATCTCACTCTGGGTTGGGATGCACTCGCTGTGCTGGAAGATGTTCCAGCAGGAATCTGCTGGGTGTCCCTCACCATCGCCCCATGGGAGTCGTGTTTCCCCACTCCCTGGCTCCCAAGTGTTTAGGAATATGTGTTTTTCCAGCTTCCAAGAGGTTTTGTGATCTGTAATGAGTGTGCTTTAGGAACCTCCATTGGGGTGGAAGCCCCAGTGCTGTGCCCTTGCTGGGCCCGTTGCAGTTTTGCTTCTGCAATCCTCTGTGGTCTGTCCTGGAATGAGGAGCCCTGGGCAGACTCTCTTTCTCTGTATGGGTATTTCCCGACCTTCAGGGTGTTTTCCCAGCCTTAGCAAAGCCAAATCCATTTTTTCCCTGGCTGAGTTGATACAAAGGCTGGAATAAGGTCAGGATCCCCAATGCTGAGGCGCTTGGCAGGGCTCCAGGCGAAGACCTCCAGGCAGAGGCTTGTGGCTCTTCCACCTTTCTGGATGAGTGAATCCTCAGCAATAGGGATAAATGTTTCTGCTGTTCTCTCCTGCAGCCATTCATGGATAATCTTCAACTGTAACTGCAGGACTTGGTGGGTCATGTGCAAAGGTTGGTCAAAGGATGATCCTGGAGGTCTTTTCTGACCTCCATGTGATGCAAAGCAGCTTTCCTGGGGACCATCCCCCGTCAGATGGAGAAACGAGGGGTTGTCAGACCCCAGAAAAGCTGTGCTGTGTCACAGGGATGGGCAGGAATGTTCCTGTTGCACTGGTTGTCCTGGTGGAGAGCAGGTGGAGATGGTGTGGTGTGAGCAGGGCTCTTCCTCTGGGGGCTGCTGGACTGAAACTGGTGCAGAGTTGAGAGGCTGCTGCTTGAGGAAACAGAAGGGTTTGTGTTTCTATGGCTTTGGGACTTGGCCAGCTTTCCCTCGAGCTCCCAGGAAAATGATGGAAACCCACCTTCTGAGCTGGTGTCAGCGCTCCACCCACCCTGGGGGGATGGCAGGAGGGTGCTCGGTGGGATCATTTCTGCTTTCTCTTACTCTGATTGGACTGTAGCTGTGATATTGAATTTCCTTCTTGATGTGCTTTGCTTTGAGATAATTGCAGCGAATTACGTTGCTTGAGATATTTTATAGATATTTTTTATATAAGTATATTTATTTATATTATGAATGGGTCCTGGGCACAGGGGCTGTTGGTACGGAGGAAGAGCCAGTTCTGGGGATCTCCTGCACCCTCAGCAAGGGGCTGACACCCCATTCCTCCACACCCTGGAGGTGTCCAAGGCCAGGTTGGACCGGGCTTGGAGCAACCTGATCTGGTGGAAGGTGTCCCTGCTCGTGGCAGAGGGGTGGAATGGAATGAGCTTTAAGGTCCCCTCCAGCCCAAACCACTCCATGATTCTATGATTCCAGTTGCCGAGGCAGGAGGAGGAAGGTGGGATCCTGCTTCCTACCCTGCCAGGATCCTGACGTGGCCACAGCAGCAGCTTTGGGCAGCAGGAGCTCGTGGGGATGTTCAGCTCAGCCAACTCAAGCGGAATGAGCAGCATCGTGGCTGCCGTGGGCTGGTTCCTTCCCCAGGTTCCTTCCCCCCTTTTCCTGGGCTTTGAGGCGTTTATATAATTCTGCACAGTGATAAAAAATTGGGACACGCCGTGTTCCTGCCTCGAGCTGAGCACTCGGGCAGGGACTGTTCCCACAGCCTCGATCAATGGGCAGGAAATAATGTCCTGGCAAGGGAGGGAGGGAGCCCGTCCATCCATCCCCGTGCTGTGCCATCCCTGTGTCAGAGTGTTTCAGTGATGGGCACTGCCCAGGCTCCCCAGGGCAGTGGGCACAGCCCCAAGGCTGCCAGAGCTCCAGGAGGGTTTGGCTGATCCTCTGGGGCACAGGGTGGGACTCTTGGGGATGGGCCTGTGCAGGGCCAGGGGTTGGACTGGATGATCCTTGTGGGTCCCTTCCAGCTCAGCATATCCTGTGATTCTGGGATTCTGTGAACCTCTGCCTGGGACTGCCCTGGAAAGTCCCAGGGACACAGCTTGGAGCAGCAGGAGCAGCCCCATGTCCCTCTCCCAGTGCAGTGTGTCCTTGGATGCACTGGCTCAGGCAGGTACAAAGACAGCATTCAAAGCCCAGGGAATGTGTCCACACTGCCAGGGTCCAGTGCCTTTGTGTGCCCCGGGATCAGAGGCACCATGGGAATACTTGAAACGTTTGAAGCAGAAAGTGAACCTTGGGGAGGTTTTGGTTACTGTCTGTAATGATGGTGGAAAAGTGGCTTTGATTTTCTTGCCAGATCTTTTGGAGTTGACCTGTACAAGGTTTCTGTGGTGTGAGCCTGTGCCATGGCTGTGGGGCCTCTGTGCACCCTCCTGGGATGGAGCCCTTTGAATTCTGCCTGTTCCCATTCCCCCTCCCCTGCCTGTCACTTCCACCTGTGCTGGACACTTCCCTGGTGCCATGTGTGTTTCCAAAATGCTGGTCCTGTCCCTGGGAGTGGAGCTGTTCCCCTGTTCAGACTCAGCAGCTCCCCAGGCTGTAGGTGGGAGCTGGTCCTGCTCCCAACACCTCAGCTGGCAGCTTGCCTTCCTCCGCTGCTTCCCCTGGGTGCTCTGACCGTCCTTTCTCCTTGGTGGCCACCTTCTCTCCTGGCTCCAACAGCTGCTTCTCGTGCTTGTCAGAGCTCTGAGCTGTGGATGCTCCAGGCTGGATTGCAGATGGACCAAATGGTGACATTGGGAAATGCTGCCCTGGTGCTTCACGAGCTGCTCATGGTTTGCTCTGTGTTCTTTTTCCTTGTTTTTTCATAGAATCCCAGAATCGTTTGGGCTGGAAAGGGCCTTAAAGCTCATCTTGTTCCACCCCTTGCCATGGGCAGGGACACCTTCCATTATCCCAGGGTGCTCTAAGCCTTTTCCAGCCTGACTTTGGACACTTCCAGGGATCCAGGGGCAGCCACAGCTTCTCTGGGCGGTTTTCTTCTCCCGCTGTCCTTGGGCAGCGGGGTCAGCCCTGCTGTGGAGGATCAGCCTTGTCCCTGGGCTGTGCCTCCCTGTCCCATCACATCTGTCCTGGCTTCCACAAGCCCTGGTGCAGCTCTGTCCCTGTTTTCTCTCCAGGTTAATGGTCCATTTACATTATCCAGATCACTCCAGCTCTTGCCTTCGGAACACAGGAATGGAAGAATCTCTTCCTCTCCTTTCCTTAGCTGTGATTCAGTCTGAGCGGTGGCTGAACATCCCTCTCAGTATCCACAGCATTTCCAAAGCTCGTATCAATGAGTCAGGAATAGAAACCAAACACCCACCTGCCAGGGAATCACGGGTTTCCTGCTTTCCTTGTAGCCCAGAAAGGGGATGTGCTGCTCCTCCTGTAAGCTGGAGCCTGGCTGACTCAGGGAATGTTTTTACCCCCCCGGCGCCCCCAGACCTGGCAGAGAAGGTGCAGCCCCGTTTTGCTGGTTCCTTTCTCTCCAACATCCAGAAACAGATGATGGAGAGAGGGGACATCAAGGGGCTTCTCCCTGGTCCTCTGCCTTAGTGGGTTTTGGGAGTGCCTGGAGAACCCTTGGCTAACCTGTGAGCATAAGGATGGGGCACAGACCCTGTGCAGCACCTGCTCCACTCTCAGTCTTTGTGTTTGCTTTGGGTGATTCTGCGTGCCCAGGGGAGCGCTGGAGCGGTCAGAAATGCCGTGTTCCACCCACTGCGTGGTTTTGGGTTGGTTTCCTGGTTTTAAGTCACCTCGGTGTTCTGGAGTTGCAGGAATAACCATTTCTGCTGTAGCTGAGATACTGATTGTGGAGTTTTCTGCCCTCTGAGGATGTGGTGGTGGTTTTGGGTAACAGCTGTAACTCTCCTTGGTGTCTTTGTGATTTTTCCCTTGGATGAAACTCTTCACCCTGCCCAGAGCAGAGCTCGCAGAGCCCCTGTGGAGTTTGCTCCCAGTGCAGGGCAGACCCACTCTGCTGTGCGTGGAAAGGGGAGTTTTGGTGCGTGGTGGCACCAGCACGTGCCACTCCCGTCACTCAAACCTGACGGCCACAGGACCCCGTTGACGCCTCCCGGGAGCTCTGTGTGATGTGCCACGTTGCTCCCCCACACCACGCGCTGCTCCAGGGGGCTGTGGTGGCCTCGGCCCCGGCAGAGCTGCAGGGAGGAGGAGGCAGGAGGTCCCTGGGAGGAGGCAGGAGGTCCCTGCCCGCGGCGATGACGGGTTAGCGCGGTCCAGGGGTAACCATGGAAACTGTTTTCCTCCGTCCCTCCCTTCGCAGATGACTCGGGTGACGAGGAGCCCGCCTCGCAGTCAGACAAGAGCGAGCTGCACGGCCCCCTGAAGACCCTCTCGAGTAAACTGGAGGACCTGAGCACCTGCAATGACCTGATCGCCAAGCACGGCGCGGCCCTGCAGCGCTCGCTCAGCGAGCTGGAGAACCTGCGCCTGCCGGCCGAGAGCGGGGAGAAGATCAAGGCGGTGAACGAGCGTGCCACGCTCTTCCGCATCACCTCCAATGCTATGATCAACGTGAGTGCTCTCCTCCCCGCCTCCCCCTCCTCCGCTCCCTCCTCCTTCTCCTCCTCCATCCCTGTTTCTGCCCGTGTTTCTCTTCTGTGGGTTGGTTTGTGGTACCGCGGGGCGCGGCCAGGGCTCGCTGCTGGCTCGGGGATGGGAAGTTGGGAAGATGCGGCTGGGAAGCGGGCACGGACACGTGGACCACCCCCCGAGAAACACAGGTCTGCTACGTCCTTACACCATGCTCTCTGGGGGTGGGGGGGCTGCTCCAAATAGCTCATTTGGGATGTAAAGCTAGGAAGTGCAGAGGTTGGGAATGCTGAGGGACTTTCTGCTGTTCCGGGAGGGGATTTTGGACTGGCACAGCAATTGTTGCCTGCTGCAGATTGAGACCCACATCCCACATCACTCACATCCCCCTTGCTTCCATGAAGCTGCTCGTGTTCCACGCGGCCACAGGATTTAACCCCTCGGGGTCTCGTGCCGGCTGTGCTCTGCCAGCAGGATTGTTGGAGGCTGGGAAGCGTGTTCCGGCACTGCCGCTGCTCCCTGACCTGTGCAGCCTCACGGCGCTTTCTGGGTGGTTTTTGGACACAGCTTGTGTTTGGGGTGTGGACCTGCCTCCATTGCAGTGACACAGCCCTTCCTGGGGAGCCTGCTTTTCCCTGGGGAGCTCTGGGAGACTGCAAAACTGAATAAAATATTCAAAGGAAAGAATAAAAAACCAATCCCAAGGTTTCGCAGACTTGGAATAATGTATGAAGGCAGAGTTCAGGGAATTGGGAATGGAGCAGTGCTGTGGCTCTGCTGTCCCAGCCCTGAGCAGAAGGAGGTCGGGTGATGTTTGATGTGGGCTTTAAAAAATAACAGTAATCCCCAGCGGGAGCTGGAGGGCACTTGGAGCCCCGTGGTTGCAGCATCCTCTCGATTCCCACTCGCAGGATTTTGTAGCTGTGGGAGCAAAGGGCTTCCTGAGTCAGTGTCTTGTGTTTTGGAGCAGTTTGGGGTTGCCTATGCAGTGCTCTCGCCATGGAGAGTTTGTGGAAGTTTTTGGGGTTGGCAGCGTGGTGGGAGGTGCCGACAGACCCTCGGCACTGTCAGGAGGCAGAACTGCCATGGAATGTGGGCAGGGAATTGCTGGAGAGAGGAATTTCTCCAGCAACCTTTGGGAAGGGATGAGCAGAACATGATTTGCTGTGTCCAGCCCGGAGAGGAGGAGGAGGAGGAGGAGGAAGAGGAGGAGGTCATGGTGGCTGCGACGTGATAAAAGCTTGGAGGAGGCTTGTCTGGAGGGTGGGAAATAGCACAGAAGCAGCAGAAACATGGGTTGTCCAAAATTCCAAGCAGGTAAGAGGGGCTGGGGGGTGGCAGGGCGTGTTCTCACATGGATCCCTTTCCAACAGCATCCTTTGGTACTTCAGCTCGTGGCTGGGCATCCTGAGGAGATGCCCGAGGGAAAGGCTGAGCTGTGGAAGGAGCCAGACTGGAAGGAGCAGTGGCAGCTCCAGGAGGTAGTTGTGGCTCTCCCCGCTCTCTGTTGTTTTGGGAGGAGGTGCTGGAGCTGTGGGCAGGGGGGACACAGACCCCCAGGAAGCAGCAATGCTTTTGAGGGGTGGATTAGGCAGGAGGGGGGTGAGCAGGATGGGGGGTGGGACCAGCCTGACCCCCCATCAGGGTGGGCTGGTGCTCCCAGCCATGCTGTCACCTTTTCCATGGATCCCATGTTGTGCCTTGATTTATCCTTTTAGCATGGGGTGATGCCTTCTGGAGCTGCCAGGGAGTACCTCGTGGGGTGGGGGGAGCTCTGTGCAGTGCAAAGGTCCCGAAATCTTCCGTATTGAACGTGAACCTTGGCTCCAGGGAAGCACATGGAGAGCCTGGTGAAAATACCGCGGGCTCCTGCCCAGCTCCACCCAACAGGCTTCTGAGGGGCACGTATCCCATGGGAGCACAGGGTAGTAGTTCCTTGCAGGAGCAGTTAAACTGTCCTTGCTCCCCAGGTTTTCCCAGGAGAGATCCCGGGCAGCAGCTGATGCTGGCACGTGGATGCTCCGTGTCCACGCTCTGCCCTGGCTGCAGCACCAAACCTCATGGATCCATCTCATGGAAGTAGATGAGGATCCGTGAGGTTTGGTGCTGAGGCTGTGAGCAGAAGGGATGGATTCTCTGGAGAAGGGTTGGGTGCTCCTGGGAAGGGATGGGTGCCCGGGGGAAAGAATGGATGCACTGGGGAAGGGCTAAGTGCTCCAGGGAAGGGATAGATTCTCCAGGGAAGATGGGATGGGTGCTCTGGAGAAGAAAGAATAGGTGCTCCAGGGAAGGGATGGGTGCTCTGGAGAAGAGATGGATATTCTGGAGAAGGGGTGAGTACTCCTGGGAAGCTGTGGATGCTCCTGAGAAGAGATGCATGCTCCAGAGAAGGGATGGGTGCTCAGGGAAGAAAGGGCGGGTGCTCCAGTGAAGAAATGGGTGCTCCTGGGAAGAAGGGATGGATGCTTCTGGGGAAGGAATGGTTGCACCAGGGAAGGGATGAGTGCTCAGGGGAAGAAAGGATAAGTACTCCTGGGAATAGATAGATGCTCCAGTGAAGGGTTGGGTGCTCAGGGAAGAAAGGATGGGTGCTCTGGTGAAGGAATGGGTGCTCCAGGGAAGGGATAGGTGCTGCTGGGAAGGAGGGAAGGGTGCTCCTGGGAAGGAGGGATGTGTGCTCCGGGGCCAGCATGTGCAGTTTCCGTCCAGCCACCTCTGATCCGATTATGTAAATGTCCCGGAGCCGCGGGGAACGCAGCGAGCAGGAGGAAATAAATAAATATATCTGGAAATGCAAGAGCTCTGCTGCGAAGGTGACCCCTCTGTGTCCTCTGGGAGCTGCCACCGCCGGCTCCTGGTGCTTCTCCTTGGGAGCATCCCCTGGGCAGGCGATGCTGGGAGGATGGAGAAAGGTTTGGGCAGAGGCAGAGCGGGACATGCCGGACCTTTGTGTCACAGGTGAGCTTTTAAAACCGGCTCTTGCAGGGCTGAAATGTGAGGTCAGGGCTGCCCGAGCCGCCCGCTGGCTCTGCTCCCAGCCGTGCTTGGAATCTCACTGGGAAGGGTCCAGGCTCGCTGGGACCAAGGAGCCCCGTGGCAGCTGGGCTGGGAGCAGACAGGGAAAGACAAGTCACAGTGTGCCACGGTGGAGCAGTGAGGAGGTGTGTGAAAATAAGAAGCAACAAATTAATGGGATAATGAGAGGCCTGGAGCCAGAGCTGGAGCACGGTGCTGAGTTGAGTACGCTCGTCCAGGGAGCAGGGAAAGCTCCCTCTAATTCAGCAGCAGGCAGGAGGGATGTGTGCTTGCACTGAGGAAGCCAGTTTGGGTGTCGGGAAGAGCTCACAGGGCTGTGGGTGGCGCTGGAAATAGGTTTTTAATGGGAATGGGGAAGCTACGGCGGAGCTCGGAGGCGGCTGAACTGCGAGTGTGTGACTGCTGTGCTCTGCTGCTGGCTGGGGTTGTGCTTCCTCGAGGAATGTGAGCATGGATTCAGCATGGTTGGGCTTGCCTGTGTCATTCCTGGGTTCGTTTGTGTTTTCCTTGAGGTTTTGGAGGAGCAGAGGTAGAGGAAGGCTCTGGCAGGCCCAGACAGGGAGGGGTGAGAGGTGTCCAGCGCAGGGGTGCTGTGCTGATGGGAGGTGCTGCTCTGTCAGGATCTGGGGAGGAGGGGCCCTCGGGCTGCCTGGAGCAGGCAGTCCTGGGGATGTGAAGGACTCACCTGCCCTTGGGAGGCACTGATGGCCGCTCTAGCCTGTCCTACCCAGGATGCCACCACCCCCTTTGAGGCAGACTGATCCCTCTCCCAGGTTTTCCTTTTCCACGGGAATGAACCTGTCTGGAGCACCAGCACCTGAGACACTGGCACAGAGCATCCTTCAGCCTCCAAACCTGCTGGGAAGGCTTTTGACTGTGAAACACAGGGCTGGAACCAGAGTGAAACAGAGAACAGCATGTGCTGCTTCTCCTCTGGGGAAGGGGCCATGGGCTGTCAGTTTAAGCCTCTCTGGGACATCCAGCAGCATCCCAGAGGCTGCATCCTCCAGCCCCAGAAGGATTTCTTCCCTGTGGATCCCCCCAGGGCTCAGCAGCAGTTATGGGTGGTCCTGTGCCACGTGCCAGTGCTCCAAGGAGCTGCCAACCTCTCCCTGCAGCCAGGCTGGGCTCCTGGAGACTTGGAGTGGCATCTGCCCTGTGGATTTGGTTTATTTGGAGTGTTTGTGCTGGAGCAGCTGCCTGGGCACAAGGTGTGCTCCTCAGAGCTGCTCCTCTGCCTCTTTATGTCCCAGCCTCTCTGCTGTTCTGTGGAGAACTGAGCCCTCGCTGCCCACTGCGAATGCTGAGTGATTAATCCCTACTCCCAAAATTGTTTCCTTATCAAACCAGACAATGCTGAGCACCTGCTCTGAGCTGCCTCAGGTTCCCCAGCACAGTCTCCAGCCTGGTGTGCGAGTTCTGATGGTTTATGAGCCCCGTGTGTGTCCATGTCCACTTTGGAAAACTGCTTAAAGCTGGGAGGAAACAGATCTGGGATCTCCTGCCCGGGGTGACCGTGGGACTGGGGTGATGCCCACCCGGCTGTGTCCCGGTGCAGAGCCGGTTCCTGGGATGGATGGAATGTGATGCTGTCCCTCGGGGTCCCCAAACCCATCATGGCACAGGCAGGACGATGGACCTGATCTCCTCCACCCTCACAGTGCTCCAGGCTGGAGCTGCTCCCAGTTCACCCCAGCGCGGCCAGTGGGCTGGCGGAGCTCTCCACCCTGTGCATCCTTACAACCAGGGGTTAATTCCAGCACCGCAGCGAGCAAGCTCCATCCTCCACCCCTGGATTTGCCTCCTTAGGGCAGGGATTGCCCCCAGCCACGCTCAGGCAGCTGCTGTGCTGCCCAAAATCGGAGTGGCCCCGCGCGGGGGGCCGGGCTGGTCCCTCTGTGCCCGTGTGAGGGCGATGGCGCAGGAGGAGCTCGTTCCCCGTGGCACAGCCTGTGTTAATTATCCGGGCTGCGCTAACGACACGTGCACTAATCAGCGCGTTGCAAACCATGTCACCGACCCAGAAAAGCCCCGGCCCCGGGATTAAATCCCTCTCCCAGCCCTAATCCCCCTCGGATGAGAGCGCTGGAGCGAGGGCTCTGTGTGCCCTGCGCGTTCCTGCTGTGGATGTGCTGCGCTGACCAGGGAGTAACTGGTGGGTGCTTTGCTGCTACTGGGGGCATGGGGGGAGGGTGGCGGGTGTCACCCTGGGGTCTGTCCCTGCCTGAGTAGGACCAGAAACGAGCCCAGTCCCTGCTCCTAGAGCTGCTGCACCTTTCCCTGGAGCATCCCGGATTGCTTTTTGAAGGTAGAGGTGTGTGAGTATCTCTGATCGGATCTGTTCAGACAGGCAGTGCCTTCCTCCCACTCCCCTCCTCCTCCTCCTCCTCATTCCCCATGCTTGCTGAGTCCTTCCAGCTGGGTTATTTCAGGCTGTGGGTGCTCAGGCCTCCTGTGTGTCCGTGGGGCCTCCGTGCTGGACAGGGCTTTCAGCAGCTGCTGCTCCGTGTGCCTTTCCTCCCCCTCCTCCTTCTCCTCCTCCTTCTCCTTGTGTCCATCTGACCCTCGGGAGACTTTGGACTGTCCTGGGGCTCCTTTGGAACCTTGTGAGAAGGTGGGGACAGGTCTGGCCCCAGCACTGGATGGTGCCTCTCCCAGCTCTGCTCTCCTGTTTTTTTTGGCTGAGAGCGATAGCTTTTCCACTGTGGCTTCAGAGGAGAGTTGGGAGTGTTTTCCCAGGCTGCTGGGTCAGCAGGGCTGTGTGTTGGTGGGCTCAGTGTGGGCATTGCACTGTCAGCAGTGCCTCGTGTTGATCAGCAGCTCTGCTGAGCCAGGAGACAGCCCAGCCAGGCATTACCAGCCCAGGTGAGCCCTGCCCATTCCTCCTGGGATCCTCATCTCTGCCTGGAGCTTGTTGGCTCCTTGGGGCGGGTCAGGGCCACGGGAGAGGTGGGTTAATCCCTCTGGGATGCTGCCCCTGGTGCCACAAGGACTGTGTCCACCTCTTCCCTGGGCTGATGCACTGAGGTGCTTCACTTCAGCTCCTTTCCTCCAGTGCCTGTTGAAGGAGGAGGCACTGGAATGGCAGCACTGCTCTTCCCTGGATTTACCCAGGAGGAAGTTACGGCGCTGGGAGATGAGCAGGATCGAGGGGGGCTGCTGCCAGACGAGCTGCTCTTGCAGCTCCTGTACTGTGGGAGGTTTGCAGAGGCCTCACACGAGGCTGAGACCGAGGTACAATCCGAGGCAGCTCCCTCCAGCTCCCGGGGTCGGAGGTGCCCGCGGGCAGTGCCAGCTGCTCCTGCCGCCGAGCACTTGGACAGATGCTCCTCCCGCCTGGAGTCTGCTCCGTGGGGTGGGTGAGGGGAGCAGGCAGTGAGAGCCTCATTCAACCTGTCATCGTGGGAGCTGTGAGCAGGACAGAGCTCTCTGGGCACACCAGTGCCAGGATCAGGGCTCCAGAAGCTCCTGGAAGCGAAGCCCGGCTCCTCTCTTTATGGCGGGGCTGCTTTGCAGACCCTGGGACGGTCCCCCTGCTCCTGGGGTGGCTTTGGGGGTTTGGGCAAGTGAAAAGGAAGATAAAATCTGCAGCAGCTGCCTGGAGGTACCTCCCAGTGGAGGAAAAGCCAGTGCTGGGAGCTTCTCAGGGAGAGGCGTTTTGGCACAGGTGGCAGTGGAGGTTCTAGGGATGGTTCTAGGGTGGCCACACTGCAGCAGGAGGGCCCAGCACAGTCTTAGCATCCAGTGTATCTTCTGTACTGATCCCAGCATGGCCTTGTCACGCTTGGTGTCCCTGCACACCCTCTGGCATGGCCAGCAGAGACCACTGGGTGCTGCTCAGTGAGGGTGGAAGGGTCGGTACTCACAGCACTGCGGAGTATCCAGCAAATTCCTTAGTTGTTTTTCCACCAGAAACCAGGCTCTGATCCTTTTCCCTTGCACAGCTCCAGGCTGGCATCACCTTGGTCACACCCCGTGGGCAGCGCTGGCTCATTCCATGTCCCAGAGCCACACTGAACATGTCCTGTTGTGCCGAGAGCGCTGCGACTCCGGACTCCACGGAGGCTGCGTGGGGTCGGGATTAGAGGCTCTTAGCACAGCCAGCAGTGGATTTGCCACTGCTTCCCACTAATCCTTCCTTTATTGCATGGGCTGGATTACATGGCACTGGAGGTGGGTCTGGCTGCTGTGCCGGCCCTGTCCGGCTCATCTTTGGGATGAGCTCGTGCTTTGGGATGAGCTTGGCTCCAAGGAACCCCTGGGCAGGGGGTCTGGCTGGGTCAGTGGTGCTGAGCCAGCCTTGTGGGGGGAACACCAGTGTGTCCGTGGTGTTGAGGTAACAGGGTAAGGTGGTGAAATGCCCAGAGAGGCAACCAGGAGCCCAGATCCCACTTCCATAGAAGTGTAGATGTCTCCATCTTGGATGTCTCCATCTTGGACATCTTCATCTTGGACCTCTCTGACTCTCTGATCTCTGCTCTGGGGGGACCAGGGACAGGACCCAGGGAATGGCTGGAGCTGTGTCAGGGCAGGCTCAGGTTGGATCTCA
>JAWWES010000037.1:890602-905175 GCA_035583135.1 Lophotriccus pileatus | reverse complement strand
CTGCCCACGCTGGGGCCGCCCCGCAGGACGGCGGGACAGCCCGGGGACAGCCCGAGGGACACCCTGACGGACAGCCCAGGGACAGCCCAGACATGCCGGCACCGGCCCGTGGGCAACCCCCGAGTCAACACGTGCAGAGGTTGAAACAGGGATTCCAAACCTATTTTTTTACGCACTAATAAACAGCATCCTTTTTTTTTTTTTTTAATGATGGCTTTTTCAGCGACTAATTGGGAATGAGGACACGTGGAGCCAGGCTGGGTTTGGGATATTCATTGCCTGTATCCCTCAGCGCCTCGGCTCCATCGGCCGAGACATCGACTTCCAAAGATGCCCCGGGGTGTGGGAATGCCGTGTGCTTGTGTGAGCTCTTCTCTTTGCCATGTTTTTTTTTTTTCCCCTCCCATTTCTGTGTGGACTTTATGGAATTATTTTTTTAAAAAAAAAAAGAATCTGCTCCTGGTTCAGGTTCCTTCAAAGACGGACATGAACAACCCTGAGTCCTGCTTGGAAAACTGTCCCCCCAGGGGCCGTGGCGCTTGATCCCGGAGGCTCTTGGTGGTTCCCGCAGTGCCCAGTCATCCCAGTAACACCAATTAGGATATTTCAGCTGGTGACTTTGGTTTTTTGACCTGTTTTTTTGGTTTTCTTTTCAAGAGCATCTGAGCCACTTCCCTGCAGTCTGATGTGTTCAGTCAAGGCTTGGGACTGTCTTTAACGTGATGCTCTGTGGGAGTGGTTTGAGTGAGGTTTGCTTTGGTTTTCCTGCAGCCACATCTGAGGGGGAATGGCCTTGCCGAGGTCTGGAACGCCAGGCAGACCCGGTGCAGAGGTTTGTATCCCAGCGATGCTCCAGGGTCTGTGTCCCTGCTCCATATCCCGGCATCCAGGGGCTGGCAGGAGCCTGGACCTTGGTGCCAGGTTTTCCAGCTGCATCTCCCTGCTGAGCTGGGCGGGAGAGGAGGGAAGAGATGAGGTGGTGCCGCTGGGATGGAACCTTGGGCCTGGATCTCCTTCGCCTGTGTCTTCCCCATCCAGTCAGACAGGTCTGGCCGCAGTCCCGTGGCATGGGATGAGTCCAGAGGGTCCCAGCGCCCGGGTCCAGGATCCCTTCCCTCTCCTCCCTCATGGCTGAGCTTTCCTTGGAGCAGCTTCAGGTCACTGGGGCTGAGGGAACTCCTCGTCCCCCCTCACCCCTCCTGTGTGCCACGGCCTTCCCGTGGCCCTGGACCTGCCCGGAGCATCAAAGGGGTGCAAGGGGTGTGGCAGCCCTGGAAAAGTGGGATTCCCCTGAGCCAGGGAATATCAGGGAGAGCTGGACACCTGCAGTGGCCCCGTTGGATGTCATTTTTGATGTCCTTCTCTGGCTCTTCACCATATCACCCTGGCGCTGCCTCCCGGCACGTCCCCGTCACAGGATAATTAGCAATAATGAACTTCGCGGCAACAGTAACTGGAATATCCAGGCTGCACACGGGACACTTATGCAATCAGGTTCCTCATCCATTAGTCTCCTCCTGGTCAGCTTCCAGCACCTCCACCCCCATTCTCCCCCACAGCCCCGCGTGTACAGTCCCTCCAGCCCCTGTACAGCGTCACCGTGGTGAGGGACAGCCCCCACTGCTCTCAAGGGACCCTTTAATCTTATTTATTTGCTTCTAATTTATACATATATATAAATATATATAAAATTATTTTGCTTAAATTTCTATGGTACACAATAGATGAAAAATGATGAAGACAGAAGTGTCTGTCTGAGTTTTTGCAGCACGAGTACGATTCCCCTCGGCTCGTCCCCGAGGTCGGGGGGTGGTGATGGAAGTGATTCCCAAAGCAGGGAAGTTGTGTTTTGCTCCAAAGCTGGATGCAGTAGCATGGAAACGGTTTTCCAGAGGCATTCCCCTCTGGAAACGATGTGTTAGGGGTTTGAGGGGTGGCGCTCAGGATCCCTGGGAGTGGGATGCTCCAAGCTGCTTCCCAGGTCCTGGGTGTCGCAGCAGCTGCTCCGGCACGTTCACTCCTTCAGACCCTTCCTGGAGCTTTGCCCTGGCTCAGGAAAGCCGATGCAGTTTGATCCAGACTTCATTAGCTGTGGGATTCAGCCTGTGGAGAGCTGCCGGTGTCCCGGCCCCGGGTGTCCTTCCTGGGGGAGCAGAGGATGCTCCGCATGGATCCTGATGCCGCTGGGTTGGTTTGTGGCAGAACCAAAGTGTCCCCGGGGGGGTTTATCCCACTCGAGGCCTGAATCGGGTTTGTAAAATGGGCTAAAAATTGAGCTTTTCAGAATGCCTTACGTTCCTTTTTGCTGTGTCAATGCAAGTGTCACCTGGGAGCTTGGAGAGGGGAGAAATTCCAGCACAGGCTGTTCCCAGAGCTGGATCTGGGTGTTCCTGCCGCAGAGGAGGGCGGGGAGCAGGATGTTGCTCCGTAAGTGCTGGCTCTGAGGGTCCTGCTGGGCTCTGGGGCCCTGAGAGGTCCTGTCTGATGTGCCCCCATGGCCACATCCATCTGGGAATCCCCATCACAACCCTGCACAGCTCCATGGAGCACAGGGGAGCACAAGGAGCACCCCCAACCCAGGAATCCCCGGGATTTTAGGCTAATTGAAAAATTTGCTCCATCTTCCAGAGTTCGTCTGTCAGCAGCACTTAACCAGAGCACCATCTCCTGGTCCTTCTGTTCCTCCTGGAGGTTTTTAATGTCATTCCACTGTAAATGCTGTTGAATGTATTTTCTTTTTGAACAATATATATTGTGAGTGATCCCTCTTCTCCTACGCGGAAATAAAACTTGGATTCGGGAGTTTTAAAGATGCGGTACTGAGATGGTCACTGGCTCCCCAGGGCTGCAGGGGGGGTCCTGGAGGATCCCCGAGGTGGGTGAGCTCTGCTGGGGGCAGGGGAGAGACCAGGGGAGGAGATCCAGGGAATGTTGTTCAAAGGAGAAGGTTGCCCAGAGGACAAGGAGGTCAAGGGAAGTGGTGGTTCAGGGAAGGAGGAGGATCTGGGGAGGAGATGGTCCAGGGAAGGTGGTCTGGGGGGCAGGAGGCCAGGAGGGGAGTTGATACAGGGGAGGTTTTTCAAGGCAGGTGGTGTCCAAGGGGAGGAGGTCCAGGGAAGCAGGAACATGGGAGGTGGCCCAGGTGTAGGTGCCCACGGAAGGAAGTTCTCTGGGAGCAAAAGCTTAGAGGAGAAGGAGAACCAGGGAAGGGTTTGCCCAGGGACAAAGGAAGCCAGGGAAGGAGATCATCTGGGGGCAGGCACATCCCGGGGGAGTTTGGCCGAGGGAGAAGATGGTGGCCCAGGGGAGAAGGAACAGGGAAGGAGGAACATGAGGTGGCTCAGGGGAAGGTGCCCAGATACGGAGATTCCCTGGGGATGGTGGGAAGGAGCTATCCCAGGGGACTGTGTGCGGGCCGGGAGGAGGCCCGGGAGGGCTGGGGGAGGGTCTGAGCGGGGGCTGTGGAGGCGCGGGGGGGGATTCCCAGGCAGGCTGAGACTGGTCCCTGCGGTCGTTGCCAAGAGACAGAGACACACAGCGCTGCCCGTCCTGGTCCTGCCTCTTCTCCTGCCACTGTCCTGCCTGCCCCAGGTGAGCACGAACCGGGCTGGGACTGGGACTGCGGGGCCGAACCGGCACTGGGACCCCTCAGCCCCGGGGAGCCCGGGGGGTCCCTGCCTGCTCCGGCCGCGGGCGGTGGGAGTGAGAGCCCGGCAGCTCCCGGGGGCAGATCCCGTGCTGGAATCTTGGCTTTACAGAAAAGCAAAGCTCTGGGCTCCTCCTCACCCTGCGGCGGGGCCTCAGCCCGGGAAGGGGGCGGATGGGCAGGGCTGTGTCGGGCTCAGCCTGTTCGCTCTGGAGCCTGAGGAGCCCATGGAGTGGGTTCCCCTCCCCGTGCCCTGTGCTCCAGGCTGGGGCGGCAGCCACGGAGCTGGAGGATGGTGTTTTCCATGGCCAGAAGTGTAGTCAGGGTCACACGGGTGCCCCGCTCTCCCCCAGCCCCGGACCAACACGCCTTTGCTCCTGACACGCTTGTCCTACCCCTCAGTGGAGCTGTTTGCAAGCCCGGCGTGCTGTCCGTCCTGCCTGGCCCCGCTGGAGACCCTCCACCACCCCGGGGGTTTTTGGCCAACCGCCAGGGCTTTGAGGGTCTCACCAACTCTTTCCTGCTGCAGCCCTGGGCCCTGGGAAGCAGCTGGAGTTCGCAGGATCCTGGGCCAGGGAACACCAGGACCGTGGGCTGGACTCCCCCGATGCAGGGGTGGGGGTGGGAAGGGTTGTGGGGCTGAGGTGTGGGGGTGCACTGGGACCACCCGGGGGTTGATGCAGCACTGGGGAGCTCCTGCCTTGTCCCCGCGGTGAGCACCCCGTTCCCTGTTCCCCCTGCAGCCTCCAGGTGTGGGTGTGCTGGGCATCATCAGCAGAAACAGGGACAACCTTCCCAACACCGTCCTCGCTGGCTCCGGGATGGCTGGTGAGAGGCAACGGGGCACCTTGGGGCTTTCTCAGCTCTGCTTTGCCCCCCTCTGCCCACCCCCTCTCCAGCTCTCCAGAGCAGTGCCTGGCTGGGAATTGTTATAAGTTACTAAAGGTGCTCACAATAGAACTAAAGGAGCCAAATGCAAATAATAAAAAAAGATAGATTTATTAGCAAGCGATAAGCAAGCAAACAGCGCGCTGGGCGGTCTGAGGAGTCAGTGCTCCCCCATGACTCGCCCCCATTATTCTCTCTCCATGATTCTCTCTCCCTCTCCCCCTAACAGGCCCCCCCCTTTCCCCTTTTATACAGTCTCTGCTTTCCTATATCCTGCTTTTCTGCATTGTGTTCCACGCTTGCGCAGCCAGTTGCTAGGGGATCGCATTCTGTTCTCTGGTGGTCCTGTGTGAGGAAGGCCGAAATCTTCCTCACGATGTCTGTTTATGTGCTAAAAAAAAGATTTCTACATCTATGTCTATTAGTAACTGGTAGCTGTTTCTTGTATCTACTGCCTTCAGCTCCTGCCAAGGTCAGCTTAAACCCAGCTCCCACATTCACAGACAAAGGATGCCTATAATTTCAGCCAAGGCTGGTTGGAAACAGTTTTTAGCTCACACATACCTTTGATTTTTGCGAACGAAGTTTTAACCCGTTCATTACAGGAATGATGCTGAGGCAGAGGGGCATGGAGCTGGGGAAGAGGCTGGAGCAGCAGGAGTGGCTGAGGGAGCTGGGGGGGCTCAGCCTGGAGAAGAGGAGGCTCAGGGTTTAAAATGCAGATAAGGAGAATATTGTGGGGTTTTTCTTCTGGAAGCAGTTGAGGATTTTTCTGGAGAGGGTGGGACATCTTCAGTGTCTGTGCTTTGGTGCCCACCAAATGCTCCCTGATGAGAACAGGAATTTCCAGTCCCTCCAAGGTGGTTCAGATCCAGCTCCTTCCCGCCCCTGCCCAGGCACGGGGTGGGCTCATGGTCTGCTCTCCCACACAGAGCTGGAAGGACACAGTGCTGGGTGTCCCCAGGGTGACAGCAGCCCTGTCCCATGGGAGCAGGAGCAGTGCTGGACTCCTCTCCTGGGCTCCAGCCCGGGGGACCGGAGCAGCTCCAGCTCCATCCACACCGAGGACTTCGCTGCCAGGTTCCAGGAGGGAATGGTGGAACCCCTGCTGTCCGAGGAGGAGGAAGATGAGCTCGCTGGGATTGTCCCCACTGAGGGAGCTGACCCTGGGCAGGATGAGTCCTTGTTCCCCACAGGGAGAAGTCTGGATGTGCGGAGACAGCTGGCGATGGATGCGGGCAGAAAGCTCTGGGAGGACAGGTCTCCATCCCCGATGAGGAGGGGCAGCCTGGAGTCTCTGGGAGCCAGGATATCCTGGCTGAGCCAGAGCCACGTGCTGGGGGTGGCTGGGGGAAGGCCCTGCCCAGCCCCCCCTGCCCAGCCAGCCCTGGGCTGGGGGGACTCTCCCCATGGGGATTCAGGCTCCAGGGAAGACCTGTCAGCCTTTGCCCTTCCCGGGCATCCCCTGAGGGCTCCAGGGATCTCTGCTGGCAGCAGCAGGGCCGGGTCAAGGACAGGCTCTGCCTGTTTGCCCAGGGCCAGCAGTGCCAGGACCAGGGGACATCCCTCTTTCCTGGGCCAGAGGCAGCAGGAGCCACCCGCTCTCCGGGGACAGAGCAGAGGGAATGTCACCCTGGCTCTGGATGACATGGAGAGGGAAGGAGCAGGCAGCAGGAACAGAGCTCCCTGCTTGGATCACCGTGAGTCCGGGCTGGCTGGAGGGTGCTGGAGGAGGAGAGAGGGTGGGTGGGACAAGCAGGGGGAAGGGTTTATCTGGGTTTGAGTCTCCCCCTCCCCAAAATGCCCCTTTCCCTGCAGGTGCCGAGGCAGCAGTGGGAGCACTGGGAGCCCTGGGAGCCCCCGGGCGATGTGGGGCCGGGACAGAGGTGTCACCTGTGTCCTGGTGGCAGCATGGGAAGCACAAAGTGGGGCTGCCCTGCAAGGTACAGCCCTGGGCTGGCTGGGCTTTGGGGGCTGCCTGGGGGACAGCCCTGGCTGTGGCACCGGTGGGGGGCAGAGGGAGGGGAGGGGAGGGTGTTCCTGGCTCTGCCTTCTGCTGGGATGTGGAGACCAGTGGGCATGTTCCCAGTACCACTTGGTGGTCACAGAAATGCCCAGGGAAAAGGAGCAAGTGGGTTTGTAACGCCACTCTTGGCTGGCAGGGTGCAGTGGCACAGCCGGTGTCGCTGCAGAGGAACCAGGAGGGGACACGAGAGCCGGGATCTGCTGCCAAGACTCGGAGTGCAGGGGACAGAGCCAGGTGTGCCGGGGCTCCAGGAATGGGGCCTGCACTGAGGCTGGAGAAGAGGACGATCCCAGAAGCCCAGGAGGGTCCTGGACCCCCAGAGGGGGTGGGCAGTGGACACCCTCCTGGGTCTCCTGCAGAGCCGGGGAGTGGTGACAGCAGGGATGTGGGTGACGGTGTCCCCACCACAGGACTGGCCTGGCACTGCTGCCACACCCCCGGGACAGCTGGCACGGGCACCCCACGGACCGGGAGAGGATGGTGAGGTGACCTCGAGATGGCCCAAGCAGGGACAGGCTGTGGGTGCCCTTGGGTGGGGGGCAGAGGATGGGGGGCAGCGCCGGCTCCGCTTTGGGAGGGAGGAGCGGCTGCTCCTGCCTCTGATGGGAGGGGCGGGGTTGGCTCCTGGGAGAGGCAAAGACGTGGGAACGGGAAAAAAGGGGAATTTCCCAGTCTCGGCAGGGGCAGGGAGCCTGTGCCGGCTGCCGGGAGCGGCTGGGGAAGGAGGGAAGGAAAATGTTGGCTTTGCAAGAAGAGAAACTGGAGCTACTGAAGGTCAGTGGACTCCCTGTTTTCCAGTGGGGCAAAGATCACACCAGAGGGTCCGTGGGAAGGAGCACACACGTCACATCCCTGTCAGGGCTCAGCCCCTTATCCAGGCACTCACGTGTCCCACGGGAAGAGTTTGGAGCTGCCCGAATTCCTAAAGAGCCAAACTAGATTTATCCCCAGGAAGGTTTCATTGAGGGGCTGGAGTTTTTAAGGGAAGAGTTTGTTGGGAAAAACCACCCTTGTGGCTGTAGGCAGATGGAGTGACTGATCTGAAGGTCAGAAGGTCCCTGGAGACCCCCAGCAGAGGCAGGGAGAGCTGGAATGTTGGGGGTGGGCAGGGCTCGATGCCAGAGTGAGGATACCCAGGCTGACAGCACTGACTCACCAAACCTCAGCTCTTTTCTGAGGGACATCAAGGCTGAGGTGGTGCCAGCCTTGGCCAGGAGGGACTCGGGCATCCTGCCTGGAAACTGCCCCTGGGAAGAGCCTTCCTGGGCCTGGAGGGTGGCCACGGGCAGCCAGAAGTTGTAGTGTGACTTCTCTTGCAGAGGCTCCGGGAGCTGGAGCAAAGCACCCGCTCCCTCCTGCAGCAGAGGCTGGAAACGCTGCAGCAGCTCCAGGGGCTGCTCCTGAGGGAGAAGGTGGACACCCTTCGGCAGCTCCAGAAGACCCTGGAGCAGGTCGGGAAGGCAGGAGGGGATAATGGGGATATGAGGCAGAGCCAGGGCACCCCGTGGTGGGGCACATCCAACCACAGGTGAACTGCAGAACCAGGGGCCATGGCCCACCCTGAGCAGCAGCCCAGATGTGCTGCTCCCTCCAGGTCATCCAGGTGTTTTTCCCTCCCCACGAGAAGGGCTGGTGGGGATAGAGGGCTCTGCTGGGTGCGTTGGGCAGCAGGTTCAGCATCTTTGCCTCTCAGGGCATGGTCTGTGCTGGGGATGGCTCGGGGGGAAGATGCCCCCCGGGTGCCTCCAGGCTTGTCCTGCTCGTGCCAACCCCCTGCCCAGCCCTGGGTGGCTCTAGGTTTTCCCTGGAAGCTCTGACCTGGCTGCAAGGCCGACAGCGCTCACAGGAGAGGCGGAGCGGGCTCGGGGTGGGGGGCAGAGCTGGCGGTGCAGGTGCCGCTCTGATCCCTCCCTTCCGACTCTGCTCCCCAAGGAAAGGGCCGGCAGGAGCGTCCGGCTGGAGCATCTCCCGGGACACTGGGCTGGGCTCTCCCCGGCCCTGGAGACCCCCTCGCTGTGCCCACACCAGCCCCTCCCCAGCGGTGCCCCGGGACGGGGCCGCTCCCCGGCCGCGGGTGGGTGAGTCCCAGAGCCGCAGGTTGGGCAGCTCGTGTGGGTCACGGGGGGGTTCCTGCGCCCCCGGCCCCTCCGCGAGGAGCCGCTCGGTGCCCTCGGACACGCCGCTCCCTCCCTGTCCCTGCAGCTCGTCCCTCCCGTCCCACAGCCACGCGCTCCGCGTCCTGCAGGGGCTCCGGGAGCACATCCAGCACCGCCTCCGGGAGAGGCAGAGCGTGGAGGGAGCCCTGGGACCTGCTGGACAGAGGGCGAAGGTGATTTGGGGGTGGGGAGGAGGGTCTGAGAGGTGGATGGAATCCGTGACCTTTGGAGAATCCATCGGCCTTCGGAGGAACGCACATTCCCCGTTCGCGGAGCCCAGGCGTTGGAGGGCAGGGCGGTGGGATGTCCCCGCTCTCCAGCCACACCCGGACCGCGTGTGTCGCGGGGAGTGGGACCACCCGTGTGCCTGTCCCCGTGCGGGAGGGTGGGCAGAGGCAGCAGCCAGGGCAGCCCTGCACGGACGATGCACCGGCTCCAGGAGCCCTGAGGGAGCAGCTGCTCCAGGGAAAGGCTACGGGTCCTGCTCCAGAGCTCCCCCCTTGCAAGGCTGGGGGGGGGGCTCAGGTAGCTGGGTCTCGGGGGGGCGTGGGGTCTCAGTGACCTGCAGGGACCCCCAGCTCACCTGCAGAGGCTGCAGAGGCAGCACATGGGGAAGCTGAGTGTCCTGGGGGAGAGCTGGGAGCCACAACAAGAGAGGAGATGCAGGGACAGCCAGGGACACTCACCCCGTGCCACAACCTCAGCCCGGGGATGGATCCAAACAAGGAGGAGCTGCAGGACCCCACTGAGGACCACGCCAAGGACAGACCTGCCTGGTGGGAATAGTCCTGCAGCAGGGCTGGGACACCAGGGCCGGTGTCTGACCTGGAGACCTCGGGCAGGTCCCACCACCAGCATCGATCTGGCTCATCAGTGATACCAGGGTTGTTCGTTGATCCTGAGGGACCTGCTGCTGGAGTGGCCATGGAGGTCCCAGGAAACCTTCTCCTGAGCTTGCCTTCCCACTCTGCAGCTTCTCCTCTTCTCAGTCTCCATCCCTGGGATACAGCCACGGGCTGCCTCTCACAGCAGGCTGGACTGGGCACTTCCTTTGCTGTCCCACAACGGGGACACACATTAGGTTGGATATTGGGAAAATGTCTTCACTGAAAGGGTTGTTCAGCCCTGGCCCAGCTGCCCAGGGCAGTGCTGGAATCACCATCCCTGGGGGTGTTCAAAAATGAGCAGATGTGGCACTTGGGGACATGGTTTAGTGAGTTTTGGTCAAAGGTTGGACTTGATGATCTTGGAGCTGTTTTCCAACTTTAAGATCCCATGATTCTGTTTTCTCCCTGGACACCGAGGCCCTGTGAAGATGAGGTGTCCCAGCCATGGAGTTCCAAGAACCTGCATTGAACAGAACAGCAAAACTCCTGCAAATTCCTCATTATGAGCTTGTGGTGGCTCTTGGAGCTGGCAAGAGCCCTTGGGAAGTGGGATCTGCCCACGCAGTGCCGGAAGCGCTGGCCCTGGGACAGCTGTGGGCAGAAAGGTTTGATGGACAGACAACAGGGAATGGTTCTGTTTAGATGCTTTAATTTGATTTTGAGAAGGAGAAACCTCTTCCTCAGTCTCTGCACAGCTCCCTGGGGCATGGCTGGGTTATAATTCCAGGAGAACATCCAGGGGGACTTTCTCCACGTGCAGGGGAGGAGATGAGAATTTCTGACAGTATTTTTATTACTACACCTTGTTCTGGGGGAAGGGATGAGAATTGGAATATCTGTGTGCTTTCTTTCCAGGGAAAAGAAAAGTGGTTTTCATTTTGTTTCTCTGCAATGTGGGCTTGGGGAGGTTCCCGAAATCCCTTGCTGAAGTTACTGTGTTAGGATTTTCCTTCTAAGTTTCACCAGCAGAATGTGGCACAAGCTGCATCTTTTCTGCAGAGCTTTTAATTAAACCCCAAATCCTTGCAAGGCTCCACAAATGTCTTTGCCAACCTCAGGCTGAGGTTCCTGGTCATGTGAATAAAACCAGAGAGATAAAACTGATCCATCAGCAGAGGAGTGATGGAAAAATGGCTCCCAAATCCGTGAATGACCACAGCAAGGTTTCCAACCCTGGGGATTCACCTGTGGGTTCTCTATCTGAGTCTCAGTCACTCCCTCTTTGTTATTGTAGGCTCACAGCATGGTTTGTGTTGGAAGGACCCTAAAGCCCATCCTGATCCATCCCTGCCATGGGCAGGGACACCTTCCACCAGCCCAGGCTGCTCCAAGCCCTGTCCAACCTGGCCTTGGACACTCCCAGGGATCCAGGGGCAGCCACAGCTTCTCTGGGCAACCTGTGCCAGGGCCTCCCCACCCTCACAGGGAACAATTCCATCCCATTATCCCATCTAACCCTGCCCTAGTCATGGGCATGAAGGTTTTGATCCTGGAAGAGGCTGAGGACATAAAGTGGAAGATCCACTGTGGTGAACTTCGCTTCAGTGACGGACTTTCATGAGGGAACTTTCTGGTTCTTCAACAATTCATGGGCACACTGGAGTTTTTAACACTGGCCTGGAAGAAACGTTTCAAGAAGGTGTGAGGCAGTGGATGGAGTTAGACTGTAGCACTTTTGCTCTTTAAAATATCCAGGAATTCACTTTTCTTTTCCCATCTTTGACCTTTTTTCCATGGGATGCAGCTGGGAACCTGCTCAGCACAGACACTGCAGCTCCTGCTCTGGCTGCTGGTACTGTGAGTGTGAAGGAATTGGGATTGCTTTGCTCTGGGGCCATCCAGAGGGTTGGGATTGCTTTGCTCTGGGGCCGTCCAGAGGACCCCACGGAGAAGATGCTTCACTGCCACAGGAGGAAAGAGGTGAGGATGGATCTGGGGAGTCCCCACACACTCTCCAGACAGTCCTGGGTTTGTTCCTCCCCTGTTATGGCAGAAAAATGTTTGCTCTGGGAATCCAGTGGGAAAGGTGCAGGTCACTTGGACAGGTGCTGTTTGGTGCTGCTGGAGCTGGATGCAAGCACAGCCCTTCTGGTCTGTCCATTTCTCCTCCACTTTCTGGGATCTCACACAAACCCTCCCTTCCTCCTCCTTTTTCCCGTGCCACCTTTATCCTTTCTGCTCTGCAGAAGATTCCATTTCCCCCCCAAAATACCCTGATGTCCTGAAAAACACCTGTGACTGTGCCCAAGTGGCCCCTGGGGAGCCCCCTCAGCCCCTTCCACTGGTGGGTACAAGTGTGGGACTCAGAGACAACACTGCAGGGAGAGCCCTGAGGGCACAGGGAGCAGTTCAGTGGAAGTTCAGATGCCTGTTCCCACCCAGCTGCAGGAGGAGATGGGCTCACAGAGGCCTTTTGGCCTTGGTGGTTTCATGACCCTAGCAGCTCCCCGGCCAAGGGGAGCAGGAAAGTGTCACTGCTGCTTTCAGAGGGCTCCCGAGGAATCTCCCCCAAGTCTCCTCTTCTTCCATGGAGGATTTAAGGGATCCCAGCCAAGGATCAAACACCACGAGCACCCCATGTTCTGTCCCTGCTGGACTCTTCAGCCATGGGCTTGGCCCACATTTTCAGTAACAAAGCTGCCCCACGTTGAACCTGCCCAGGGCAAAGCCCGTGGATCGGGAATGCCATCACTGGCACTGAATTCCTGTCAAGGAGGGGAGAAGTCTGGATTGTGAGGAAGAGGCAAGGAGGAGCTTTAGAAATAAAGTGATCTGGGTGACAAAAAGCCTTTTCTTTAGCAGGAAAAGTTTAACAGAAATTGCTGTAGGAATGAAAACCCTCTGCTTAAAACCTCCCTGGGTAAAAGGTACCCGTCACTCACTCCTGGCACCTGACACAGAATGGCATAAAATCCTGCCTTTTTTTGTGGCAGAACTCATTTTATCTGGGGTGCAGCTCTGACCTGATGAATTCTTCAGTGCTCTTTATGTTGTCAGGCTTTTAGAATGACCCAGGAAGGGGTCAGGGCTGCCTTTCCCAGGTGAAACCTCTTTTCCACGTGTCCTCTGGTGAGCCAAGAATTTAAGCCTTGATGTTGGAGTAACACATGAAAACACACCCCACAAGCATTCACCTCTGCCTTATAATGAAAAGGAAATAAAGCTCAAGGGAGCAGCCCTGTAGCACAAGAAGAACCCAAAAAAAAGTGGTGTTTGTGAGTAGGGAAGTGAATCCCAGCAGCTGTCAGTGTTTTTAATGTGATAATTGTGACCTGGCTGTGTGGATTTGGCTTTTGGCCTTGCCAGGGATTCTTGGGACTGATCCTTACGTATGAATCCGTATTTTTCCATGAAAAATGAAACAAAATTAAGCATGGTGGTGGCAGGGGAAACCCATGCTCAGCAGAGCCTGGCAGCACTCCAGACCCCAGACAGGTTTTTGAAGCATGCTTTTGTTATTTGCTTTGCTTACAAAAACAGGAGGTTTGAGGAGAAAACACTTCCAAACTTGCACACAGTCCAAAATCCAGGTGGAGATGTGAGCTCTGAAATCCCGTGCTCCTGTTATGATTTTAGGACTGGGTCCATCTGCCTCCCTTTAGGGTTTGACATGTCAGAACTTTCTGCTCAACTATTTTGCTGCTTCTGCTGAGCTCCAGGTTTTCCATCACCCTTCCACCTGGTGATGCACTGAATTCCCTGATATTCACAACAGGGAATATTCTGCCTGGACACCCACTGCAAGGGTGCACATGGCACAGTGAGTTCTCCTTGCTTTCTCTACCGTTCCCTGGGATTTAGCTTGTTTAGGAAGTAACTCACAGGGATTATAAAAGATTCCTCTCATACAGCCCATATATATTTATACATCTCAGGATGGTTTGGGTTGGAAGGGACCTCAAAGCTCATCTCATTCTACCCCCTGCCGTGGGCAGGGACACCTTCCACCAGCCCAGGTTGCTGAATAGCATCCAGCATCCAGCATCCAGCATCCCCCAGGAGAAGCTTTGGGCTCCAAGGCTCAGGGCATCCATGCAGACTGGAAAAGAGCAGAGCAGGAATGTGGCCACCTCAGGGAATGGAGAATAAGGGGGTCTAATTTTATGTATTGCACTGATTTGCCTTTTCCTCATTAATTACCCTGATTCTTAAACCATGCTGGTGAATCAAAGCCACGTGGGGCTGCGGGAACAACTCCCATCATTTGTATGAATTCCTGGGACCAATTGAAGATACACTTAGTGGTCCAGTCTGATGCTCTGGCTGGTTCTTGGGGGAGACAATTTCTATCATGTTTGACTGGAGCAGCTCCTGAGAAGTGCCAGGTAAGGAGACAATTCCTGCTTATGATGAGAAACACCCACAGCCCCTCGTCAGCCTTGGCTGAGTGAAAATCTCCCTGCCATATTGTGTTAATTCACTAATTCCCACTTTTCCTGGGCAGGAATGGTTAATCGCCTGTATTCCTTTGATTACTATGACTAACTCCAGCCAATCAATAGGGAATGTGGAGCCTGGCGGTTTTATGGAGGGACATTTACCATCAGCTGATTAATTTCTACCATTCCAAGGCAATATCAGCCTGTAAAAGCCATTTTTATTCTCCTGGGTTAGTGATTAGTTTCACACAGTAATGAGGGTGCAACAGTGCTTAAATAAAGGTATATTTGCTGTCTACCACTTCATCCCAGGAATTCCTCTAGGATGCTCTTTCATCAGAGCATTTTTTGCCTGTTTTATCTCCCCCTGTTTCTGGAGGGTTTGTGATGCTTGGGATGAGCTGTAGCTGTTCACTTGTTTTCACAGAATCATGGAATATCCAGAGTGAGAAGGGACCCACAAGGACCCTCCAGTCCAACCCCTGACCTTGCCCAGGACACTCCAACAATTGCCCCCTGTCCCTGAGAGCGTTGTCCAACCCCTCCTGGAGCTCTGGCAGCCTTGGGGCTGTGCCCACTGCCCTGGGGAGC